>OY757187.1:27754723-28354723 GCA_963583895.1 Melanophora roralis | reverse complement strand
TTAAAATAAATGTGAACAAAGTTTTTTTTATAAAAAAATATACGCACTTCGTTTTTCCTTAAAAAAAGTTAGCGATTACTTCAAGAATAGCTTGCCATATAATGATTTACTTTTAGGGACACTAAAATCTTCTTGTCGATTACACAACACTTTACATCAAAAAGTAAAAGAAGAAATCAGAAATTGAATTTCATCTTAAAGAAATAAAGGAGTGTCAAAAAATAAATTTTTAATTAAAATAAAAATATATTAGTGCTTTAATTTTTCGCTAAATTATTTTTAATTAAAATATAAGAACTTAGCTTTTTTAAGTAAAATTTTTTTCTTCAATATTTCGTCACAGACAATTCAAAATGTCCAATCTAACAAAAAATTTAAAGACGCCATTTTTCTGGTCTTTAAAGTCCAAATACATTATCTCGCGAAATTCTTCTCCAGCAAAAATAAATTTCTAGTTTCGTTTTTAACTTACATTGCAAAACGTTGTTGTTATTGTAAATATAATTTTCATTTAAACAAGTTTTATGTTTCTTTTTTGAAATTTCTAAAATGATGAATAGGGTGTTTTGTATTTTCTGTGACGATATGCAGCAACTAACGTTTTGTTAAAAACATCAAAAAATAATTGTTAGTTAATTGTTGAAAATATATCACTTCTCAAACTAAGTTTCTTATTTTTTTTTTTTTTTTTGTAATATAAAGTATCCTTTAATAAAAAAAACTAATTCATTTTGAGAAATTAAAAGTAATCTTAAAGTATTTTATTTAACTCTCACGCATTGTAAACACAGCTAAGTCTATAATTTAGTTGGAAACGTTTTCCCTTAAAAATGCTTAGGCCCACCCTTGATTCTTTAAAAAAAAAACTTTGAAGCATTGTTCACAACTCATTTTTAAACTATCAATACACGAAATGATTTTCAACAAATCTATTTTAAAAACCTTTCATAAATCAAATGACTTTTTTTAAGAATAAGGATTTGAAGCGTGAATTTTTTTTGTATTTACAGGGCCAAATGATGTATGTGCCAGAATCGGATCGCATACTCTTTCAATGTTATCCCAGCGTAATGAATTTAGACGATTTGACAAAGTAAGTATTTAAATATTTTTAAAATGCCATTATTATTATAAATATTAAATGTTATTTAATATAGAAACAAGTAAAGTTAACTCATTTTATTATTAAAGTATTTTTATACTTTACGAAAAACTTAGTAAAAACATAATTTCATCCATTGACAGAAAAATCGTATGGAAAGGAGATCTTAATTTACCATTCAATGTAAAATTGTTAGACGTTGCTTAGTTCAATGTTGAATTAGTATACATGTCATTTTAACCACCTAAGCAACAAGAACCACTTTGATCTCTAACGCTTTATATGAAACTGCGAAATCAGTTCAACATGGCGATGCCATAGAGATCAGCTCATAGTGAAATAATACACAAAGTGACCTCGGCTGCTGATTTCCCCCCCCCCCCCCCCCCCTTTGTTATTTGTTTGTTCAATATGTCAAACACTGTTTTTGTTTACATTTCTTGTATTGGTTTTCTCTTTTTTTCTTTTTTACACACTAGTTATGGTATTTTATAATGCATTATTGTAAATGTATCTCTATGCAGTCACCTTGTGAACTAGATTACCTTGGACCCACTGATATATTTTGTACATCCTTAAACAACCACCTTAGAGGAACAGGTGCACCATTAACACCATCTCTCTATCTCTCTCTCTTTCTTTGAAATCTCGTTGTGTAATGTCGCCCTACTAAGGCTTGCTGAAGCATATTGTTCTGGTGTGTTATTTTCACAAATATTTTTAGATAGAAATTGACACAAACTAACCGCAGGTTGAGTTAAGCGAAGACTACTTATAAGACGAAATATAATGAATGTCATGACTTTAGGAACTTGTTAATAATAATAATAATATGTACTTACATAAGAAAAGTAAATAACAGTTGCTCAATTACACAGTAGCCGTAAGTTAAATTACATTTACATACATAAACATGTGTTATTTATTTCTATTAACCATTTATTGCTTTTTGTACATAAGATTCATTCCACTGTTTATAACTTATTCTACATCTTGACATACATTTGTGTTTATTTCTCTTAATTGGCAGCTTAAGAAGTACTCTTTTTTGTTTGTAGTCTACTGGCCAAACTGTAAACTAATAAAACAGTCATAAGATATGTTAGGAAACAGGAAAAAAATTATTAGTGTGAAAATAAGATTGGTTATAGGAGAATTTTCAGAAAAACATTGGAGTCATAATAAACAACGTGTAACTTAACAGCTGTCCATGTTCAATCAATAACTAAAACAGATAAGCCTCCTGAAACCATTACCAGGAGCTTATTTTCCTGGCTACGTTTTTCATGTATTTACAAAAAATAGCGCCAGGGGGCAGATTACGGCATTCTATTCGAATCGAAATTTCACTTGATCAATCGAGTTAACAACGCTTCTAAAATCGGAATTCCAGTAAGAGGTATTCAGTTCCGATTTGGAACTTACATTTATTAAAAACTATATACAACAGGTATAAGTTATTACAATAGATAAGTATGAATCCAAATTCGTAATTCAAACAATAAGGACACGAAACGACTTATTGCAAAAATAATGAATGGCTTCATAGATTAAGGCTCCTCAGTTTACGTGTATAATAAAATACCACTACGACTATTTATCTGTAATAAGGAAATTGCAAATTACGGGAAACTAAAAAAATTACAATGTAGATATAAATACATATTTAAATAAATTAAAACTTTTATAAGTACATACGAATCTTAAGTATCTCTACAATATATGTATATACATACATACTAAAGTACACACGGATGTATGGAATGTGAATAGAAAATTAAATTTCTTATTTCTTAAAACAAATTCCAGTCTAAAACATGTACATAGTACTTGTTATCTATCACATTTTTTAATAAATTAAACAAAGTTGTATTAATTTTTGACACATGATTTAAATTATACTTAGACTTTTTATAAAAATTTGATTAAACACTAAATATGTTTATTAGAGAATATTTGCCAACAGGTCTTTATTTTGAATTTATCCCAAACCGTACTAGAATTTTTTTAGTTGTGAATCTTAGAGTGCATAGCTATCCTAGTTTTCAAAAAAAGATTTTTACACACATATATTTAAAAAATTTAAGTAGCTGCCCTTAATACAATATACACACATTCATATCGTTAGCTAAAATACCAAAAGGCACAGCTAACAAAAATATATTTTTACACGAGAAGCGAAAACCTTTCTAAAGATGCAACTATGAACAAATCGCTCATCTACAACGCCATAATTAAAAAAATTTTTCGAAAAAAAAAAGTTTTATGTGGAAAAGAATGACGAAATTTTCTATTTGCACGTTATAAGTAGAAAAAATTTAAATATGAAGTTTATACACGGTAAAAAGCATAACATAACAAACAATTCTGAATCGTTAATTCTAGAAATGCATTTCATGAATTATGCCAATGTTTGAGTTAATGGGCGATATAATTAAAATATTAGCTAATATGATCAGGCAGGTTCTGGATTTCACTTTCAATTGGCAATTTCTACAGTTAAAATTATTGGTGTTCTGCAAACTAGTTTTTACGTTTTGATTTAGAACATATTCAAAGTTTAATTAAAAATCCAAAATACAAGTTTACCTTTTAAGCTGAAGTGATATTTTTTAAATTCAAATTATAATGTAGAACATGCCTCAAGTTTACAATCAAAAATTTTATTAACATATATTCGATAAACTATTCACTAGAATGGAAGAATACAATGTATTAAAGTTTAGTTATGGAAAAGAAGCGGCGGCTAAGTTTGAGCCGACACTAAGTAGCAAAAATCAAACCAGGTGCGGTGGCTTAGTACAATTTGTTCCGTTTGTTACACACGTTTATGGAATTTTTCCCAATAAAAAAACGGGGGAAATCGCAGTATTTTGCCTACATTTGGATCTGTGGTGAGCTGATCTTGCTAGTTTTAAATATTTTCAAAAATATTTTCAAAAGCTTGGCACCGGTCCATAGTACTTCAACTGACTCCGGCAACTTGATTTCAATAGACCCACAGACGGACATGGCTTTATCGACTTCCCTATCTATAAGGATCCAGAAAATTTATATGCATTATGGGGTCGAAAATGGATAAAAAAGAGGATAGTCATATTGAAGGCCTAGAATCGTTACAAAAAATATTTCTAGTTTAAAGGAGACTTCAAATAATGGTTTTGTATAATTTTTTTTTTTAAACCTATGCTAAATTTAAATTTTTTGATAAAATATTAAAAGCATATCGAGAGCCTATATTCAAAATATGCTAACACAATTTTTGGGCAAAATGACTTTTCGATGGCAGATGACTCCTCTGTGGAATACCCATCTGTGGTAAAAAATTCAAAGAAAGGAAAAGAGTTATTCTCGTTTTATAACATTTTTTTTATTATGCTATCTCAAAGTACATTTTATTGTGAAAATAAATGCTAACTTCCATTGTAAATTTTGAAAATTTTTAAAAACTTATAATTTTGTATTTGGCGTGCTAAACACGAATCTGGTAAAAAAAAGTTTATATCCAATGGCTACTTTTTGAGGCATGGTCACTTGTAAAATATTAGTACATAGAGTTTGAAGAAAAAATTTCTGGCATATGTATATATAACTTTTCAACTATTTATCGGATTGAAACATTATGTATGAGGCGATTATAGCCAATGATATAAACTTTCAAAATATTCAATTTGATTGGACCTCGTTACAATATAGCGCGAGTAAGACAGTGACAAATTTGAGCAACTCGAGATGTAAAAGGCTTTCAGAGCTTTCAATTTTAATAATATGAAACGGTTCATAATTTTTTTTAGTTTATGCAATTAATACAAAAAGTATAATAATAACATATTAAACCTGGTTTAAAACAGTTAATTAACAAACATTTTTCAAAAAAATTTATTTTTTTTTCCGATAAAATATGCTAACTCTGAAAAATACGCAAACGAGTGCAAAATGTGAAATTTTTTGCAAAGGTGTAAACTAGTACAAATATATAAAATATCTTTCGGAACGTAGCCTGTTTATTTTAACAATAGTAAGCGAAATAACTAGTTTTTTCGCTTGCCTGAAAAGTTAGCTTTTTTAAGTTGGCATTAATTGAATAAAGGCTCTCGAAAAGTGGTTTTTGATGGCAGACATGGTTGAACAAACATTTGCTCTGACAATGATGTTAAAAGAAAAAAAACATAGACATTAGCGGTCCAAATAAGACGTATTACGGTATTATATGGCTCATCAAGACATTTTTTCTTGGAATAGCATTCATGATATTTTTTATTTCTAGTGGAGGGGTATTAAATAGTAGGCTCATGATTGCTCTATTTGGTTTTAAAAAATATCATGCATGAAAAAAAATATTTTCATGTAAATTGGCTTGTAGCTTTCTAAACCTGTATTATGGTGTTAATACACCTTGACTTTTATTTTGTTTTAAAAAAAATATCAGGTATTCTAGTAAAAATTAGTTTATTAAAAAAAAATTATTTCCAATAAAATTGTTAAAAAAAAATTTTTATATAGTAAAGAAGATAATATTTGTTACAAAAACAAATAATTTCTTTAACAAGATAAGCGTATCCATGTATCTATAAGATAGAGCACACAGGGAAACCCCTAAATTCAAAAAGGAGTTTTAACGAAAACGGTAAGTTTAAAATTTTTAATGATGAATTGTGTACATACATATGTATGTATGTATATATTTCGTTGTAAAACAACGATTCTTAATTGTTGAGCAATCAGCAATATATGTAACTCTATAGTAGGGTTTTTGCATCAGAATAATATAGAAGTAATGGATGAAGCTTTCATTTGGCAAGAGCATATTTTATTCGAGTTTTTTTTGATTAGCGCTTCCACTTCTACGAAAAGCCATTGGTGTGGTCTTGTAACTGGGAATTACTTAATACTTGTATTATTTGTAGGATTATATATGTATATATGTACATATATAAAAACTATCTTAAGAAGGTAAACCTTTCAATGATAGTCAAATGTATTGTTAATTTAAGAACAAAAGTGGGCGTAGTTAAACCATTTAATGGGAAATTCGACGAAATTTTTTAATTTCTATGGACGTTGCCCCTTCCCCTGCTGCTGCAAAAATTTTTTTTTTCAAAATGTTGGTCTTATTGTCCAGTGACACTTTGTAGAATATTTTAAGTCGATAGCTGTTATACTTTCCAAAATATAGTGTATCAAAAAATTTTATAAAATTGTTCATTTGTATAATATAGCCTTATCACAATGTGAAGGGTTTAAAAAAGTTATTACATACAATACAAAAATTTAAATTTTAAACCATTTTTATTCCTTTTTTTTACAGAAAAGGCTTGCACATCTCTGACGTTCCACTTCACGATGCTACTAGAGATTTGGTATTGCTCTCTGAGAAGTTTGAAGCAGAATATAAATTGACAAAAAATTTAGAGATGCTAACTGATAAGTTACAGCACACTTTTAGAGATCTTGAAAGTGAAAAGCAAAAAACTGATAGGTAAAAAATATTTAAATATAAATGCATATCGTAGCTTGAATGTAAAAAGTCCCCTACTGTTCTATAAGCCCAGATTTTTCGTTTATTTTGATAAATTATCTGGTCATATATTAAGATTAGCCAAAAAAAATCTCAACTTTAAAAATACGACTTAGGGCCTTTCTATATTTAGGAAACGATATGCATGTTTATTTAAATTAAAACATAAAAGCAAATATAAAAATAAATTTCCTTTTTTTAATAAACAGACTCTTGTATTCAGTTCTACCAAAATCTGTTGCCAATGAATTGCGACATCGAAGACCAGTTGCACCAAAAAGGTAAGTAAAGAATTTCTTAACTATAACAACAGCAAAAATATATTTTTTGTTTTTGCTGTTATTTCATTGCTTGCACTTACTCACATCTAAATGAAATCATAAACATTAAAAAAACAAACTATTAACCTTTATATTCTTTTTCATATTTGTTCAACACTTGAATGTTTGTTTTTATTTTATTTAAACTCCATAGATACGATTCAGTAACATTAATGTTTTCTGGCATTGTTGGTTTTGGTCAATATTGTGCTGAAAACACCGATCCTGAGGGTGCAATGAAAATAGTAAAAATGCTAAACGAGCTTTATACAGTATTCGATGCTCTTACAGACTCAAAACGCAATCCAAATATTTACAAGGTAAATGCATTAATACATATTGACATAAATACATTTATGGAGATTTAATTTGAACTGTAAAAAACAAGATATTATTATCGGCAAAAACAAAAAAAGCAAAGTTTTTATTTAAACCACATTTAAGTAAGGTTTTTTGTTATACTTCTAATTGTTTGAATGCATCAAATTATTCAGTTGTAGTTTGTAGGTTCCCAGCAAAAACTTACGTTGCTTTGTATCGACCCTACTTAGTCAATAGAATTTTACTCATTATTTTAGCACGGTAATGACATTGGAGGCAAGAACTTACGGTGCTCACGTTGTCTTGCCGATTGCTGTTAATTTCGATACAAAAACGACAAGGATGCTCTTCGTTTACCATTGGCGCATTTATTAGACGGTACCAAAATATAAAAACGACTAAGTACGCCAACTCCAACCAAAATAACGCCGATTATAGCCCTTCAAAGATATTTTATTTCATTTTTGGCTGGCAAAGATATTATTAAGCTATCTTCATAATCAAAAACTTTTACAAATGAAATTTTAATAATGCTGATAAGGGACACACGTTTGTTTGGAATGATTTACATGGTGGCATTTTTTTTAAAAGATATTTTTGTTTGTAGAAAAAATGGTAATAAAGAACCTACTTTTTCTCACCTCGTTTAAAAGTTCAAAAACCCATTAAATTAGTTTCATAAATAATAATACCATATAAATTGGCCCTTTTTAAACATTTTTAAAATTTATTTTTGTTTTAAACATAAATAATTACTCACAAACAAGGCACATTCAACCAGGTAATATTAAGGACCCAGCTGATTAAAATCAATTTGTCATTTTCACGTTATAAAAGTTTAATTTTATATTAAATTTTTAATTTTTCTAATATTCTACCGCTCAAACAAAAACGAAATGCAGAGGGCGAATTTTTTGAATTCGCTTTGGGTTTACCTTGTTAAATGTGCCTTGCTCACAAACAGGGTGTACTAATACAGGTAGTATCAAGGGGAATTAAAAAAACTCGCCCTCTTCATTTCCTTTATGTGTTTGAAAAAGTGAATGTCAAAAAATGTTTAATTCTAAATAAAATAAATAAATCTGACAATCACTTTCACAGAACTTCAAGACGAATTCCTAATCAGCTGGGTTCTTAACACTACCTCTATTAGTGTACCCTGCTCAAAAATTCGTTTATTATACCCTTCCCATAACTAATGAGAGTATATATAAGTTTATCATTTTATTTGTTTTATTTTTTTTTTCATATGGCGAACTAACAATAAGTGTTCAAATCTTAAAACTAGGTAATTAATATAAGTCCAGCCAGTGCCAGACTAAAATTTAAGTTCTCATATTAATTATCAAGCTTCATATAAGCGCAATAGTATCCCTCCTTTTCAGGCGGGTGTGCCTACTATGTTGCAGGATGTTTCGGGCGAGCGGATTTGGGTGAGCTTCCAGCTTATTTAAATACTTGTCCACATAGTTCAGGATTTCGCATTTAACTAGTGGAACTTGTAGATCCTTGTGGATGTTGCTGTTTTTAACATACCAAGGAGCACCAGTTATCATTCTTATTTGTAATTTCAAAAATATCCATCTGCGATCCCATAAATTATATATTTTCTTAGTCCTTATAAATGGAGTATGTCCGTCTGTCCGGTTGAAATCAACTTTTTGGTATCAATATATAAAAAATATCTGTGAGCAAATCGCTATTGAAATTCAGAAAAATCGCTTGATAACTGCCTGAGACATAAGCGAAAAACCAAGACTATCTCTGTTTATTTTTCTTAAATTTTTACATAAAAGGCTCTACAACTGCCTCGGAGTACACGGGGCAATAGAAGACCGACCAGTTTTTTTGTTTTCGCAAACCTTTTTAAGAAACAAACTTACGCTACATGTCCGTCCCCTAACAGGGTGGCCATAAAAAATTTATTTTTTTTTTAAATCGCTCCCGTAGACTCCAGAGTGTTCTTACAAAAGTCAAATGTAAGATTGACCCCAATTAATTTTTTTTTCTAAACATTTTTGTGGAATATATAACAGAATAGACATTTTGGGCTACAACTGACTGAACTATTACTACATCTTCACAAAACTTTGCGCATATGGTAAACTTTATGCCACTAGCTAGTACATTGGACAATTTTTTGGCGTAACCCCTGCACAAATGTCCTTTCAGAACAATAATTTTGTGATATTACTAATTGGAAAATGTGTTGAACATGTGTCCAACTTTATAACACTAATTGTTATACCAAGCAAAAATATCATTGGCCCATTTTTTGATATAGCCCCTACACAAATAACCTTCCGGACCAAATTTTATTTCACATTTTTAAAATGTTGCACACATGTTAATCTTTATGTCACCAACTAATATACTAAATACAAATATTATCGATCTCTTATTTTATAACGTCTCCATACAAATGAGGTGTAGGGCATAATATGGCTGAGATTGACCGATTTCAAGTTTCTTACTTCTTTAAATAGCGTTTGGTGTTCATCTATACAATAAAATTTTATAAAAGATTATACAATATTAAAATACATTTGCTTGCAAATTTTGGCTGGTAAAGGATTCATTTACTTTTAAATATTTTCGAGGACAATTTTTAAAATTTTGTTTTTACTCTCTCGTTGCAAATATAACCTGGATCCATTTTAATACCATTTAGATCGAATACTTAACTTGACTTATTGATGTTTCCTTATACATGCATTTTTTCATTGAAAATCCAAAAATAGTTTCTATTTACAGTATCTGCTTTTTATTTTTCTAAAACGTTACAGATTTTAACAACATTTATTATATTCCAACATTTTAGGTCGAAACTGTTGGTGATAAATACATGGCTGTTTCTGGTTTACCTGACCACTGTGAAAACCACGCAAAATGTATTGCACGTCTTGCACTTGATATGATGGACATGGCTAAAAACGTCAAAATGGGAGCGAATCCAATGGTAAGTAGCTATGCTACAACCCCTTAAATAAATTATTTTGATAACCATAAAAATACTATTACAATTTATCTATTGGTCAATTTACCTATTTCTGAAGGTTCAATTATACATGCCTTAACATAGATAGCGCCATAACCACAACCGTTGCCATTAAAACAAGAACTCATTGGTGTCTATGGATATGATTATGGCCTTATGGTAAGTCACTTATAATCAAATACAGTGTTGCCCATAAGTTTGGTTCGAACAGGTGTTTTTTGTGGTTATGGTTATGGCACGTATAATTGAACCTTTAAGGATTGTTTAACATTGTATAACAAGAAAATTATTAAACGTGTATTTAAAAAAAAAAACAAAATTACAGTTAAAGTGTTACGATATCATCCATTGCTACAACAATGCAACACAGGTTGCGAATCTGGCATATAATTACTTAAGAATAAGTGTAGGTTATTATGTGTGAGTCGTATTGAAATTAAAACAAACATAAGTTTTGATCAAGCAAGTTATATTGCCGATGTTGTTGTTGTTGATGCTTTAAAATTTTTTTTTCTTATCTTCTGTTTCCGTCTTAAGGCTATTAAACTGCCCTTTTAGTTTTTAGACCAAAGTTTCAAAAAAGAATGTTGTTACTTCTTGTTTACAAAGAAAAAGTTTAATTAATCTTGTTAATTAGAAAATAATATCGCGTAAGTTTAGTCTTATTTTAGATGAAGTGGCTTACAAAATTGAATTTGTATGGATTTGTTAAAATATTTTTTTAAATTATCTGACTTAAATGCAGTGAAAAATAAACTAAAATTCTTTTAAAAAATTGCAATGACTTTAGTGGTAAACACAATTGGCAAAAAAGGAATATGTAAATTAATATTGTCAATTAATAGACATAATGTATGTATGTATGTGTATGAATAAACATATTTTTAAACAAATAAAAAACCATTTAATTTCAATCTGCTTATTTTGTTTTATCAGCAATTACGTTAAAAGTTAAATAATTAATTTCATCATGCATTTTGCAAATGTTTTTAAATATACATTTAAATATACATATATATATATACATATTGCGATGCAGTTATGCTTTTTTAGCGCTTACTGTAAGTCATTCTTTGATTGCAGAAATTTCTGTGACTTTTCAAAATAATATTTAAAGAGAAAAATCACCAAAATTGCCAAGTAAAAGTTGTGTACATCATTTTCGTTAAAATCTAAAAATATCTCAAATGCAAAAAAAATTAATCATGCTTCGAAAAGTTTTTGGTGTTAAAAAATAACATTTATATATTAACTTTTTTTAATTCGTAAAAGATTAAAAAAGTAGCATGTTGCTATTGTTTACATGTACAATATTAAATGTGGCATCATAGCTTTCACACTTATTGTTGCGCAAGTCATTAACAAAATTATAATGGCTTCGTAAAGATACATATATAGATAATTTCAAAACCTTAATTTAATATTTAAAAGTATTTTTAAATTTGATATTTTATAACGCTTTTATTTAGTCATAGTAGGTGTGTTCCAGATGATGCAAAAGTATGCACCAACCTAACCAAAGTTGCACATGTTTACCCAACAAGCATTCCACATAACAAAAATTGTGCAGGAGATAGCGCTCATGAGAGAGCAATTTCAGTTATCTTTAAGCTGGAGGTCCATACCATACGTTGTATGCGCTATACGTTCTCTCCGTCTGTCAAAAAAGTAGAACCAGTGTATTTGCATGTGGCAAGAAACATAACAAATTGCATAGAACGGATCTGCGCAAGTAACGTATAAAGTAGGTTTGCTTTCTACTTTTTCATACGTCGCATGCGAAATGAGAAAATGACAGATGGTTTTGTTATCCAGTGATGACAAATTTTAAATGCTATCAAAAAACATATGTGTGGTAGATTATATTCTTGGTATATTTTGTGTTAAAAACAGTATGTTATGAAATAAAATGTTTTTATTATAAATTTTGCAAATAATTTTAAGAATAAATTTCCTTTAAAATAAGTTTTCAACACAAATATTTTGTAGCCAAAGTTAATATTGTTTTAATCGACTACTTTTATATTTTAAGTGTCATCTCTGTTGTGTTTTTATTTATGTAAGTGTGATGAAGAAAATCTGATTTCTCTTGGTTAAGGGTTTTTAATTTTTTGAAAGTTGCCGCAAAAATACCACTGACTTCCCGCTCTAGATGTAAGGGATGGACCAAAAACCTTGTAACACAAAAGATTATACGTATTAACCCAATAAATTCCATAAGTTCGGTAAAAAAACATAATTTCACTTTTCGTTTTCTTTAGTTTGTTTTTATTTTACACAGTTTTTTTACAAAACAGCTGATCAAAACAAATAACTTTTCGCATAAAACGTATTGCATGTAACTTGGCAAAAACAAACGTATAAAACGTACAGAAATATGATACGCATAGAACGGAGCCACGCATATAACGTATGGTATGGACCTCCAGCTTTATGCACAAAGTAACGCCAACTTTTTCTTTGGTTAAGATTGTGCATGAACATTATTATCAGCTGTTTTTTTATTTGCATGTATAAATATTTTTATTCAGAAAAATTTAAAGGGTGCTAAAAATATTTAAAAAAAATAATGGAAAATTCTTTCAGAATTTTTTAAAACGTAGATTTTTGTGTTTCTATAATAAATTTCTACGGCCAAAAATATTTTGTATATGGGGGATTTCATGTCAAGTGACCCAACTTTTTTTTCGATTGGAAAGAAATTTGGACCAAAGTAAGTTCTTGCAGAGAGTAGTTTAGACACAATTTTTTAGCACGATCGGTCAAGAACTCTCTGAGCTAGAGGGGTTCAAAATTTGACGTTTTCGGCAAATAGGTGTTTTTTCTCATACATGTAGTTTGTTACCTTTTGCTTTTAACAAATTCGTCCCAAATACTTTCGATAGCTTTTTCTTCAATCTTCCAGAAAAAAATATTTTTAAAATTAAAAAAATTTTTTTTTTATTTTTTTTAAAAAAATAATTAGAAAAAATTTTTTTTTCCAAATATGCCCATTTTTTTTTTATTTTTTTTTTTGCTCAAAAGAAAGCTTAGGTCTTTTGCTTGAAGAACTTGGAGGTCGCTTAGTGGGATGCGAGTGGGATATCTATAAAAATTAATGTTTTGTAACTCAAGGTAGGGATTTTCCAATTTTCGCGTATATTCTATTTTGATTTTTATCCTATTTATGTAAAATTATCTCTTAAGCAAAAAAAAAAATATTTATGCTAAGAAACAAAATAATTTAACCTTTCCGTTTGTATGCAAGTACCAAATAAAGTCTCATACACTCGACACTGTATTACCAACAAAATGGTAGTCCTCTGGAATAAAATCACTTTTATATGGCAATGTCTGAACACATTTTGTTAATATTTTCAATGCATACCATCGGAAAGGTTAAATTGTTTTGTTTCTTAGCATAAAATATTTTTTTTTTTTTGCTTAAGAGATAATTTTACATAAATAGGATAAAAATCAAAATAGAATATACGCGAAAATTGGAAAATCCCTACCTTGAGTTACAAAACATTAATTTTTATAGATATCCCACTCGCATCCCACTAAGCGACCTCCAAGTTCTTCAAGCAAAAGACCTAAGCTTTCTTTTGAGCAAAAAAAAAAAAAAAAATGGGCACTTTTGGAAAAAAAAAATTTTTTTCTAATTATTTTATAAAAAAAAATAAAAAAAATTTTTTTTAATTTTAAAAATATTTTTTTCTGAAAGATTGAAAAAAAAACTATCGAAAGTATTTTGGACGAATTTTGTTAAAAGCAAAAGGTAATAAACTACATGTATGAGAAAAAACACCTATATGCCGAAAACGTCAAATTTTGAACCCCTCTAGCTCAGAGAGTTCTTGACCGATCGGGCTAAAAAATTGTGTCTAAACTACTCTCTGCAAGAACTTACTTTGGTCCAAATTTCTTTCCAATCGAAAGACATCGGTTTCAAAAGTTGGGTCACTTGACATGAAATCCCCCATATATTTTATTCACCGTATGTTCTACCAGTGAGACACGTCCATTTCGGTTATGATTCTCAACGACTAAAATCGCCTTATTCAGCTTAAAATTAAAAAGTAAGCAACATCAATTAAAAATACTACATATTTCTGCTCCAAAAAATTTGGGTTAGCTTAAAAGTTTGAGAGAGTAATTGTGTTTTTACTCTCATATGCACAAACATGCCCAAAATTATTTAGAACACACCTATTATGACTATCTGAAATAATTATTGGTCATCTATGAATAAACGATGATTATATGGGATCATAAAATAGTTGTGTGTATTTTTGATTTTCAATACAATTTATGGGTCTGTGGAATCATTTTATGATTCTGCGAGTCATTTTTTGATCATAGGGGGTCACAGTATGGTAACAAAACGTCATGTTATAATTGCATTAGATCCCATATAATAACGTCATAATATAGTGATAAAAACTCTTTTCATTAAACTATTTATGACAACAGCTCATCATTACTTTGATTGACTACAACAATATTTGTTCTCTACGTGTATAAACTCAAAATCTGTATACGATTTTTTATGATAATTTTTAGCGCAGACATGGTTACTCTTTTTATATTTCTTTAGCAATATACTTAGTTGTTAATAACCAATCATTGATTATACTGACCGACTTAAAATTCCTTCCTTAGTTTGTAAAATGGTGTCTGTTTTTCCATCCATCCTTGTTCAAACGATTATTTCTAAAAGAAAACAGAAAAACAATAAAACAACTCCAACTGCTTATAAATTTAAAAAGTTTTAAGCAAATTATTTATTTGTTGAAAAAGCAGTTTTCATATTGCAAAAGCAGCAATTTGAACAAAAAGTAAAAAAAAACAAATTATTTATTGAACTCCAACACACTAAACTTTTACTTGTTGTTTTAACTATTTGCATTTCCTCTTCTTGCAAATTTATTGAAAACAAAATTTTCTTTTATGCGTATGTATCTGTATGCATTTAAATATAAAGTTTTAACTGTTTTTCATCTACAAAAATATAAAAGTTTTAAAAGTCTTGGCATTTTTTAATATGTTTTAAATCATTTAAAAGAAAAGAACAAAAAATGTAAATAGACTAAAATTGTTAATTATATAAAATGATTAAAGAATAATTGGAAAACTTTTTGTTTTAAGCATTTAGTAAAAAAAAAGCATATGAAAAGTTTTAATAGATAAAAGGAGTTAAATAAAATACAGCTTTCTGTATGACATGCTTAAAGGATGAAAGTTTTTAAATGTGTATTTATTTATATCCACACCACACTCCTGGTAGGGATACTATGTGCAGACATTTGCAACGCCCAAAAATAATGGTCTAAAACCGATCTTTTGTTCTGTGTATGTATAAATTTTTTTGCTATTAAAGTGGGACAGCAGTCCTTAAGAAATGGTTCGTTTTATCATTGTACTAATGGCACGGGTATATTTTATAGCTAAATTAGGATTTCACAAAAACAAAATTTGTTAAGTTCAAAAGGGATTAACAAGATTTTTATACCATCAGAAAGCCAAAAGTTTCTTCTTAACCCGATATGTACTTTGTAAATTTTTTGAAACTTCCTGTAAAACAACTTATTCATTTAAATAAAGGTACTCTCAAAATTGTTTATGCTTTTTTACCCGTTTATATGGCTTAAATAAATACACAAGTGCACTAAGCCAAGCTGTGCTACATTATTCATATTATTCATCAGCCGGAACTCTGAAACTTTTTTAACCGATTAAGACATTTTTACACTTTTTATTTTCCTAGAACGCTCCTACAGTGTTAATTTTGTTACAAAAGGCTTAGCAGTTGCAAAATTGAAGTTGAAAGGTGAATATGTATGCTTAAAGCATTAATTTTGAAAATTCTATTGGTTAAGATCGAAAATTGTAGTATTTTTTATTCAGAAAGAGAACTGTTTTCAGTTAACTGTTTTGAAGACTGCATAACTGCAAAATTTCGAAATGATATCTGTAACCAGGTATGAGTCATAGAAGGTTAAACCTAAACCCCCGTATTCATAATAATAAAGGTAGGCTTATTAAGGGATAATTGGCAATTTTACCATGAACATCTGTCATATAAGCACTTAATAACCCCACTTTAATTTTTATTATTATGGGGGTAAAATTATTGTTTCTATTATGTAAACGAATAAAAGGGCTTTTAGTATGAGTAAAAAATTATAATTTCAAGGTTTGACCACATTTCAATCTGTCATTAAAAATTACATCGCAGTTCTATAAACTGAAAAACTCTTAAAACAGTGAGCTAAGAAAATTCATATTTTTTTAATTAAAAAAATACCATAATTCTTAAGCTGAAAAACCGTTGCACGGGTCAGCGTCACAACGCGTTGTGGCTTATTGAACTTTTTGCAGGTTGTTGCGTTTCAAGTTACATGCAACGCTTTGACTCATAGAATTTTTTGTTTTTTTTTTCACTACAATAACAGAACAAAAAAAATGGGTTTTAATAAGGTTTATCAATAGATTTGAAAATAAAAAAATATAAAACTTTCACCCCTATTAGTCAAAAAAGCTGGTCTGTTGGTTTGACGCTTTATGACGCATGCAAAAGTGGAAAGTAGCTCTACTTTTTGCGTGCTTCGCGTCAAATGACATCAACTCGTCCTGCTCTGTAACTTGCCATATTGAAATACACGTATTAAACTCTTTTGACAATCGCGCGTAAAGCGTAGACGCATGAAAAGCGTTTTATGGACTTTCAGCTTTAATTTCATACTAATGCAAAAAACAACAAAAGTTTAACTTTGAGTCTAATTATCTGTATTACTGCTAAACCGATTTTAAAAAAATTCAAAATTAAGAAAATTTCTTCTCTCCCAAAAGCATACATTTCAAGAAATCACCTTATTGGTTCAAAAGATTAAATAATTTTGGTCGATGAAGAACGATTTTAATCCAGTGTGCGCTAGCGTAGCAAAACTGTCTCCCATAAAGCGCAGTTTTTTGCAACAGAGTGTCGGTCAGTACATGCTACAGAACTTCTAAATACCGCCCTTGGAGGCAATTGTATTTTTTGTTACTAAACAAATAAATTTTTAAATTGAACCTAAATTGGGAAAAAAAAACGATCACACCTATCACAATAAGATATTCAATATAACATATAAAAACCCCATTAAACCTTCCTTAAATTTTGTTTTCAGTTTAAATTTCTAGAGTTTAAAATCTTAAAAATCTTAATTTGAAGAAATAGTTTTATTATCTTCAATACGAAAACAATGCAAAGACGAGCTTTTACAAAATTTTGTCAAAATCGTATATAAAAGTCTTACATAAAAATAATCGTAAACATGTCATGTAATAAAAAGATGCTTAATTTAATACGTATTCAGGGTTAACAAATAGACAGGTAACTTCAGTTTAAAATCACCATTTGTACATTTATTTTCATCAAATAAAGTTTCTGTTTTTTTGGAATTATTGTTGTTATATGGATTTGTTACTTTATTTTGCCTTTTTCGATTTTTTTATGGATTTTAAAAAACAATTTTTTTCGAATTTGAAAAAAAACAAAGAATATTTTATATGATTTTGGTTTAAATAATCCAAAAACCGCTCGGCATTTAAACAAAAACTTACAGCTTAGAAGTTAAAACGGTTCCGTTTAAACTTTCTAAGTTTAGCTTGTAACAATATTGAACCATTCGACCGCAAACTATAATAAAATTGGTAGGGCAGTCGTTAAGAACCTCAATTTTTGTTTAAATCAGGTACCTTTACTTTATTGTAAATAAGACCGACATTTATCAATAGATTTTTGCGTAAAAAGACTTAGAAGACTTAAAATCTGTGTAGTTTCATGACCAAGTAATACAAAAAATACTAAAATGGTTGAATATTTAAACAAAAAAAATTTTTACGGTTTCAATATAATTTGATTGCAAGTCCTTTGTTGGTTTTTTGTAAAAAATTGGATTAGGTTTTTCAGAGCTATGATACAATCGATTAAGCAGCCTCTTCCAAAATCTAAAATTTTTGTACTTAATGGTCATCAAATGTAATTTTGTCTTGTTGCATAGTGTTATTATATATTTCATGTTTTGTACTGTTATACATAATAAAGGCGGCAAGCCAACTGAAATCATGCACTTTTGTAAAAAAAGTAATGAACTCCAGTCAATAAATTATGTTCTACCAACTACTTCATTCTTTTGCTTTTTGTTGTCGAAGTTTTTGTTTTCAATAGCATGGAATAAAAAAGCAGCTAAAAGTACATCTAGGAAATTACTTTAAGGGAAAAAAGGAAAGGAAAAAATCGAAAAGTTAAAAAAGTGCTTTGCACACAATTGATTTTACAATAAAAAAGAAGATTTACTTTAGTGTAACAAAAAACAGGGTTATATAAACTTTAGCGAGAAAATTTCTGATAAAACATTTCAAACAAAAAACAAGTAAGAGCGATGTATTTGGCTGTGCCGAATCTTATCTACCCTTCGCATTGGTCTTTTTGTTTACCCAGTCACCTGATATAGCTGAGATATTTCGTACTGCAAATATTGTGATGAAAATATTTTGTGCCGGGTTTGATGTCGATAGATGTCCTGGCCGAGAGTTTTAACATTTTTCGGCATTATTTGTATTAAAAGTTTAATAAAGGTTGTTAGTTTGTATGGTGGGCTCTAGTTCCCCTGCTTCTCTCAAACTATTTTTTCTAAAATGTATGAATTATTTGATTATTATTTTTTGTGGAACTTTTGAAGTCAATAGCAATTATAGTTTCCCAGATATAGCGCATCAAAAATTTTATAAAAATTTTGTATTTATATGAGGGGTTCCCCTTCTTCTTCTTTTTCTAACCAAATAACTTTTTTTCCAAAGTATAGGTCTTATTGTGCAATAATTTTTTTGTAGAACATTTGATGACGATAGCTGTTATAGTGTCCAGATAAAGCATATCAAAAATTTTAGAAAAATTGTTCGTTTATATGAGGGGTTCCCCTTCCTCTTCTTCTAACCAGATAATTTTTTTCCAAAGTGTAGGTCTTATTGTCCAATTACTTTTTGCAGCACGTTTGAAGTCGATAGCTGTTATAGTTTCCGAAATACAGCGTATCGAAAATTTAATAAAAAAATTTTATTTGTATGGGAGCTACCCCTTCCCTTGCTTCTATCTATTATTTTTTTTTCAAACTATAGGTCTTCTTGTCTAACTACTTTTGGTAGAACATTTGAAGTCGATAGCTATTATAGTTTCTAAGACTAAGAGCATGAAATATTTTACAAAGTTTGTGCAATTGTAGGGGGAAATACCACTTCCCTTAACCCTATCTGAAAATTATTTTCCCTTATTTAGGTCCTTATCTTCAGAGTATCCGTGCCAAGTTTTGATTGACTTCATTTACAGAGATATATAAATATGCACAGACTTTGTCCTTAAAATCGGTTATTTTGGGTTTTTGCTTATATCTCGGTCAATAGGGAACCAATTTGCTGATTTTAAATAGCGATTATCTCAGGGACATTTTTAATAGTTTGAGACCAATAGCTGGTCCGTATTACTTTATTTGACTCCGGAAACTTGATTTCAACAGACGAACAAACGGACATGGCTTTATCGACTTCCCTATCTATAAGGATCCAGAATATATGTACTTATAATGGGGTCGCAAATGGATAATAAAGAAATTATAAACGGAATGACAAACTGATATATACCATGTAAAGGGTATAACAAGGTTTTTTGTGTACTTTTAACAAATAGTGCTGCAACTAAAGAAAAAAGTTTGTTAAGTTCTATGTAGAAGAACTCCTCCCCTTAGAAATTACTGTAAAATAGTTTTATCAACTCTTTTTTCCACATCGACTAACTGTTGCAAACATTATAAATCCTTTACACTTATTACACTCACATACATACACACAAATGATGTGGCGTCATGTAACCTTAAAATAAAGCAACTTAAATACTTTCCAAAAAAACAACTTTTATGTGCATTTATTTATGGCACATAAATTTATTTCACACACAAGCAAAAAAGTAGGCCAAAGTTACAATATAAAAAGGAAAAAGCTATCTTACATAAGTAGAAAGGTACGAATAAGAACTTGGCACTCAACATTATAAATCATAATAAGTTTCATTGCATAAATACTTACTATAAACCTTTAACAAATATACTGAGTACCGTATCATATCAAATACACTCGACAGGATGAAAAATATAAAGAAGTATAAAATATAAATATTCTTTCGTACGGAAAACGGATATTTAATATTTTTAAACAAATCCTAAAGTGATTAGGTATGTGTGATGTAAACACTTAATGTAAAAAAATAACAAAATATTTAGGTTTATTTTTTAAATAAAATATTTACTAAAAATTAATAGAATAGAATTTGATTTGATAAAATCTTTTAACACATTTCACATAGCGATAAGGGTACATAACAGTTTTTAATTTTTTTCTATAATAACCAGCACTCAGGAGATGGCCCCTATACATGTATTGCATAGTGTTGGTATCAGGAAAATAGGTAATAGGAAGGTTATAGAAGTAGTGTTTGTGGACATTTGACTTAAATTTCTCATAATTTTTTGGCCTATGGAGTTATGAAAACCTATTACACAAATTTGTAAATATTTTAGTAGAGTTTTTTACTTCAAAAGGTTTCTTGTAGGACTATTGTCACAAATTTTTACTTTCAATTTGTTAAGTTAATATTTTGTTTTTACAAACAAAATTTGAAATAAATGTTTAAAAGGCCACTAGCAAAAAGCCTTTTTTGGCTTCCAATAAAAGAAACTTGGTTCGCTTTGCGCTAAATGTTATTACCATTCCATTTACTCCGAAAAACAAACCATAAAGGCATTTATGGTACATAAAACAGATTAGATTTGTACGCATACCTTTTTTAATATGAAAAAAAGAAACGAAAAAGAACTTTTAAAACTTTTACTTTGATCACTCTAATGTGTTGGCTAAAAGCTCTTAAGCAAAATGTGTTTTAATATCATTGACATAAAATTATTTATTTTATTGGTCATTAACCACAAATACAACCATCTGCTTTGATTCAATTACAGTTTTTCGTTTTGTTTGTCCAGTATGCGATTTCTAAAACATATGGAGAAAAGTTTTACGAACTTAAATGTCTGCACTTTAATAAGAACGCAATATAATTACTAACTATGTAAGTATGTACTTAGTAGCGATTTTCTTGTGTTCAAACATTAAAGTTAAGCCAATTTAATAAAAGTAATGGCTCTTATATAAACACAAAAGTTAACACATGTTTAGCAGGTCCGTGTGTGTAGTGGCATTAACTTATATTACATATGGTTGGAAATATTGACAAAAAAAAAGCTTAAAAAACATGATACATATTTGGTTTTGAAAACTACATTAGAACACTTAAGTTTATATCTTTAATCACTTTTTAGCACTCCAAAATATTTTTTCCCTATATTTCTAATTATTGAATCCTCGCCCTTGGCGAACTAACAATTAGTATTAAAATCCTAAACCTAAATAATTAAAATTTATCCAGCCTATGCCAGACTAAAATTTAAGTTTTTAAATTAAAGTATAAAACATTTCTAAAGGTCTTCTCCAAGTTCGACAGTATCCCTCCTCTTTAAAAGACTGTGTTGTGCATGCTGTAAGAAGTTTTGGACGAGCAGATTGGGTGTGTTTCCAGCTTATTTCAATATCTGTTCACATAGTTTAAGATTTCACATTTAACTAGTGGAACTTGTAAATCCCTGCAAATGTTGCTGTTGTTATCATACCAAGGAGCACTGGTTATCATTCTTAGTATTTTGTTTTGACGGCGTTGAATTTTTGCTATATTGGAGGCGGAAGTAGTGCCCCATATTTTTATCCCGTAGCACCTAATTGGTTTCAAAATTGATTTGTAGAGTAGAAGTTTACAATCTAGACGTAGTACAGAGTTTCTTCCAATTAGCCAGTGGATTTGGGCTGTTTTAAGTTTCATTTGTGGCAACTTCCCATCTATATGTGAGTTCCACATGAGGCGCCGATCCAGGTTTATGCCAAATATTTTGTCTTAATTAGTTGTCGCACCGTTTGGTTATTAATTAGAGTTGTGGGGCACTTTACGTGGGTAAATTTTTGTTATATTATTTTAAATTATCATTACGTTACGCATTTCTGTACTTGAGATACGTGATGTTACAGTTGGTTCGAGATCTCTTTAGGGTCTTTACTACGAATACTGAGAGAGGCGGTGCATTCAGCAAATGTCGACGTGTGTGTAAATCAAGTACAGAATTAGAGTAAAAATACTCCCTTGAGGTACGCCAGCGAAAGGGTGCCCTGGTAGATCAGTGGTAAGTGCACGAGTCTACCAGTCTGGGGGTTGTGGGGGTCGATTCCCACCAGAGACCCTGGTAAGTTTGCTTCATTTTCTGTTCTTTATTTCTTTCTTATCCTTCTCTAAATTTCTTTTTTCCTTCCATCTCAACCTTATCTATCTGCCTCTCCAGGTAACACAAAGGGACCGAATTAAGCGGACCCAAGGGAGCTGTATCCTTTCCTTCAACGGCTGCCTGTTCTACGTAACCTAACCTTCACCAGCGAAAAATGGGAATTTAATAGGTGCTGAACTTGTTTAAGACTTGTTTATCCCTTGGTTTAGAAGATGTGCCCATGTTCTGTTGCTCTTGCTTTCAGAATCTTTTCGCCTTAAATATGTAAACTGTAACAAAATCGCCATAAATCGACACCAGTATCTGACTTCTTACTAGACTGTTGCCGTAGCTTTTTGTGCAAAAACTATCTGTTACGTAATGCCCCGATGCTTGTTATGCGTTTGGGCAAATGTTTGAAAAAACGTCTTCCATCAACCTTTATTTATACAGATCGACTTAGAATCCCCTTTTAAATCTATTAGATATGTTGGTCCATCCTTCTGTTTAAATGTCAATTTATTCTTGATAAAATTTGGCACCAATTATATTTTTAATGATGTTGATATTTAAACCAATATTTTTTGTAGCCTCATTGCCAATTCTTTTCCCGGAAGAAGCTTTTTAGCCTTTAACTGTTGCGAATATTGCATTATCGCCACACATTTTTACACATATTAAGGACATTAAAAGTCGTACTTAAATTTTTAATGATGGGTTAAAAATGTACCATGGTTCCCCTGTATTTAATATAAAATATATTGTGATGTATGGTATAACATGGATTTGATTCAGGTACTATCCTTACCACGTAACAGGTTTAAAGCCAACAACTTGAATAATTTCGGAGAAACGAACTTATTCGAAATATTACTTTATATAAAAATTTTATTACGGATTCAAATACATATATTTTTTATGATTTAAACTTTTAGTTTTACATCTACAGAGATCTTGTATAATAGTCTATGCCTAAACTTAAATCTAAATACTGAAACTTTCAATTAAATTCGTTTTTTTTTCAGCAAATTACAATTGGTATTCATTCCGGTGAAGTCGTTACTGGTGTTATAGGCAATCGTGTGCCACGTTACTGTCTCTTTGGTAATACGGTTAACTTGACAAGTCGCACTGAAACAACTGGCGTGCCAGGACGCATAAATGTCAGTGAAGAAACATACAAGTAAGTACAATTTTAATAAATTTGTTTAATTATTATAATCCTGGTGCCAGCTTAATTTTAAAAAAGGATTAAGTAAAATTTCAAAACGAAAAAAGTTTAATTACGAAATATCATAAAACTTTTTTTTCGCTTTTAGCAGAAGTGCAAAGTTAATAATAACTTTTGACTTACAGCAAAAACCTTAAACATTAAAAGTTTTCAAATTTTGTTTAAATAAAGAAAAGCCTAAGAAAAGGGTAGTTGAAATATACTTCTTAATACAAAGAAGATTCTTGTTAAAAATCAAAGTGTCAAAGGCTTATCCATAAATGTCTCAGCTAATTCTACTACTTCAGGCACTTCTGTTATAAACTTAATGGTTACAGCATCTTCCTTATCGTTTTCGTCCTGAGAAATTATTATTTTTGGTGGGTGCTTTTGGGTTGAAGCTGAAATTTCTGCTGGCAGTGATGATGATGTTGTTGCTGTATCTGCTTTTAGGTCTGTTCTAGTTGATTCAGTTGAAAATGTTACTTGTTTTTTACAATTTTTGGCATCGATTTCAATTTTTTTGTTGTTCTTGTTTTTCCTTGAATTTTTACTAGAATCGTTGCTATTTATATTGTTGTCTTTGAAATCTTCAATTTCTTCCATTAAGTCGATATAACGTTGTAAACGTCTTGGCAAACGCAGAGTATCAATGCCATCGGGTAATTGTCCATTACTTCTCAGCAAATCACGTATACGGCAGCTAAATAAGTAGAAAAAAAGAAAAAAGGAAGCAATTTAGAGTTTTTAGTTTTATATTCTAGGAAAATGTTAAAAAAGATTTTTTTTCTTTTTACTAAATTTTGCCTTAAATTACACCAAAAAAATTAAACGGGAAAATGGTAAAAAATTTAAAGCACTACAAACATTTGGTTATTCCAAAAAATAACTTTCCATACAAAAATCTGAAACTTTTTTTCCCCTTATTAGCATAATCTGAATATAAAATAATTTGTTCTGCTCGATTTAAGATTTATTTTTTGAATTTGAGTTTTTAAAACTAATTTATTATAAAAAAATCAATATTTTCTAATTTTATTCTCGTATTACAAAAAATTTCTTGACGAACTGCAAAAGTTTTATATAAAGTTTAATTACAAAATCAGACCTTTTGTTATATGATTTAAGAACACAATAAGCAAGATTATATTTTGTACAAAGTAAACTACAAGCTTCAACAGTGTTAATTTAAGGACTAAACTTTTTTCATAATTTTTTAATAAAATTTTCCCTCTATGTAAATTTTAATTTGGAAATACGCAGTAAAGCCTAAAAGTTTTTTAAGAAAATAAATGAGTTAAGGAAAAAATATTCTTTCAATATGATTTTCAATGTTATTTTAAATGGGGTATTATGTGTTTGTGTAGATAATTGTATAATGAAGAATATTTGAAGACGTATTGGTCCACAACATACTATTAATTTCATATAAGTCCCAGTTACGAAAGCTACTTTAACTTGAAAATATTTTTTAAATTTATTGGTCTGCTGACGTGAAAGTGTTTTTGGTTTGCTGACATGTTTATGGCTCGCAAGCTGGCAAGTAGAGTTTTGAGTGAACGCATTTTGACCGAACCATAGTAATCAATAGATATGTCATTTTTAGGGCCCGTGCTCGAACTAAGACCTGGAGTACTAGATCCACTATCTGGGCGACAGGTATCGCAACAGGCCATTTAACTTACACCTTAATACCACACTTTGGTTATATAGTGTACAATCCACAATTTGAAGAGTCCCAGGTTCAAACTCTAGCTATAGCAAGTACATTGTTTTGATACAGAGAAAGAAAAGATTAATGAAGTAAAATTAGAGTCATTTTTGGATTAGTCCATTTATGCTTAAATCAATTTCTTAAGCTTGTGTCAATTAAGGTTTTAAGGTTAAAACAATCCTATTTTGGCTTGAATGTGGCTAACAGTAAGAAATTCGTACAAGATAAGGAAATCCCTTTTTGGTTTGAGAAAATCTGTTCTCAGCTTACTTTTGACATCTCAACAGATTGATTTAAGAAAAGACTACTTTATTTTTTGCGTATATGTTTAAATTACAATTATTTTTAGTTTAATTTTTTGTACAATTTTTATTTGCATTTTATGAGACCTCAAAATAAATAAATCAAATTAATTTAAATAAAATAATCTTATTTATAATTGAATATAAAAAAATCTCCTACATTAAATATTTATCTACAAATATTGACAATCCTAATGAACTGTAAAGGACATTTGTTTGAAATTATATCAACATTTTGCTTGCAGCTACATTTGTCATTTGCATTTCTTCTTTTGAATTTAATTATGTTTGCATAAAAGATTTTATTGTTTTCTTATTTTCATATGTATATCAAATAAATTTTTTTACCTTGTGCCCACCTTTAAATAGCTATTACTTTATAGATATGTTTTACTATTTATTAATAATTGGTTTAAATAAAAATACTCAACTACTTGATTTTCTTTAATTTATAGCATTTTTTAGAAATAATTTTATGTATGAAAAGGATACATAAGAAATAATTAATGCTTTGCTGATTTTTGTTGGTAATAGTTAATTCAAAATTATAATGAATTAAAAGATGTCAACTGCCACAAGTAATTGTAATTGAAACTCCCTTATACAATATTAAACACCATACGAGTATAGTTTAAAGTAGTCATCTAGTCCTTAATATTTTAAATCTACAATTTTGCCTCTTATTTTATTTGATTTCATACGCTTATGTAATAAGTAAAAAAGCATATTTAAAATTTCAAATATTACGATGTTAATTTTTTTTTCAATCAAGAATTCAAATCGAATTAACTAAGTTACATCTGATGTATTTTAAGAGCCATCAATCATCAATAAAAAAATTTCCATACACAAATAAGCAAGAGGCACTGAAAATATTTAAAAAAAAATATTTTTTTTCTATTTATCAGCCAGCCACCTTTTTCATTTTGCTTGGTTTAATGTATTGATACGATATTGGTAAATTCTTTTGAAAAAATTTTGAATTTTTTTATCTATATTTAATACTGTTGTATTTACTTAAGGATATTTTTGTTTTTTCATTGTTTCATACTTGTATTCATAGAATTTCTGACTTGTGCTTTTTGTGCATTTTTTTTACACAATGTATATAATGTATGTAACTATCAAACACTTGACAGCCACAGTAAAGTGGATTTTATTTTGTAGCCATTAACTGGCATGTTTAAAGTGGTTTTACCCTTACTGGACCATGAAAAAAAATCAAACACCTTATCAGATAATTTAAGATTAAGTGAATGCAATATATTTAGAAACTGACAATTAGCATTATTTATTAAATATATTTAATTATAATACATGGAACCTTAGTAATCATAGGTAAAAAGTATCAAACACCTTAAAGGGTTAATTGTGCAATTTATTTTGTCTTTGTAAACGCTTATAAAACATATGACCTATTTTCTTATTTCGAGGCCATAAATTCTTCCAGTTACCTGAAGATCGCCCCAAACTTTGCTAAAAATATATGTTTTAAAATAAATTAAAAATATGTAATTTTTCTAACAAAAGATTTTACAAGACATTTCTCTGTAGCAAGCCATAAGACTAGAAAAAGTAAAAAATTTTGAAAATACAACAATTCCCAAAAAGCATAACAAAATCCTAAAATTGTTATATTTTAGAATTTTTCCATAACGCCTACAATTTGGGTAGAGATGACAAAATACTTTCCCGATCTTAAAAATATAAAAAAGGGTTCCTAAATTATGTGTTTGTTTTTTAGTCACAGCTTTGGAAATTAAAAAAAATTTACCAAATTCAAAAATTTATTATAGAGAAATTTGCCATAAATTGGTGAAATATATGTTTTTCATAAAAACCCTTTGTTTAAAGTTTATATTGTGGGATTGTTTAAATGTTGGATCAAAGAAATCTACTGAACTCATTCAATTTTTTTTCAATTCTAAATTTTCCTTTCTTTAAATCTGACCTAAACCGTTTCAGATCTCTGTTAAAATTGGTATTTTGGTAAAATTATAATTTTCGAAAAAGCGAAAATACTTAAGCTGTGTGCGTATGCACTTTGTAATAGTTAAAATTAAACTATTAAAAATGTTAACAGAGACAAAGAAAATACCCAAAGATCATAGGGTTTTTTACTTTAGCGCCCAGGCCCAGGATCTAGGGCTGACCAAAAAAACCAAACAATTTACGATATATTTTTCTTTATAACGTCCATATTTTTTTTGTAGTAATCAGCATTTACAGCAACTAAATAATATTTTTTGCCTTTACAGTAATGTTTGTCAGTGTATGAGTTGTTTCTTCTTATGATTCTTTTTTCGTTTTTTTTTTTTAACGGCAATAACGAAAAGGTCATTCTTAAGTGCGAACTCGTTGCAAAAAGTGTTCAACGAAACAATATGGCTGCTGTGGCTTATAAGCAACGAGGTTAAATAAAATGAACTAAAAATTTATTTATTATATTAAAAATATAACAAAAAGCGTTTCCATTGTTGTATATTGACCGAGTCTAGAATACTGTAAAGTGTAGTAAAAAAAATACTGATTTGCAATAAAAATTTGTTAAATCTATTATGTACTTTTAGTTGAAATATTTTTCTCTTTTGGCATTAAAATAGAATCGAGTAAGAGCGCTATATTCGGCTGTGCCGAATCTTATATACCCTTTACATTGGTAATTCCATACATCCAGCCACCTTATCTGACCAAGTTGTTTTCGTAGCGCAAATACCCAGCAAAACCTTTGCTTACCTGGTAAGTTAGCAAGTAATATTAGAGATGAACAAGCACTAGTTACCTTTTGGCCGAATACCTAGTTATTTTTGTTTGAGTTGTCCCGAAATTCACGACCTCTGCATACCAATGTGCTTACAAAAACTAATCGAATAACTACCCTACGCGGAAGTGGACTGGTCCAAGACTATTGACGTGAACGGTCCCTTAGGGCAGGGACTGGTTCTAGTTCCTGCACTTTATATGAAAAGAACCTGTCACTTTTATATTGCGTTGTCATTGGAGGGGCCAATTGGTTCAAAACTAAC
This sequence comes from Melanophora roralis, assembly GCA_963583895.1. NCBI lineage: Eukaryota > Metazoa > Arthropoda > Insecta > Diptera > Rhinophoridae > Melanophora > Melanophora roralis. Next base: position 28,325,832 of record OY757187.1, on the reverse strand, counting down.
ACCATAGAACGGGTTACAGGCCAATCCTATAGGAAAAGTTTGCATTAATTGTTTAAGATCCTGTTCAATCTACTTTGTTTGTATTTTCGCGTGGGTGTGTGTATATGTAAACAGATGTATGTTTATGTGTAGGGAGCAGTATTTCTATTTTTTCCCCTAAACTCTCTAACACCTTTAAACCAGTTACTTGATGTGTGCCTTTTTAACCAATCACAACCAACAACTTTTGTGCAATTCATGTTTTGTACCTGTAACAGGACGGGTACGCCGACCAATTGACACCCATTTCCCGCAGGGTAGTTACCAATGATAAGCTGAACAAAGTAAATAAAAATATAAATCCTGTTTCCTAATCGTTTTTTGCATATACCTACAAATGTAATTATTAGCGCCCTTACCAAAGGTAGTTTTTCTGTCAAAACGAATTCATTACCTTGTAACCTATGAAGTAATGACAGCTCATTACTCAAATTCAAAAAAAATTGTGATGGGTATTATAATGAAAATGCATTGCATCAGGTTTTGAGGTCAATAGCTATTCTAGATTTTGGATAAGACAACTATACAAAATTTTAACGTTTGTATGTATAATAGAAATACCAAGTACTTGGCGACTGACGGCAAGGTATACTATTTTGCTTTGCCGTCGTTTTTGTAAACATTAGTCTTAGCAGTTTGTATCGTTAAAGTATTTTATCAAAATCAATCATCGATTTTTATAAAAAAATCATAATGAATGACGAGGCACATATTTATAGAATAGTCGTTCTTGGGCAACCCTCAAATTATTCGTCAGTCACCTTTGCATCCATTAAAAGTGGCTATCTGGTGTACAATTTTGTCAGAACGAATCATTGGACTCAATTTTTTTCAAGCTGAAAACGGCGTAATGGTAACTGTTAATGAGTAGCGATATCGTGATATGATTGAAATTTTTTCAATGCCACAACTGCATGCTTTTGGGCTTGGTTAACTTGTGGTATTAACAAGACGGTGACGGTGATTGTGAGACCTCTTTCCACCAAATAAATTTTAGAACCTTTTACATTGCATCGGAATTGTTCATTTATTTTTCAACATTTTAAATTTTTATTTTAAAATTTCCCAATTTATTTTTCAAATTACGAATTTCATTTAAAATTTGACTACTCATATACATATGAAAAATTGAAAATTTTCAATACAATTGGAAATTTCTTAACAACAAATGTTTACAAATAAAAAAAAATTTTTTTTGTATGAACCAGACAGACAGTAAAGTCGTCTCGGGAAGTGATTTTTACTCTATAGGTATGGTTAAAGGAACTTCTTTTATTGTTTTTTTTTTTATTTGTTTGTATTACAAACATATTCACAAGCTCCTAGTACCCCTACCTATTTCTTGTGGGTATTGATTATTATCTAATATTAAAAGAAAATAGAAAAAAACCCATCAATATTTCATATTAACGATCACCATTTTACTAAATGGTCAATTATGACTTATAGTCAGATGGGCAATAATAATTTATTTAAATAATGGCTAACCAAAGGCAATTTATAAAATGATAAAAAAGTGAGTTCTTGAAAATTTGCTGCAGAAGTTATATCGATATTTTAAAAAAAATATATTAATTTTTTCAAAAAATTGGTTGTGTTTGTTTTTGCTTTTCAAAATTCCATTACAAATTGCAGTCTTACGTGTGAGTAATAAAATACAGATGGAAATTTTAAACACTGGCACAACCATATTAATCTATATTTAACACTTCACTTAATATAATGCCGACTTATTCTTATCTTCCTTTATCTTTTAAATATTTTTCTTATATAAAAAGAAAACCTCTATATATACATATAATTTGTTATTTATTACCTTAACGAATGTCAACAATAACGTGCTACTAACGATAAATTAAATATTGTTCAGCATCATTGCGAAAAATCATTTCCAAGAAGCAAAATTGTCTTTAGACATGTTGCCACAATATAAGATATTATTTCAAAATAAATTCAAATGAAATAAAATTTTACGACCAAAAAAGATGTCAACATGAAAAAACATTCATTACCTGCTACGTAAAAAATACTTCATTGTTTATGTAATGCTTGTGGGTGTTTGAGAAAATGTATTAAAATTGTGTTAAGAAAGAAGAATTTAAAAAATGTCCCTAAAGAAAAGAAACTTAGGCAGATGATTGTAGAAGGCATCCCAAGGAAGAAAAGGGGAGGATTACACGGTAAAAGTTTAAAATATCCAAATTTTATTAACGCCATAAAGCATCAAAAGCAAATTTAATTTAATAGAATTCCTTTTGAGAAAAATCATTAGGAAGCTTTCTTATTCATCCAATTGTCTTTTAGAATTTAAAAAAAATTTAACCTAATTTTAGATGTTTTACTTTATTTTAATTCTTAGCGTTTGTTGTTTTATGGTATTCTATGCAAAATGTTCATTTACGGATGGGCTCTAGGAATTTTTTCTACTTTTATTACGGCATACTCAAATAAAATTAAATAAAAGCATTTTTATCTTCGTAAGTCGCTTCAAATAGAAACAAGTTGGCGTTTATTATCGAATTCTCTGATAATTGTTTACATTTTTCTGCTTTAGTCATAAAGTTTTAGTTTAGAGAAATAAAATAAAATATTTAAGAATCTAGAAATTCACTATGAGAGCTTAACTTAAGATTTGATATCAATATTGGCTGCTACAGCTTTAACCGTTTTCTCTGTGAAATAAAAGTTTGTTTTAAATGATTTTTATTGCATATCCAAGCCACAACAATTATTTAAAAAAAAATCTCAAAAAATTTTAGAGAACTAGGTATCACGGAAAACTAAGAAAGTTCATTTTTCCGTTTTTCATGCACTACACCATTTCCAATTGTATTTCAGAACTTTCTGATTGTATTTCAGAAATTTCTAATTCAATTTCAGAAATTTCTAATTTAATTTCAGAAATTTCTAATTCAATTTCAGAAATTTCTAATTCAATTTCAGAAATTTCTATTTCAATTTCAGAAATTTCTAATTCAATTTCAGAAATTTCTATTTCAATTTCAGAAAATTCTAATTCAATTTCAGAAATTTCTGTTTGTAATTCCGAAATTTTTATTTGAATTTCAAATGGAAAATTCTGAAATACAAATAGAAATTTCTGAAATTGAATTAGAATTTTCTAAAATTGAAATAGAAATTTCTGAAATTGAATTAGAAATTTCTGAAATTGAATTAAAAGTTTCTGAAACTGAATTAGAAATTTCTGTAATTGAATTAAAAGTTTCTGAAATTGAATTAGAAATGTCTGAAATACAATTAGAAATTTCTGAAATACAAATAGAAAATTCTGAAATACAAATAGAAATTTCTGAAATTGAATTAGAATTTTCCAAAATTGAAATAGAAATTTATGAAATTGAATTAGAAATTTCTGAAATTGAATTAAAAGTTTCTGAAATTGAATTAGAAATGTCTGAAATACAATTAGAAATTTCTGAAATACAATTGGAAATGGTGTAGAAGGTATGGGTTTTTACATAAGCAGTTGTCAACAACTCAATTGGCGTATATTATTTAGCATAAAATGTTTCCGTTTTTTACCACGTTAGTCATAGCAAACTGAAGAAAGGTGCTAAATTTTACGGCTTGTCATAAAAAGAGAAAAAATTCAAGTTCCTGTACGGAAAGCAAGTTTCGTTTTTAATTTAAATCAATACTGATTTCGCTACTACAGTGTTTTTTCAGAATAACGCTCTTATTCATAATAGTTTAAGGAGGTTTATTTAGGACTGATTTGACAATTATGCCATAGACATCTGTCAAATAAGCGCTTAATAAATTTACTTAAATTTTTATGATAATGGGTGTAAAGCTAGGAAGAGATAAATACTATGAATTTTAAAATAATAATGTTTGTTATGACCGCACATTATTTTTTAGCTCTAAGCATTTTATAAAAATTTTTATTAATTTTTATCATTTTTCTTGTTATTTATGTTGAAAAAAAATATATAAAAATCATTGCTTTTTTGTTTATTTTTCTCTTTATTATTTTATTAAAAAAATAGAAATTGTCGACATCAATTTGTATCATATTTGACGAAGCATAAAAAATTTATAAAAAGTTCTTCGATAAGAATCAACTTTTTGACGCACAACATTGTTTTACGAGTTATACTGTCTTTACGCTGCAGTAACGCGTTCAAGATTTTGATTACAGGTTGATAACGCATGATGGTTTTCGAAATTGATTTGCAGGGAAGTTGTGTGTGCTTTCATATTATGATTGTTATGATTATGTACATATTTTAATTATTTTCAACCCAAAATAAAAAAAATTATTGTAACTCTAATTGTAAGAACGATTTAGTTAATTATCCTTATGCTAGTGACGAACAACTAAAAGCATTTGTCATAATCATATGTCAGTTGCCTTACTCATCCTTGTTTTTTTCGGCATTTACTGAAGTTAAAAATTGTGCCAAAAAACATAAATGAGCGTTCCGCATGGGCCAATACCTAGAGATGTATACCTCTCCATGTATCTATGCTTTTTCATAAGCTATGCGTTATTAGAATCAAATTCTAGAGTGTATTGTATTGAAAAAAATGCCTCAATAAAAAATGAGTCCAGAATAAGATTGAAAAATGGCTTCAACATTTTATATTGATAGAACAACACGAAAATGTGGGACCATTTTCCCTAAATTTTTTGGGCCCATTTTTCATTTGGGGAGATTTTTTGTTTTTTGAACCACCTATAAAAATTTTTCAACACACAAAAATTTTGGGCATGCATTTTTCATTTCAAAAATTGGGGTGATTTTTTATTTTTAAAATTGGGGAAATTTTTCATTTTGCTCAATAAAAGTTCTTCTGTATTTGTACCCTAGAAAAAAACTACAACGAAGATAGCGACTCCCTTGGCCCGGCTAAAGGCCGGCTATCCAAAACCATTTTTTAAGAAACCTTAGCATATTTAATAAAGTTGATTTTATTTCAGACCCAAAATTTTATGAAATCGTCTGAAATAGTATGCGAAGCCTGCTGTGGGCAAGTTTGAAAGGAACAAATGTTGGATTAAGACTTCACTTAAAAATTTTGTAGACAGACGGCTGGTTACTTGTATTAAGCAAAGCCAGTGTATAAGGCCACCGAAATATGTATTTTATTCTGGAAACGGAACTTTATTGCATATTTCCAAAGTAAAATTTATTTACTAAACCTTGCTCCATTTACGTGACAATGTTAAGCCATTAATAGTTTTGGGACCTTTTTTCATTTGATTCATACAAATATTAAAACTATTTTGGGGCAACTTTTCATTTCCACATTTAAGGCCATTTTTCTTTCCCATTAAGACTTTTTACTTTCCTTAGGATCATATTTCCTATTTTTGCGTTTATAATAATAAAGTTAAAGCAAAAGCGATCATAAATTGGTTACGCATTAGCTCAAAATGTGATTGAACTAAGCATTAGTACCAAATCAAAAATGCGATTCATAAAAAACTCGTTTTAAAAAATCGAGTATAGGCTACCATTTTCCGCCAAAACGAAAGAATAAGGGATTATTTCAATAGTGCATAAGAGTTGAAAAGTACTTTATTTTTTTTTAGTAATACTATACACTATACAACAAGAAAGATTTTTTTTAAAATTGTAATGCTAGAACACAACTCAGACGAACGGCAATTTTCAATGTACCGGTTATTCACCATCACAAGTAAACTACATTTTAAATTTATAGCAAATTTTTCTAAGCAAAACACATACAACTCTTGATATCCGAGCACTTTTAAAGTATTTTAAGGATTTTAATATTCAAATATATTTTAAAAATTGTTAAATAAAAAACCTTTTAAATGATTTTGAAATGTTTTTTTTTCTAAAATAAATTTAAACCCTTTAAAAACGTTTGAGGGCCACTAAACACTTCATCAAAAGTCATAATTTTTTTTTTGTATATGAACACTATAAGAAAATTATTTTACATGACGTTAGAAGTCAACAGTTTTGTGATCTCCGGGATATGTCGAATGAGAAGCTTTAAAAAATTAGCCCGTTTGTAAAAGAAAACCACCTTTCGTGTTAAAATTTAACTTATTTTCGTATATTTACATTGCCAGGAAAAGTTTATTTTGTTATTGTTGTTTGAGTCTTTTGTTATTGATTCTACTTTTAAATGTTTAATGCCTCATAACACTCTCCATTGCTGTCAATTTAAAGCACTAATTTATCAAATTTAGTTCCGGTTTATTTCCTTATCTATTAAATTACAAAACAACAACAAAAACATAATATATATTTAGAAATCTGCTTTTTTTAACTAAAAGAATTTATTTCATTTTTCCTTAGTTTGAAATACCCTTTTCAAATCAAAAAAATTTTTTTGGTATAAGAAAAATTACATTTTTGTTGTCATGACTACCTGTAAACAATATCCTTGTTCCATTCATTGAATGGAAAATAAAATGTACGAAATTCCCACAGCATTATTTGTAGGAATACAGAAACCAAAAAATAATTTATTTTAAATTTCTGACAGTATTTCTTCGTTCTTAAAGTAAGACATTCGTTTTCCAGCAAAACAAAATTGACAAATGTTGTCTGATATTAGAAAATGTTAATAACAAAATCTTCCTAAATACAAAAAGCAAAAAAAAAAGAGAAAAAGTTCGAACTTTCTTAACCATAATATGAAGAACATTAAGGCATTATTATTATGTTTATCATTATTATTATTATTATTTTCGGTTTTTTTTGTAACCATTATTGTAGGCTTCTACAAAGATTAATGAGAAAATATTACAAGTAATGACAGTTTGTTTTAATATAGATAAAGCAAAAATATCGAAAACAAAATTTGATACTTAATGTTTTCTTTGTAAGTTAAATGTAAAACCAAATACTTTTTTTAACAAGAAAACCCATTAACGGCAGTGGAAAGCTTAGAAATAATTTTTTTTAAGAAAGTTAAATAAGTTGGAGCAACCGTTGTAGCAATTGTATTAAAAAGAAAATCTAAAGTTTTTTTGAAATGAAATATTATAAAAAATTAAACATGCTTACAAATGTTTATAAGAGAAAAAGTTTATTTCAAATGGCATTAAAAGATAAATCCAAAAATAAAATTTTAACATAAACATCTGCAAGCTTAAATAAAAAAAAATTATTAATTTTCTCTGCAATAAATTGAAGCACCTTGCTTAAGTATAAAGAAACAAAAAGTCATAAATCAGTCAACATCATAATGTATTACATAGTATTTCATTAGTAGAATTTCCATTTAAAATCATTAGGAGTTTGCAGATATTCAATTCATAAACTGTAAAACCGGGATTGTTTATTAAAAATTAATTGATTCAAGTTAAATGTTTGTAAGACGATAATGTCTTAAAAATTTTGGGTTTTATTTATTCCAAATTTTTTTATTCAAATGAAAATTATAATAAAAAAACAATGTATTCTCTACAAAGAGTGATATCGAGAATTAATAGCTATAAATTATAGAAATATAAAAAATTGTAATTCTAAACTATCAAAATTTCAGTAATAAGCTTAAAGCCGAATAAATTATTATAATTTAAGAAATATATTTGGGGTATTCAAACGGTATGCTATCAAGTCATATTGTCTTAAAGTTTTAATATTTTACAATAGTTAAAAAAAATGTTGCTTAAAAGAAAAAAGTTCTATAATAATAAGACTTTTTGAACTGTGTTTATTGTTTTGTCATAAGCAGAAGAAACCTGAGCCGGGCGGCCGAAACTCTTTAGTGAAGCCGTTGATATAATTAACAAGTCGCAGTCATTAATTTTAAAAAATTTTTGAAATTACTTATTTTTCTGTTTTCTCCAGCAGCTGATTCAAATTTGAATTAGCACACTTAATTATGAGCGGATGATCACAACAGTAGTATTTTTTCGTTTTATTTTTTTAAGACATATGACTTTATGACTACCTTGTGAATACCCTAATAATTTTTTGGTTTTTTTTTACTTAAATCGAAAGTATTAAAACCTTTCAAAGTTAATAAAAAATATTTGATTTTACTAAAAAAAAAAATTTATTTATTAGAGGTACTCGAACGCAAAATTTAATTTTTATGGGGGTAACAATGCCCATTACATTGCCTTTAAAATTCTATGGTGAAAGACATTCAAAATGTGTATAAAGTCTTAAAAAGTCAATCTAGAAAAGTTTTTGTACTAGAAAATTGTTTTTGTCTTTGAAGCCTTGACATCAGAAATTTTAATCACTTTTAAAAGTTTTCTTTAAAGTAAATGAAGACGAAGTCTTTGTATTAAGAATTAAATTTTTGTAGCCGTGTTACCGAATAATTTTTATATACAAATTTTAGGTTTAGGCGTTGTCAAGTGATGCGCTTGGAACGTTCGGTCAGGCTCCTTTTTCTTAATACTATTTTTGTATTTTCTTACTTTAGAAGCAAAAGTGTCCTCTTTCTAAATAAGGCTTAATAAAGGCCACCAAAATCATTTTAATGTAACATAACAAAGACTCTTTTTTCTCCAATTTACAAGGTGCATACTTGCATATCAGTCAGCCATATGTATATTTTTGCTTAACTGTAATAAATTTCAAAGCGTTTAACTGCATTTACCTGTTCTTAAAACCGTTTTTTATAATGTTTCTCCCAAAAAAAGTTTTATTTACTTATTTACCGAAAACCCTTGTTTTCTTCCAACTGCGAGAATTTAAGAAATGTTTTTTCAAAAACAACACAAACCACGCACTGTCGTTATTCAAGGTAATAAACATTATTAAAAATTTTTTAATTATCTAACTAATTAAAAAAGTTTTTAATAAATCATTCCAAAAAAAAAACTCAATTATGTTTACGGCTGAAAATCAATCAATTTTAATTTCCCACTAATACTGTTAAGGCAGTGTTTCTTAATGTTCGGTAAAGTTTACTCTTTAAAATTACCACAAGCTAAATGTATAACAAGTTAGAGCGCTATATTGCCGAATCTTATACGCCCTTCACCTCATTTATCTGTTCTAGTCAAGTTGTTATTGTATTGCAAACACTTTAATCTGGGTTATGAGGTCGATAGCTACCCTAGTTTCTGAAATAGAAAATGTTACAATATTTTTGCGTTTGAATGTATAATAGAAATACCATGTACTGTGGCAGGCACCCCTTCCTCTGCTTCTTTTGAACTATTTTTTTTAGCTGAAATGTAGGCATTACTCTACAATTACTTCTTGTAGATAATTTAAAGTTTATAACTACTATAGTTTTTCAGATTTATCACATGAAACATTTCAAAAAAATTGTACAATTGTAAGAGGGACATCACTTTCCCTGCTCCTTTTCAAAAAAAAATCCCCAATTAAAGTCTCTATCCTCGAAATATCCGTTTTTACTATTGTGGCAAAAGTGACTATATTTACTGAAATATATATGCACGGATTTTGTCCAAAAAATGGATTACTTTGGGTTTTCTCTTATATCTTGGTCAATAATGAACCAATCTTGCTGATTCTAAATAGTGATTGTCTGATTTTTTGATATTAAAACGTTTTCCGTGTGACTTTATTTGACTCTGGAAACCTGATTTCAACAGGCGCACATACACACACACAGGCGGACACGGCTATATCGATTCCCGTATCTATAAGGATCCAGAATATATATACTTTATGGGGTCGAAAACAGATAATAAAGAAAATACAAACGGAATGGAAAGCTGATATATACCCTTATCACTTATGTGAAGAGTATAAAAACACATTACTTAAGGTTTCCACTAATTTTTAAAAGTATCCGACACATTTTATTTAAATTCGTTAAGGATTCTGTTTGAAAACATATTAGATAAAACTGATACCCAAACTACATACTTGGTAGAGGTGTTGTGCGTTCGAGCAGACGTTTTTAACGCCCTAAAAAAATGATCTGAGATCCTCTATCAAGCATTCCAATTGACTCAGAATCACTTCAATTAGACGATTTAGGTATGTCCGTCCGTCAAGCTGGGTATCCTTGTATTCTTCTAATCAAGGTACAGGTCGTTATTTTAAAGATATTTGAAATTAGCATTTTGGGCTCTAACTGACTGGTATGTTACTCTATTCTCAAAAGTCTTTGTACATCTATTAACCTTCATGTCACCAACTTGTGTACTGAATACAAATATTATCGGTTTATTATTTGATAAAGCCTCATACCAGTATCCTCCCGTAATAAGCGTTCTGGAATATAACCAATATTACTTTATTATACTAAACTCAAATATTATCGGCCCATTTCTTCATATCGCCCCCATACAAATGTAGTTTAATATATGGTATGGTCAGGCCTGACCGTCTTTAATGTCCTTGCTAGTTTAATTTCTCATAATATTAAAAAAGTACTTCTTTAAGATTTTTCTTTAAATATATTGAAAATATTGTTTAAAATCTTGCAAATGTTGTTCTTAAGCTACTAATAATGCCTCGCAAAGATCCTAATTATTACGCAGTGGGAACCTCTTATTATCTCATTTTGATATTTCAATAAAAAGGTTTAATTTTAATTTGGTTTTTTAATTCAAAGGAATTGAAATAAACTTTTACTTACCGGCACAAATGCCGCAGAGACATTACGCCAAATACTTGTTGAAATGGTAAAATATTATCACGTAATAAGCAGCCATAACGATTCACAAACATATCTCTTCGGGTGGTGTATAAAACAATAGGCTGAAATAAAATCATTGAAAAGGTATTATTTTAAGTAAAAAAAACTACAATAGCAGCAGAATTTGTATAACTGTGTATCCCTCTCAAACATATTTCTAAGACATGCTTACCCTTTACATCCATCACCTAAGGGTTTTCCATATAAAATTTACCAAAATGTATAAAAACGCTCATAACTTCCCCAGACTATATGACAAACCCCTATTAGTTTTCCTCCCAAATATATTCTTGGAACATTTCCATCGCCTAAGGGAGATCCCCTGCAAAAAGTTTGGAAAATTGTAATTAATCACCCCTACAGCTCTCAGAGTACTCATACTAAAACCAAATGTAAGACCATTTCCAATTAACTTTTTTTCCAAAAATTTTTTTAGAACAAATTAACCCCCATCTCCAGCCCCTAACAGGGTTGCCATACAAAATTTGAAAAAATTTGTGTAAAATCTCCTTCACGTTGAGAAGGGTATATAAAAATCGGCACTGCCGAATATAGCGCTCGTACTTGTTTGATTTTATTATTAATTTTATTTCGTAATAACAACAAAAGTTTTGCAGTTATTACGAAAATAAATTATGAATACGATCATTTAGCTATTGCCTAACATTTTTTCGTAACGTGTACGAAATTTTATTATATTTCTTCAAAAGGCGCTACAAAAATTCTCTTTGTGTACTGTTTCGTTGATTATTTTGAGTCTACACAGAAGAAAAACTCATTCAAAAAGAACCAAAATTGACACCAACCGTAGTAAAAAGTGAGCTTAACACGTTTGTTATCTATATGATAATTGACAGTGCCAAAAATTTAGAAACTCAAGGTTTTTACTTTGCAACAACCGTTTTCTCTTTGCAACGCTTCGCACTTGTTTCGACAACAGCTGTTCAGTTCTCCTTTTGGCAACGCTTTGTTTATTTCCGACAACAGCCGTTCCTTATTTGGTAACAGAGCATTCTTTACTTAAGAACAGGGCATTCACAAATTGACAACATCTGTTATTGATAAACTTTTCGTCCTTGATTTGACAACATCTATTTTTCTATTATGACATATGTAAACGAGTGTTCGGTAAAAAATTGGGAACCATTTATTTCTAATTTAACCCAGAAGTGCATAATTATAAAATTATTTTTTTCTCTGTGTATGTGCTTAAATACTTGCAATCTAGGCTTTTTAAAAATTTTCCATTTTCAAGCTATACACGCGAATAATTTGAGTTGTTTGAGTAAATCGCGTTCAAAAACTTAATCGATTATTCGGCCAAAATCAAAAATAAATTTAAAAAAAAATAATAAAACCCCGATTAAGTGGATACCCTGATACGTGCATATTTTCATGCATACCAACATACAAACATAAAAATACGCATACTTGCATATATGAATATAAGATATTTGAATAGCACACATACATACATATATTTTGGAAAAGAAAACACTTAACACAAAGAGACCTTTGCCAATAAATATTCCCACACATTTATATACTCCAATACATATATTCGTTCATACCTTAAATGGCATTTCAATAAGCGGTATATTGCGCAATAATATTTGCAAACATGAGACATTTTGAAAGACATAGTTACGACCATTTTCAATCAATTTATCAAGTAAAGCAAAAACAACGGAACTGCCACCATCCGGTGGATTTGGTGCGGCGCCATATCTGTAAGACAAAAAATTAAAAAAAAATTTAAATCGTATGAGTCAATATTTGCTTAATTAAGATATAAAATAAGGAATAAAAATCACACTCAAGGTAAAAAATAAATTGTTATTATCATCAACTGAAATGCAAAAATATCAATCATTACTTTTTATAACTTTGCATGAAAGATAAAAAAAATAATATAAAGCGAAGTATGGCGGCTATAACAAATATTATTATTTCAAGTACAAGCAAAACATTTTTATAAAGTGTCTTTTATTGTGCTGTGCTCTTTATGATCACAAACTCAAATTTTGTTTGTTTGGTTGTTAGGCCCTTTTTCATTCTAGGTGACGATAAACATACATATTTATTCGAAAGAAATAAATCAAAAACCATAAACAACATTAAAATCAATATAATTCCGCAAAATGGAAATTTCCATTAAAATGTTTCAGTTATATTTTTGTTGGCGCCAAAATTGTTTACTTACATTAGTTCGTACTTTATTCATACTGATACGAGTGAGTGAGTGTGTTTTGCCAGCAAAAGTTTTAAATGATTTTTATGTTAAACTTCATATGCATATGAAGCCAATTTTTGTATCACATAAAACTTTGTTGTCCTACACACATATAAATTTTGATTTTTTGTTTTTGTTTTTTTATTATGCATGATTCTGGTATTACCGGGCAGTTTGATGCCCCGAAAAATTTCCTTTAAAATCAAAAAATTTATTATGAACTTGACATTTGTTTGCTATTTTCGATAAAGCTTCTTACGCACTTTCTATATTTAACCATGGGATATATCGCACACTACATTAAAAATTCTTTCAGCTTTCAAAATCGTGGTTCCAATTGTATAACCTAATTAATTTCAAAAGTTAGAGAACCATCTTAGAATAAAGTTAAGTAAAATGTAAACGGAATCTTCGTGGTTTTAAAGATTTTATTTTCGGAACTGTTTATAAAAAAGCGAAAGAAGATTCTTATACATTTTGGGTTGTGACTATTTTTGATTTAGTGTGCGATATGTATATGAAAGAATTATGGGTTTTTATTAATATAAAATTAAATTAAATGTCTTTTCGTCTGTTTATTTGTTGGAAGCAATTTTTACATCTTTATAAAGTTTAATGGACTTTTTATTTCCGTAAAAAACTACGATAACTTTTCTAGATGGTCAAGGTTTGTTCTGTCTGACAGGTAGGTGTCTCCGTACTGATATACCATAGCAGCCAATATTATACTTGAACTTGGAGCAGACAAAGGCCTTCAGCATTAAGGTTTCTATTAACCCATAAAGTTTTTTTTTGCACGTTGACACTACAGTGACATTTCATGTAAAATTTCCGTTATTTTTGTTAAGGTCCTGTGTATGTAACAATGAAACTATCATTTCCCATGGTTTTTGAAAATTGCTAATTAATATTGATTCTCTGTTGATGATTAATTATTGTATTGACTTTTTATATTAAATTTTAATTAATTGTCTTAATGGCAGTGTCATTTACATACGCGCTCGGGAATGCACGTACATATGAACATACATATGTATGTAACACAATGTGTGCAAAAGTGCTAAATATTTTTAAAAAGCAAACAAGCTAACAAAGTCCAATATCAAATATATTAACAAAGTCGTATAATTAAAAAGTATTTACTAATAGTTGAAAGACTCAAGTTTATGTAAAGCTTTTTTAAGTTAAACTTGACCATTTTAACTTAAGAATTTTTAAAATTTTTCTGTGTTTTTAAAAACGTATCGCCCTTAAATAGGGTCAAACTAAAGGAAAGCACTTCAGAAAATATGTCGTAAATGTAAATATATTTAAATCTAGTTAAGATCCTTAAAAAAAAGTTTAAAAAGAAAACAGTTGTTTTTAAAAACTTTTTGTTTTAACAGGCAACTTTGATTAATACTCATGTTTATGTATATATTTATGCCTTTCAACTTTCACATTTAAGCATTCTTGTTTGTCAGACTGCCCGTCTATTTTAATCAAGTTTTCAAAACCAAGCCAAATCCAACAGGTCACACTGTCAGCACTACTTTAAGACAGAAGGCTATTCAAAATGAGCGAAATCGGTTAACTATGGTAAGCAAGAACTTAAAATAATTAAATTTCTTCGGATACGCCCCCATTTATACTTTATTTAATCTGGCCACTATTGCTACAAAACTTGCCACGAATACTTCGAAGACGACGACCTAAATTTAAATTTTTTATAGAATCAGAAGAAATCGTAGCCCCCCTTGAAAATCACACAAATTTCATGAAGTTTTTTATTCGCTAAATCTAAGAAACTATTACAGTAATCGCCTTCAAACCTACCATAAAGTAGTTTAGTATGATGTATACGTTTTGAAAATAAAACTAATTGCATGCAGGGGAAGCAGCTATCAACTTCAACATTGTTGCACATGTGCAGCAATACCTTTAGTACTATGGAAAATATTTTTTTTTATAAAAACTATGGGTGTAGTAACTTATAGGCTAGGTTGTGTTAGGTTGAACTGGCTGGTTCCAAATGCCCCACATAGACCCTTGATGCAATGATAATCAGGGTGCTCCATACTCTCTTAACAAATGCCAGAAACTTTGTATTACTAACCCCAGACATTTCCTCCAGGCTTTTGAATGAAAAAGACCCTAGACAGTTTGATCTGCGGTGCATGAGCGCTAAAGGGTGAAATAGAATTCAATCAATAGTCTCTTCGTCCCCAGTGCACCACAATTATCACTGGCCAGTCTCTGCTCTTTTGGCAATAACCGCTGTTCAAGAATGACTTGATATCATCCCAACTTGGAATCTACAATCGCTCATTCGCAAGACAAAAGAAACGTCATCTCCTAAGGGTCATGCGAACCCCACATAATCCACGAGACTCTTCCAAGAGTGGTATTTATACAGGCCTTCGTGGCTCTGACCCTCACCGCAGAGTCTATACTCTCATTTCTCTCTTTATAGGCAAATGTACCCCTTGCTTTGCCAGCTCGTATGCTATCTGGTTCCCAAACCCAGTAAATACATGCTTATCCCACAAGGCACAAAATCTTCAAATGGATTCTTTGCACGCGTGAACAATCGAAAATTGTCCTAATTACCGCTTGACTATCAATAAACATGTGTACATGAAAGTTCTTAGTCTGCAAAGACAATGCAAAATCGGCGGGAAATTTGGCTGCTAAAATCTTCCTCTGAAATACACTGCAGTGGTCAGTACGTTTAAAGGACTCCCTGATATACAGTTCCTGCCAAAAAGCTACAGCAGGATTTTTGTGCAGATAGTCAAAAATTAGGTATAAGGGGGCTTACCATCTCTCTAAAAAAGTTTTAATAATTTTATTGGTTTTTCAACTTTTACAAAATTAACTGAGGAGCAACAATTTTTCAGAAGACTTGTCAAAGGAGCATATTATTAGATATATTTGGGAAACTAATGCTACGATATATAAATGTGATCAAATTAAGTATATATTGTCATGTTTAGAAAAAAGCCACCTTAAAACGAAAAGACTTTATATACAAAATACGGCAAGTACAGGTGTTGTTTGTATTCTTTACGATTTAATAACAAAACACAACTAATCTAGCGAATAATTGATTAACTAGGGCTTATTTCGAATTAGTTTTATTTAAAATTGAAATCTAATCAACAAAAGGTTTAATCTTAATATTTTATGCACACACTTTAAAGAACATCTTTTTCCTTTGGAACGACATATTGAAAACATAATCTACCATCTCCTAAATCCTCTTAAATTTTTTTTTTATCAGTATGGAGGTAAGTTTTTAATCCACTTTATTTTTCTTTCCCATATGAACTTAAAAGCACAAATGCAACAGGGCAAAATATTACTCTCACTAATTTTCACATAATATGTTAAATGCTGAGTGTATTACTGGAGTACAAACATAAACACATATCTATTGAAGTGTATTTCTTTCATGTTTTAGTAGGAAACAGAGTAAGAATGAACTAAAGCAGCGTTGTGCAATGAGAGAGGATGATTTATTTTATGAGAGTGATTGGTTATTTTTCACTGTGTATATTATAAAAAACACAATAGTGCTTTGATTTCTTTGTTATGGTTTTTATGGGGATTCTTGTTGTTGTTAGGCCCGATTAGTGTTCGTCCCCCAGAGAAACTCTTGGCTTACATTGAACTAAAGCAAATTTGTGGTTGTAAGCTTCAAGATAACAATTTAGAATAATTGCTTTGAAAAGCCTACTGGTATATCCTTTAGCCAGTTCTAATGTAGCAGATAAACTTAAAGATAAAGACATTGTACAACAACAATAAGAAATAACTAAAAGGTATTAAATATGCATATGTGTGTGCATATACATACTTATATATGTGTCTATGTAGTTGTAAGTATTTGCTGGGTTTTAACTGTTTTTGACAGTTTACTTATTGTTGTTGTTAGCTAAAATATTAATTTATAAAAATTCCTTAACACTCACACAAAACTTGTACAGATGGCAATGAGCTTGAAGTCAGTATTAAATATTGCAAAAGTCCAATTTAAAGTTTTTATTAAGAAAACGCAAATAAAAAAAGGAATTTAATTAAAGACATTCAAATCAAACACAATTTTTTTATTAACGTCATTTTAAACATTTGTAGAAAGTACACACGGTCGAAGGTGATTTTGAAAGTGGGACCCATTTGTCGCACATAGTAAATTATTGACTAATTGCTGCGTATTTTGTTAATAAAAATTAAAAAAGTTGCAACAACATCATAAGCCACATGAATAAATGTGAATTTCTTTCTATTTGTTACAACCATCCCAATACATGTTAAAAATTTTTATTCAAAGTTTTAAAAAAAGTGTATTTGATTCTCTTAAATTAATAAATATGAGTTTCATGTATCATTATTTGTCATTATTTTTCAATTACCTTAGTAGAATCAACAGCAGATCAGGTGCACTCGCCTGTAAAGCTACGCGAAGTGGGGATGAACGCCCACACGACTCGATTGGAATGTCAATGAATCTATAAAATAGAAATTGTTTTAAAGTAAATGGAAATCTGTATTTATATTATTTATGTTTAATTTAAATTATTTACCTAAAATACAAATACAAAAACAAAAATAAATATAAAACAAAACACAAGTAAATTGAAAACAAATCTGTACAGAGACTTTATTATTTAAATGGTAAATTAATTGGAAATAATTATAAATAAATATTAAAAATAATTAAATAAATATATAAAAATATTTAAGACGATGCGATATTTTTTGTAATATACTTTCCTATTTAATAATTAGAACTAGCTAAGATAGGCAAAACATATAAAATACAACTAAAATTAACTTTTTATTTTTAATTTCAAACTAATATAATATTTGAACTGTAAAAGGTTTCCAATTGCTTAAATAATAAAATTTCTTTCCATCAATAAGGGATTTTTTTAAATACAGAGTGTCTGCCGGTAAGGCATACTACTTTGTTTGATTATATGTTTTTGATCAAATTAAAAATAATGGATCTTATATTGATAATTGTTTTACCTAATGTCGGAAATTATGTAAGAAATACAATATCAGATGAATTTTCGCCTTTGCGAGCCCTTTTGAGCAAATTTTTCGTAATATTCTCACATATTTCATGCGGTATTTTATTAACTTCATCACGAACATTTTGTTTGAGTTCCTCCAGCGTTTCTAGTTTGATTGCATTGACCTTAATTTTCTAATATCCCCACAAAAAAAAGTCCGGAAGAGTCAAATCCGGCGACGGTGGAGGCCAATCAACATCACCATTTCTTTAAATAACTTGTTGTGGAAAGTGGTCTCGGAGTTTTTCCATTGTAATCCTGGCTGTGAGCGATGTGGCACCGTCTTGTGGGTACCAAATGTTACCCAAGCCCAAAGCATATACGCAATTATGGCATTAAAAAGTTTTTAATCCTATATGGAAACAAAATCAAATCCTTGCGCGAAATTGTCGCCAAAGTTGTTCTTTTAAGACAAAGCTCGTTAGCACGGCGTCGAATTAAGGTTGATGGATTGTTTTGAACACTTTCATAAGCAGCAGTAACGCTTTCAGCGAATCTTGCAGTTCGTTGTGTTTAATGCTTGGGTCTATCAGCAACAGTCCCTCTTTCTTCAAAATCATTCACTACACAATAAATAGTGCACGATAAATGACACGTTGTTCATCCCAAAAATTTTAAGTAACTTTCTCGTCATCACAGCGATCGATGATTGATTTTGATAAAATGTTTTAATGATTAAAACACATTGGTTGACCGAATATTTTTCCGCTGTATTTTTTTTATCAATATAGTTTTTAGTTAAAAGGTGGAGCAATAAAGAGATTAGACTTTAAAGAAAAATATTTTTATATACAAAATTATGGCAACAGACAGGAATAAATTGTCGACTACGTGCGGTAACACAACTTTAGATTGGATGTCAGCTGGCCAAAAATATTACAGATAGCAACTGACAAAACTTAGTTGCCAGTTTTTGATAACAAACTTTTAATACTTTGAAATCGAATAGTTTATGTTGCAGTTCAGTAACGGAACTAAAGTTGAGTTGCAATACATAATTGACTACAATTACACGGTGAACCTTTTGATGAAATTATTTTCATGAATTTTAATGTTTCTAGATGGAAGGTCTATAAAAGCAGGATCCTTTTTTTCCTTTTTTGTCTACAAATATAATTTATTTATGAAAGAAATTTCATTAAAAAATTTATCATGTTAACGAAGTTTTTTTATTTTGATTAAAAATTAAACACAATGATACCGATTTTTCTAGGCTAACGATCAGTTTCATTTCCCCCGGAAAATCCCGCGTAGCTGTTTCTTAACTTTGTTAACATCCTATTTCATCCAATTGTTGTGTCTTCAGCAACAGTAATTCTGGACTGTTCAGACACATTACAATTTATATCTCTGATTGATTGAGTTATACAAACAAAAAACAAACTAAGCAACTTTGCTTAAAGCAAGACGTAGCTTTGTCAAACGTACGGTAACTATGGATTTTCCTTAATCAAGAAGAAATTATCTAGTGCGGATATTTTTACCATTAGCGTTAAGCCAAAACAAAAATGATTTAAATTTGCACAAGTATTTGATGTGAACTTAAAAAAATATATTAAAATGTGAATGACTTTTTGAACTAAAACACTGAGCGCTCACATTTAAATGTTATAATTTCTTTTGTTGTTATCCCAAACAATGCGCCGAACTCCCATTTTATATTTAGCAGAAATAGAAAAACAACAATGAAGATAAGAACAACCACTACAATAACAAAACTTTTGGGCTTGATTTTTTTAAGTTAACCTGACTCGTACTTAATTTAGGGGTTTTACTAGTAAATTAAGTACAAGTCAGATTAACTTAAAAAAATCAAGCCCAAAAGATTTGTACTTAAAATTTCAATTCTGATATTGAATAAATTCAAAGAATAAATTTTTGATTTAAGAACATGTTTTTTTCTTTCTGTCTAGCAACTTTTTTGTAACAACTATTTTAAATAAATTTCACGAAATGCAAAGCTAGCGTATTATAATAATTTAGTTTTATTTAGAGGCCGTTATAATTATGCCAAAACAATTATAATTAAAAAATATTATGTTTATTTTTTTTTTTGAGAAATATTTATCTCTTTTATGTTTTATTTTTTTAGAAGTTTTTTTTTTGAAATCTTTGATAGTAAAATGCATAGTAAAATGTTTTTTTTTTATTTTAGTGTGAATATATACATACATACATACATATGTATATACTCGTAATACAAAAACCAAAAATCCTAATCAGTACTAGTAATTTTTGGATTTAGATAGTTTCAACTATTCCGTGTCGGCAACTTGCTAATCTCTTTTATTCTGTAAATTTTTAAGCCAATCTTTTTATTTAATCTTATTAATAAAAGGAAGAACCGAACTATTTATATCACAAAACTATAGGAGCCAAATCGCCGCATCCAATTCGAATCGAACTTCAAAAGTTTTTGTTAGAATTCTTATATTGAAAACTCAATCGACCGATTTTAGACAGTTAAATGTTTGATTGATTTCGGTTTTTTAGACTCCTGAAAAATTGTTGCCATTGAACAAAATCATTTTTTGATTTTTCGTTTATTTTGTTTGACATTAAAATTAGATAAGAATTTTATTAGAATCTCATAAAATATTGCCTGAAAATAAATAAAATTATAAAAATAATCTTTGTTTGAATAAAAACTTTTAAGTTTTTTCTGTGTAGGTATTGTTTTAATTTGAGTTTCTAATGTAACAATTTTGTTTAATAAGAACAGGGTCGAGTCCAGTAAAGCGGGCCGAGTAAAACTAGTTTTATATAAAATATTGAATTTTTTTACTTAAAAAAATAAAATTTAAAAGTTATTATTTCTGCAAAAATATTGAACTTAGAAAGTAAAAAACAATTTTATCAAAAAATATTTTTAGTTTCTTGCTTTAAAAAATTAAATCGTTTTTTAAAAAGCTCCTAATTTTCTTAAATTAATCATAATTCTATAAAAATTGTGTACTTTACTTGACTCTATTTAAGAAAGATGTAAATAACATTTACAAAAACTGCGCTCCCAAAACAATAAATATAACAAAAGAAGTATTTAATAATTACTCTTAGTCTTAAAATCAAGAAAAAATAGTAACAAACATTGACCCACATTTTCTTCCTGTAAAACTAAATTAAATATTTTGTACAGTTGCTTTGCTTTTTTTCAGCTTTTCTTAACTTTGATAGCTAAAAGTTGATTAAAGCTGATATTCATAATTAATTATTATTATTAAAACTATTGCGTGTTTGTGTAGGTTTTGTAAAAGTTATGCTACTACTACTGACGGTTTTTATAAAACTAAACTGATTAGCGTACGTATGAGAATTATTATAAAACACTAAAAATTAATCATACGCTCCAACACTCAGCTTTAGAATTCATAATCAATGTAAGCCAATAGCATTTCCGGGGGACGCACACTAATCGGATTTTACATGTACACAACACGAGTAACCTACAAAAACCATGACAAAAAGAGCAAAAAAAAAAAGTGACAACAAAAACAACAACTCAGGCGGATGCTGCATCTTGAAAAAGCACCCATATATTCTTACATTCTCCTTAGGAAACGCTGTTCTTAATATTTTAAAGTCATAATAAGTTAAACTAGTAAGAGCGCTTTATTCGGCTGTGGTGAATCTTATATACCCTTCACAAAGTGTAGGAGTTTTTACCCTAATTTTTTTAAGTTTTGTATTGCAACCCCCTTAGGGGGTGGAGATAGCGGGAAAATGTTTACAAGGAAAAGTAAGTTGCGGTGCGTCGTACACTTCACCTTTCCGAGGGCACCGCACAAGCTATAGGGGTGGACTTATAACCATTTCCCAAACTTTGTATGGAAGCCCCCTTAGCCGATAAAGAAAGGGCGTAAGTATGTTCTAGGAATATGTTTGGAAGGGGAGACTAATGGGGTTGGTCGTATAATTTTTTTTTTCTCTAACGCCAAATCTGGGAAAGTTATAGGCGTTTTTACATTATTTTTGTTAAATTTGTATGGTAGCCACCTTATGTGATGGCGATAGGGGGTAAGTATGCTTACGAAAACTGTTTAGAAGGCGATTTAAAGAAAGCTGTAGGAGTTTTTATCAAAATTTTTTTCAAACTTTTTATGGCTGGAGATATGGAGTATATATGTTCAACAAAAGTCTTTGCAAGGAAAAATTAATGGAAGTCGGTTCTACACTGCACCAATGTACGGGCAACTCCGGAACAGCTGTGAAGGTTTTTATGTACAAAGTTTAAGAGAAATGAACAGAGATAGTCGTTGTTGCTGTCTTATATCTCAGTCACCTATCGAGCAATTTTACAGGATTTCAATAGCAATTTGGCCGCATGTATTCCTTAAAATTTGATGCAACTTACTATGCGGAATCGGGGCACTTTAGCCATAGCACGGACAGTGGACATCGCTTAATCGAACTCCATATCTATAAGGGCCAAGAAAATATATATTTTATTGGGTCGCAATTGGATGTTAAAGAAATTACTAATGGAATGACAAACTTATACATAACCTTATCACTTGCATATGTTAAAAGTTTAAAATTTATTTGCGACATCTAAAAAAGTGATTTAAGTCATACTTGTTTTCACAGTATTTGCTGACATGTGATTGCTCTAGAATTGAAAAACGGTTTAACACATAAAAACCGATTATCACGCTATACATATCTACATATGCTACTTTTTTGAAATGCAACATTTGTGATAAATTTTTCAATTTGTTTTTTAATATACGAAATTTTAATTTAATTTATGAGATCAGGAAAAAATTGCCAGTTATTTTTAAAGTAAATTTCATTTGAAAGTAAATGCCTACTTTGCATTAAACTTTTTTATTTAAGCAGCTTCAAAAAAATCTATAAAACGTTCACTGCTAACAAATAAATATTTTCGACTGTTTGCAAATATAAACATGTGATGTGTATTTTTACAGACTCCATTCAAACAAAAACACCTTTCGATTTACACACACTATTGCTAAAACACAAACAAAGACAAACAGCCAGCATTAACATTTAAACACTTTAATTTCAATCGTAACACCTTGGCACAATAACACATTTTTTATCGTTTTTTTATACCCAAGAATGTATACATATATGAAGGGGAAAAATATAGCAAATGGCGGTTCGAAACCTTAAATTATTTTATTTAACGCTTGTTGTTGTAAAACGTGATTTAATGCGCGAATTTAACAACGCGAGGGATTGTTGCCTTTTCATTGAACCAACAAAGCACTCATCCAGCAAACACCAACCAGACTTCAAAGTATAGAACACTGAAAACTCTATATAAAAGTGTTTATTTAATTATCAGTTCAGCAAACAGTTTAAGAGTATAAAGAGAGTTTGCTTAAATTTTTCTAGCATAAATTTAGGGTATTCTTTATATGATTATTTTAAATTTGGGGTGTGAATGTCTTTTATTATATTAAATATGTAGGAAGCAAAACGTGTAAAAAAATGTACTATTACAAGTAATCCAAACAATCTAAAAAAGGGTGAAAGGGTATATAATAGTTTGTCATTACATTTTCCTAATATCCATTCACAACTCCATAAAAAAAATATATATATTATGGATCCTTATAGTTATGAAAGTTTATTTTCCATGTCAGTCTATCCGTCTGTGTGTCTGGTAAAAATAAGCTTCCGGAGTAAATTTAAGTTAAACGGACCAGCTATTGATGTTAAACCATCAAAAATTTCCCTGAGATTTTTTCTGTTTAAAATCAGAAATATTGATAAATTAAAGACCGACTTATGGGCAAAATACTACGATTGCCCAGTTTTTTTTAGGAAAAAATCCATACGTGAGGAGTCGCAGAACAAAACGTGCATTTCCACTCTTTTGGGAAATTTTTTTAAAATTGAATTTCATTAATTTGGCTAGGTTCTGTAAGAAAAAAATTATTATAAATTACGTCGTCGTAAATTTTCAGAAGCATTCACATTTTTGTTTCGCATAGTCAACTTGGTTTGTGTTAGTTCCAAACTGCTATCAAAATAAATACCATTCACTAGCCATTATCGTTTGCTGCAACTTTTACAAATACTTTCGAAACAGAAAGTAATATTTATACTTTTGGAAATAATTTAAAATTCAGCAGGGCAACATAACTGCTTTTATGTATTTGGAATGGTTTTGGGCAAAAACCTTGTTCATAATACATTGAAAATAATTTAATTTTCTATTTAGCATAAAACAAAATTAATCTTTTATATGTTTAACACTTTATTTGATTAGAATTTTAATGCATTTCTATGTTTTTCTTATAACATCTTATTTTTTCCTTTAGTAACACATCCTATTAAGTTTGTAATGTAAGTGATATTTAAAACTTGATAAAACTCTTACTAAAGAATTTTTCTTAGAAAAACATTTTTCTTTCAATTGTGTTTGCTTGCTCTCAATGTCACGCACAACATATAAATAACAATTAAATATACTATTTAAGAGTTACATATAGTAAGTATGTATGTATATATGTATGTATGTATGTATGTATGTTTGTATAAACATATTTTAGAGAAGGATGTGTACTTTCGCTGTAGATTATCTGCTCACGTATATACTTATTCACTAATGCGTTTAAAGTGTATATAAATCTGATAAGCAACGAGTAGAAATGCGAAAAATGCCTATAATGGTCACAATAAATTTTGTTCTTACTCAGCAATTTCCAGAACTTAAAAAAACACTTGAGTGAAAAAACAATTTTTTAATTTATTTAATTCTATAAAGTTCTGGATATATCTTAAATCGGTCCTATAAAAAAAATTAAAAAAAAATGTACATCGGGAAAAGAATCTACTTTTTTTTGGTAAAAAAATTATTGATATTGAACAAAATTTTTTGTTTTTTTTTTGTTTTACATAAAATTCAGATAAATATTTTATTAGGATCTAATAAAATATTGCCTGAAAAAATTTATATTTAGAAAAGCTGCTTGTTCAAATTAAAAATTGTGAAGTTTTTTCAGTGTATATTGTTTCCCCTTTTTTGGCACCAATAAATTTTTTGGAATGGATCATTCAAATGTCCTCCTGGTATACACTTTAAGCAAATACTGTAAAAAAGACTATATATATAAACCTATAGTTTTAAGCTTTAATTGCTGCGAATATTGCTTTATCTAAGCCAAATATTGCAGAAGTTAATAGGAGCCTACTTGCATGTCTTAAGAACCTCTTGCGATCAATTGTAAAACTGAATCATATTGTGATTATGAGTCCCCTATAAGTTTTACATCTGGAAACCAATTTCAACCAACAAATTGCTAAATAATAATGCAAACAAAAATTAGATGAAAAACAAATTCTGTATTTTTTAACTTAATAGTTTTTATATATAATTTTGTAATATTTTCTTTTAAGTTTAATATCTCTTTTAAACTTTAATTGGCAGCAGTTTAACTAATCAGACACACAGGAATATTTTTATGTACGGGTGTCCACCGGCAAGGTATACTAATTTGTTTGTTTATAATTTTTGATTAAATGAAAGAGAATGGATCTTTTATTGATAAGTGTTTTAATTAATGCCGGCAATTATGTGTAAAATACAATATCAAATAAATGTCCGCCTCTGTTAGCCTCACAAATGCGAGCCCAAAGGTCCAATGATTCCTTCTGACCGAATATCACTTTTAATGGATGCAAAGGTGAATGATAAATAATGATCTTTTGGAAGAAGCTTTTGTATCGACTGAATCTTAAATGGAAACAAATGCAAATTCTTGTGCAAAATTGTGTTCAAAGTTGTTTTTGAAGACAAAACTTTTGAGCACGGCGTCAAATTGAGGTTGGGGGATTGTTTTGAAGACTTTCTTGAGCAGAAGTAATGTTTTAAGCTAATCTTGCAGTACGTTGTCGTCCATCCTTGGGCCTATCAGCTACAGTCTCTCTTCAAAATAATTCACTACACAATAAATAGTGCGTCTTTTTGGCCGTTTATTCTCCAAAAAATTTCAAGTGAAATTCTCAAAGTATCAGTAATCGATAATTAATTTTGATAAAATGTTTTAACGATTAAAACACGTTATTTTCCTGAATATTTTTCCATACTTCACGACTGCCAAATTTGAGCTGTCAAGACTAATGCTAACCAAAATAGCGGCAAAACAAAGTAGCATACCTCTCCGGCGGATACCCTATTGTGATACTTTTAAGGAAAGTGTTTTATCAGTTTACTTGCTTAATAAAGCTTAAAAATTCAACGCTAAAAGGTTGGGGCATTTATAGAAATTTATAATTCATTTTTAAAATTTTGATTTTAATGATATTCATTATTTATGTGATGGTCCGACAATAAACAAAATTATCAAAAATATATGAGCAGTTTTATCCTAAAAATAAATCCTTATAACCGCGTTTAGCTCTTTATTCAAATGATTTCATAGAAAAAAAATTAATAACAAACCTGAAACTAAAAGAATGAAAAGGAAAACAATCTTAATTTTATAAATATTTTTCTGCATAAGTCTTTTAATAAGAAAGTAAAAAACGAATAACTATATTGTTCTTTTACACTATAGATTTTTTTAACTGCATAACTCTTGATCTATCAATATTATATAAAAATGCCACGATTACCAAAAAGGAAAAATTAAGCAAAAGATTTTTATATATATATAAAGGACTAAAATGTTAGGATATATTATTAACCTTCGCTTCGGCTGCATGCAAGTTATTTCAACAAATTTTTATCAAAACCCATTTTAAAACCAATTAGATTTTTTTAAACCCTTCTCTTAATAGACACCTTTTAAGCATCGGTTCTAAAGAGATATTATTACCCTTAATTTTAAATCTACAGAATAAGTGAACCCCAAAATCTAATATAATAAAACAACTTAATGAGAAGGATACGGCATATTTGTTCATTCATCCTTTTCAACTTTTAATTTTATTAGCAAATCATGCTGATACATTTTAAAATAAACAAGTTACCACCTCAGAAGTCAAAACCCAAGAAGAAAACAATATTTTCTTTATATTCAAAACTACCTATTTGTGATAAATTTAAACATATGTACTAAATGTAAAATAAACAAAAGCATGTGTATGACATTCTTTTGTAAATCAAATTTGACATACTTTGTCTTTAAAACTAGAAAAAAAACTTAAACTAAAACTACAACATTAAAAAGTGTAAACTTGTCAACTACTTTATTTGGTATCTTTAACCCTTTTCAAAAGCACTCGGTTATAAACAAAAAACGTTTGAAAAATTTTGTTTTTGGAAAAAGCTTAATCCCCTTTACTGGAGGATAATAGGTTCTGTCCTCAATCAAATTATATTACTTTAGTTCTTCAACTGTTTATGTTACTACTTGATATAAAATAAAATACAAAATAAAAATTATAGGTTCAGTAGTACAGTGCGAGCAGTTTTAATATTAAATCAAACTTTCGAAGAAGTGTTGTAAGTATTAAAAAGCTTATTGTAAGTGGCTTTCTGTTTGTATTGTGTGTGGAAGTTTTCATGATACGGCCAAGTGCGACAAGCCTAAAATTACCCTGGGGCGAAAAAATGCAACAATTGCGGTGTAAACCACACTGGCAACTATAGAGGTTGCCACGTTTTTGAATTAGTTAAGCGCTCGCCTCAGCCGAAAAGAGTTTCAGCCCCTTCCCAGCCGTCAGATACACCTAGTAAAAATATGTACCCACTAGAAGATTCAACTACAAATCAGACGAATTATTTTCTATGGCAATCAGCCAGATGTAACAAAAGACTTGTTATCGCAAAACCACCACTGCGTAATATGAGAGGAGCCTGGGCAAGAAATGACGAAGAAAAATGCAATTTGCTCCCAAGCCATTTAATGAACGTGTTCATATTCAATACATGCACTAACGTGAGGGAATAACCTCCTGTTGTTGCTAGACGTCCTATAGAAATACCTTTACGTTTCAGATTCCCAAAAAGTGCTAGAGGCTTTTGCTAACCTAAGCAGCGAGAAAACTCCTAACGTTGATAAAATAAGCAACAAAATGTTTTCAGACCTAACTTTTAAAGGTAAAAGAATATTTTTTTGAGTTTTAACGCCATAATATGGCTTGAACATTTTCCGCCAAGATGCAAAGTTGCCTTGGTAAGGATGATTCTTAAGCCTGGTTAAGATCCTTCGAAGGTGGATTCTTATAGGCCTAAAAAACTGCTACCAACTATGTCAAAACTATTTGAAATATTACTTAAAACCAAGCTATAAAAATGCAAAACTTTGCTTCGATTGCAAAAAATATATCACAGCCATAATGGTGGAATCTGTGGCATTATTTAGTTGACTCTGGAAGCAATTATAAATCGAACAGCATATAACGAAGTTAATCCTAGCATATTATTTGATGGCGTTTTAAACTTCCACGGAATACCCCGTACTTGATGTGAATACAATTATCTGATGCATCTAATATACAGTATATTATATACTGAAACAATCCTCCATAAAAAATTTCTTTCAAGTTTTTTAAGCTTAAAGTAAAGATTTTTTCCAAATTATCATTTATTACCACCTCAAGAAACAAAACATGATATTAAATTTTAAATTTCTAACAAATTTACCTCAATTAATTTTTAAAACGTTTGATAACAATTATTCAAAAGCTATATGATTTAATTAGAAGTCCAAGTGAAGAATTTAATGCAAAGTTTGCAAATGATAAAACAACAAGAATTTAATTTAACCAGAAAATTTTAAACAAGTTATACTGGACTTACACGATGAAATTTTTCATGAAATAATTTTCACAAAAAATTTGTATTTAAAGGGTAAAAAAGAGTTTATTTTTATACATCTCTTTAATAGAAGTGTAAAATTTAATTGAAGTAACCTTATGAAAATATTCATCATGTAATACCAATTTTTCAAAAATTGTTTTTATTAAGCTCGCGTCTAAAAACATAAAATATAATGAAAATAAATTTCATCGTAATAGTCTAGCATAAGTCTAGGATTAAAATTTTAAAATATTTCCAGCATAAAAATGCAAAGAAAACCTTCAAAAAATTTGTAATGAAAAATATTACAGACTAATTTTTATTTCCTAATTCAAAAGCATTGTTAACTCTTCTTCAACATAATATTCAAAATTTTGAAAAAGCTTATTTATATTTAATAACAAATATAATTCTCTACGTAAAGAAACAAAATATTTTTATAATAAAACAATTTAAGATATGCGGTAGCAAAAATATTTTTTAATCAATTTAGAATGTACAACTTAAACGCACATAAACGTTTTGCTCTAAATAAATTAAATTAAATTAATTTTTTTTTCATACATACTTAAATTTTACTTACTTTATTAAACGTTCCTGTTCATAACGAGCAATCCATACGGGTAGTGACATATCAAGACTTGTTGCATGATGTAAAAAATAAACCATTGCCCTTGTATTCTCATCCTAAAATTTTTGTTGTAGACAAAATTGTTTTTACATTCCGTAAACACAAGCAAATTTTTGTTGTTGTATGTGAATGTATGTATGTGTATAAAGTAATTTAGCCATAATAAAGAAATGAATATATAAAAAAGTTATAAAAATTTGCGTGTGAGTGTGTGTGTATATACAATATTTCGAAACAAATAAAATAAAATTATGTATAATAAAAAAAAAGAAAAAATTTGAGCGTGAAAAAAGGCACAAAGAACTTTAAAATAATTTTATTGTTATTTTGAGTTTCTTTCAAAATAGCTATACCTGATCACGAAAGTCACTACGCCAGCCTGCTATAAAATGTGGCGCATTTGGTCCAAACAGTGCCCCTAAGAAAATACGTTCAAATGTTTTTTCGCAGGAGTAAATTTCTTCTGTTAAAAGAAAAAGAAAATAATAAAAAAAAATTTAGTACCATTCTGAACAATTTTTATACTTTATTTATAAGTAAGAGCTAACACCGAAGCAAATCGTTTGAATGTTTAAAATTGTTGTTGTTGTTGTTGTATATTGTGAGTTTATTTATTAAAATATTTTCAAGTGTGGATGGATATAGAATTTGAAAACAATTTTTTTTTCTTGTACAACAGAACGTATGATTTCTTTTTTTTACTTTAAAGTAAATTTTACTCTAAATTATTATTCATACGCCCATACTTAGAAAATACATGCGATTCTTTAAGTTAAACTATTTGTGAACCTTTATTTAAGTTATTTATTGAATCCTTTATAGATCTTTGCTATAAAAGATATTTTTATTTTAAAATATTCTTTAGCGATTTTTGCTTATGGCCAACTGTAACGATTTAAAATACACATTTGTTTTTTTTTTTTAAATCAGTGTGTAAAATCGGATTGCAAATGAAAAAGTAAGGGCAATATATTGGACTGTGTCGAAACTTATAAATTCCTTGAGGAAGTCTCCTTGTGCACCAGTCATCCGATCCATCCAAGTTTTTTTGAAGCCATTAACATTGTTATAAAACTACTTTTTGACGGGCTTAAAGCCGGAGCATCCTTCATGCAAATATTAGCTTCTACTAAACGTGCTTCGATCTAGCAATATTTTTCAATAAAAACAAAAAAACATTTAACACAATCTTGTGGCAGGTGGAAGGTCAATAGCTCTAAATGTATTTTAAAAAATTTCGTAAAATAATTCCATATGATTGGTGCCCCTTGCTCCTATTATAACAGATTTTCAAAAATATGATTCGTTAGTATGATGGTTACCGCTCCCCTATCTCCTCTACTAGCTGTAGGGTACTTTTGGAATGTATAATTACTTTATGGTAAAATTTGTTTGTTTGTATAGGAACTATCACTCCACTGCTCATATCTAACTATGGTTTTTTAAAATTTTTCAAATTTACCGAAATTGTGAAATTTGAAACAAAATCGCACATCAATTTTGCTTAACTCAAATATTCTTAAATTTAAAAAGGGTTTTAAACGAAACTCTTACAAAAAATCAAGGTTTTAAAAAACTAATTGCTTACAAACTTTTAAGACATTTATACCTGATATTAAAAGCCATTTTATTTGGAAGATTTTTTATCTGAGTCAGTTGGCAATATTGTAGGGCATAGAAAATGTAAAATGGTGTATAACTTAAAAATATTTCAACCACGACTATTTAAACTTTATTCAATTCTAAAAATCAGTAACAAACAGTAAATATGTTGTAATAAAAGATATTATAAAAGCATACGGGACGTTAAAGTCTAACTTGTTGCTATTTTCTTAACAAAAAAGCAAAATAAGGTCGCCAATGATTTATTAAAAAGAAAAAGTTTTACAAGTTTACATAAATTTGTTTGTATGCGTGCGGAAGAGACTTTATCGTTCCTTTTACTTATTATTAATATTTCAGCCTTAACTTTGCAAACTTATGGTAATTTACATTAACATAAAAAACATGGTTTGAATAAAAGATTTGTGGAATACACTCACTTTTTTATACCCATTTTAATTGTAATTAAAAACAAACCATTAAATTAAAACAACGACCACAAATAGAACGTTAGTTGCAATAAAGACATTAATAAAATTAATAATGCCAGTTAACACAACAAAAAATTTTTTTTATGTTGCTTAGCAAGAATAATAAAGCTATAGTTATAACATTTTTTTTTGTACAATTATTATTAATTAAAATTTGTGCCCAAAATTGTTTTGGTTTTTGCCATTTATTCACTTACCAAGTAAAACCACAACGACCGCTGAATCTCTAACACCCCAATCCCAGCAAGTACGCAGGGCAATATACAAAATATTGTGGTATTTGCCCATAAGACAGACCTTAAATATAAAAATGATAATAAAACGTTATTTAGAAATAAGATAAGTTGACATAAAGCTACACTTAGTGAAGATTTTTTTTTGCAGGACATTAAATAGAGAACTCGGCACATGCTTTAATAAAGAATTTAACTAAAATATTTTATAAACAACACAATTTTTAAATTATTTAGGATTTAATCCCAATTTTCTTGTTAATTTATAGGGTTTGTTGTTGGTTAAGTTTGTCTATATGCATTTCGTGGTTCTTACACCAAATCATCAGTAGACTTCAACCACCCAAATTCTTAAAAAACTCATGAATATTTTCTGTCTTTATATAATAATCTCATTAAACAAAATGAGAATTACTACAAAAAAACCAAAACGTTCAAGTTTTTTAAGAATCCAACAAACCATTATTCGCTATTCGCTTGTTTTGATTTTCTTTTTCCCCTTACATTTGAATAACCTTTGGTTATTACTAAATGTATTGAGGGGCAACCGAAAACAAAACCTTGTTGTTAAACAACACAATTTTTAAATTATTTAGGATTTAATCCCAATTTTCTTGTTAATTTATAGGGTTTGTTGTTGGTTAAGTTTGTCTATATGCATTTCGTGGTTCTTACACCAAATCATCAGTAGACTTCAACCACCCAAATTCTTAAAAAACTCATGAATATTTTCTGTCTTTATATAATAATCTCATTAAACAAAATGAGAATTACTATAAAAAAACCAAAACGTTCAAGTTTTTTAAGAATCCAACAAACCATTATTCGCTATTCGCTTGTTTTGATTTTCTTTTTCCCCTTACATTTGAATAACCTTTGGTTATTACTAAATGTATTGAGGGGCAACCGAAAACAAAACCTTGTTGTTAAACAACACAATTTTTAAATTATTTAGGATTTAATCCCAATTTTCTTGTTAATTTATAGGGTTTGTTGTTGGTTAAGTTTGTCTATATGCATTTCGTGGTTCTTACACCAAATCATCAGTAGACTTCAACCACCCAAATTCTTAAAAAACTCATGAATATTTTCTGTCTTTATATAATAATCTCATTAAACAAAATGAGAATTACTACAAAAAAACCAAAACGTTCAAGTTTTTTAAGAATCCAACAAACCATTATTCGCTATTCGCTTGTTTTGATTTTCTTTTTCCCCTTACATTTGAATAACCTTTGGTTATTACTAAATGTATTGAGGGGCAACCGAAAACAAAACCTTGTTGTTAAACAACACAATTTTTAAATTATTTAGGATTTAATCCCAATTTTCTTGTTAATTTATAGGGTTTGTTGTTGGTTAAGTTTGTCTATATTCATTTCATTGGTTCTTACACCAAATCATCAGTAGACTTCAACCACCCAAATTCTTAAAAAACTCATGAATATTTTCTGTCTTTATATAATAATCTCATTAAACAAAATGAGAATTACTATAAAAAAACCAAAACGTTCAAGTTTTTTAAGAATCCAACAAACCATTATTCGCTATTCGCTTGTTTTGATTTTCTTTTTCCCCTTACATTTGAATAACCTTTGGTTATTACTAAATGTATTGAGGGGCAACCGAAAACAAAACCTTGTTGTTAAACAACACAATTTTTAAATTATTTAGGATTTAATCCCAATTTTCTTGTTAATTTATAGGGTTTGTTGTTGGTTAAGTTTGTCTATATGCATTTCATTGGTTCTTACCAGTGTGGCCATATTAGCTTTTTTAGAGCTAAATTTAGCTTTATTTTTCTTCATTTAGCCCGAAATATTTACATATAGCTTTTAGCATTTTTTTTAGCTTTTTTTGAAATTGAATTTAGCTTTTTTAGTAGTTTTTGGAGCTAGATAAAAGGTTAAAAATTTGTCGTTTTATATTTTTTGGTATGTATCTTAATTATACTGAAAGGTATCAAGCTCCAAATTTTCTTCGAATTTACAACATAACAGTTTCCGAACCATTGTTTTGCTTAATAATTTACTACTAGCCACATTTAAAAAACGTGAAACATCACAAAATTTCAATAAAACAAAGATATAAGGAAGGTATGGTATTACAAAAAAAAACGTAAGAATTTGTTTTCCAAAACAAATACTTTTAAATGCGGCAATTTTAAAGAAAAAAAATCCAAATGCGACAGAAACATTTTTTTTCGTTTTTTTGTTAAATTATAAAATCTTTTAATATATTGCTCAAAAACACTTATGTCTTTCGTTGAAACAAATTATTATATTAATATTTTTATTTAATAAGAACTTTAAAGTGTTTTTTTGTCAAAAAATCAAATCAAACAGGACCGAAATAATTTTTCTAGAAAAAAGCAGGCACAATGAAACATCGTAGTGTCAAGTAAAGCTCACCATTTTGATAGTATTAAACTATATTTGTTGAAAATCATGCTCTTTATAAATTTTGTTTTTTTTTTTTTAGCAAGACGGTAATTTTTTTTAATTTAAATAAAAACGGTTAATAACGATAATTATTATTTTTATAGATAGGTTTAAAAAAATAATAATATTTTTAATTTTTTGATTTTTTCATTTTTACAGTCATTGGTTTTAAATACTTATTGAGGCACACATGTACAAATAAAAATACTTCTAAAAATGCTTTCCTACAATGTAACTTTTTACATTAAAGATAATCTTTTTTTTTCTTGAACAAAATTTACATGAAGGCATTTTTCATGATATATGTAACTTGAATGAAAATTTTCGATTTTTAACGAACTGTGTAGAAAAGTATTCTCTTTATACAAGTTTTGTCAACAAACAAAAATTTCATTGAAGGAATATTAAAAAAAAATTGCATCGTGTAAATTTAATCTTATAGTTTCGATTTTTTATTGTTTTCATGTGTTTGTAATTATGAAAAAAGTTTGTTAATAAATTACTAAATTTTACGTGTTTTTGTAAAAAAAATGAACGAATTGTGTGTAAGTATTTATATTTAAAACAAATTTTCGTTTTTTTTTACCAAAACAGGCGCAAATTAACACCTGCTTTTAAAAAATTTTTAAAAAGCTCTTGTATATGAATATGTATGTATATTAACACATATTATTTTTCTTCTTACTTAAGGTATGGGTCTACCAAGTTTTTGTAAATAAAATCAAAATTTTTAAAACAAATTTTCTTCTTAAATATTTTAAGCACACAAACGTTTTGTTTATATTATGAGAAATATCTAAATAACGAAGAAACTTTTTAAAAAACGAATTAAAAAATTTAGCTTTATTTTTTGGCTTTAACTTTTTGTTTTTAGCTCTTTTTAGCTGTTTTTTAAACGTGATTTAGCTTTAACTTTACTTGAAAATCTGGCCACACTGGTTCTTACACCAAATCATCAGTAGACTTCAACCACCCAAATTCTTAAAAAACTCATGAATATTTTCTGTCTTTATATAATAATCTCATTAAACAAAATGAGAATTACTACAAAAAAACCAAAAACGTTCAAGTTTTTTAAGAATCCAACAAACCATTTTTCGCTATTCGCTTGTTTTGATTTTCTTTTTCCCCTTACATTTGAATAACCTTTGGTTATTACTAAATGTATTGAGGGGCAACCGAAAACAAAACCTTGTTGTTAAACAACACAATTTTTAAATTATTTAGGATTTAATCCCAATTTTCTTGTTAATTTATAGGGTTTGTTGTTGGTTAAGTTTGTCTATATGCATTTCATTGGTTCTTACACCAAATCATCAGTAGACTTCAACCACCCAAATTCTTAAAAAACTCATGAATATTTTCTGTCTTTATATAATAATCTCATTAAACAAAATGAGAATTACTACAAAAAAACCAAAACGTTCAAGTTTTTTAAGAATCCAACAAACCATTATTCGCTATTCGCTTGTTTTGATTTTCTTTTTCCCCTTACATTTGAATAACCTTTGGTTATTACTAAATGTATTGAGGGGCAACCGAAAACAAAACCTTGTTGTTAAACAACACAATTTTTAAATTATTTAGGATTTAATCCCAATTTTCTTGTTAATTTATAGGAAAATCAAAACAAGCGAATAGCGAATAATGGTTTGTTGGATTCTTAAAAAACTTGAACGTTTTGGTTTTTTTATAGTAATTCTCATTTTGTTTAATGAGATTATTATATAAAGACAGAAAATATTCATGAGTTTTTTAAGAATTTGGGTGGTTGAAGTCTACTGATGATTTGGTGTAAGAACCAATGAAATGCATATAGACAAACTTAACCAACAACAAACCCTATAAATTAAAATGTTTTATATTCAAAGAACTTAACAAAACATTCGCCGTTATTCGTCAGTTTCCATCTAAAGTATAGTTTCAGCAACTGGTAACCTAACTGAAGTTGGGCGTACCACATGTAATCGAAACATAATATTGGTCCCAAAATTTAAGTTCTTAAAGTAAAGTATACATAATGGTTTGACCTAAGGGGCAGCAGTATGCCTCTACTTCAAGCGAGTGTGTCCGCCATTTTGTAAGATATTTCAAGCGATCGGAGTCGAATGTTCTTTAGCCTATTTAAGTGAATGTCGAAATAGTCTAAGATATTGAATTTAATTAAGGTAAGGTAGAACAGGCATCCTTTTGTGATACTCGTAAAGAAAAATAGAAAGAGTGAAAATAAAGATCAAGCTGAAGAATAGAAAAAAATTAGAAGCTAAGAAAAATAAGATAAATCACACTTTCCAGAGTCTCTGGCAGGATTTAAACCTGCGACATCCTCAACGGTAGATTTGTGCACGAGGAGCCACTACACCCGCTCGAGGTCGCCGCTGGTTAAGCGGCAGCAGTGAACGATGTGCGCTATAGGGCCATATTAGCCAGGTTTTTTCTGCCGCAATGAAATGAAATAGAACTGGAAGACATGTGGTTCCAACAGGACGGAGCAACCGCATACACTGCACGAGCCACAACCGATATTCTGAAGGCGCCATTCCCGGGTCGCCTCATCTCTCGTTTTGGCGATTAACATTTGTCCGCAAGATCACCCGCTTTAACCGTTCCAGACTTTTTTGGGGTTTTTGAATCCCATGTTTACATGAACAAGCCCGAGAAGGCCCTCAAGAATAACATTCGACACGAGTACGAAAATCTCTTGGACGAAGTTCTTACCAAAGTGATAAAAAATGCTATAAAATGAACCCATAAAGCAATCAATTGTGCCGTTGTCCATTTGGCCGATATCGTCTTCTCGACTTGACCACTAGAATTCTAAAGGTTCAAATAAACTTATCGATAAACGAAATCGAAGTTTTTCATTCAGAAAAAAATGAGAGCCATACAACATCAGATGACTTCTTTTGGCCCACCTTGTACAAAACTTTTTTTTATGTAACACAGAAAACAAGCAGCGCCAAGAACGTTTCGTTTCTAATTTTATAAAAAATTTTAAAATTTTTTTAACTTTTTGCATTTTGTAAGATTATGACTCTATAACTACTGAAAATTAACCCATGATGGAGTCGCAAATTAATTAGCAATTAATTAATTTTACGTTTTTAATAATCATGGTTCTAGCAATATGAAAGTAAAAGCTGTTTAAGCGGATTGAAGCCGGAAGACATAAAAATAGAAAACCACAGATTCTGAATCAAAAGTGTCTGGATAATCGCTCTTCTGCATTTGTTTCGGTTATGAAATAGCGGGTTAATTATCAGTGTTTTGATATTTTTCTGTTTAAATAAATTTAATTTAAAATTGATTTAAAGTGCATTTTAATTCAAACTCGAAAAATCGACATAATTCATAGAAAAAACTGGGGCAACCAACGAATATTTCGTACCAGAGTTATTCGATTGAAAAAAATACATCTTAAAACGTTAAAAAAATCCAGAGAAAATTTAAATACGATATTAAATGACACAAGAACACCTGCAAACTTATTTTTGTACAATAAAATCATAAAACAAACTAATTAAGTCTTGAAAGCCTAAATTAGGCACGTATTGATAAAATCGATATTACGTTTTCAGTTTTAAGTAAATATTTTGCCAAGAAACATTAAATTAGGCACGCATGAACCTGTATTAAGTGGGGAGACAAAATTAGTGTTGTAGTCTTTCTACTACGCGTTGCTAAGAAACATTAACACACACACACACAAGTATAGTTGTATGAAAGTATACCTTTACGAGGTTTCCTTTTTCTCTTCGGTTCATGATTGAAGTATTTTTCCATACCAATTAAATATTATTTATACAAGAATTTTAAAATTTCCTACGCAACTTAGTAATGAAATTTAAAGCGGACAAACACAAAATATTTTATGGGATAAAAATGTTGTTTTAAGATATTTTATTTTAATGCGTATGCCCTACTATAACGATGTAATCAACTCCAGAAGAAAACCAACGTTCATTTTTCTATAGGAAAATAGATCCTTTGATTTGCCAGATTGCCCTGCTCTTATACTAAATAATTGCCTTGTGCCCTCAAATCCAGTAAATGTGAATTTGTTTCACGGCAACAAATTTACCGATAAAATCCTTGTTCGTTTGAATATTTTAGAAGCCCAGATTGCCTAAAACACCGCTTTACTATAAATAAACACGTCACCGGAAGATTTTTTGTTTTAAAGAACAAGGCAAAATCAGCATCTAATTAAGTTGCAAAAATGTCTGCCTGAAAGACAATGCAGGAAGTTTTTGGAATCCAGTTTATGACAGAAGACCACAGTTTCCAACCCCTTTTTATCTTGAGCCCATGCATAAATAAGTTGGAAGTCCTGGGATGTGCGCAAAGGCCCGCCAACCAGCCGTGACTTCCAGTGTCACATTTGGCTTCCCAATATCTTTTCCTTTTTCGACGAAATTAATTGGTTCTAAGTCATTCCAAAAGTTATAACCAATCTTTAGGTGACTGCAGCTAGCTTGCTTTTTTAACGCGGTGTACGACACGAGCCTCCTAAAAAGTCATAAAGGCAGTATAGATCTAACGAAAACAATCCATAATCTGTCTTGATGCTTTCCACTACATTGAGTCTTCCCAATATGTTGCTTTTGGGTACGTTGTGTACTCTTTTATTAACAGATTAGATTATCAAATCTCGATGTGATCCATTAACCAATCGTAGGTTTTTGATGAAGACAACCAAGCCCGTTTTCTCAAAGTCTAATGAAACTAGATTTGAACTTTTTTTGCTTTTTTTGTGGTATCCCGTTCCTTAACTGTTTTTTAAACTTGTTTCCTCAAACCCTGATAAATAGGTATATTAAATAGCTCTGACAGAATACCTTCAAGTGGTATAAAGAAAAAAAGGAGAAGATAGAACAATAAACGAAATTTAAGAAACTGTAACAAGAAAGATGAAAAGAGGTTTTAAAACAAAAGGGGCAAAGAGGAAACAAAGTTATTATTTTAAACCTTGCACAAGTGTCAAGCCGTGTAAGAGACTGCCTTCTTCATTGGCCACCCCACATACTTAACGAATCCCATAATATTTTCTAGCACCCAACCAAAAAACCTCACGAAGTGCATTGTAGGACAACGGCAGACAGCTTCCCAGTTTTTTATAATCCTAGCGTAACCTAAAAAAGTCTGGAGTTTTTCTATTCCACTTACCAGTTGTATATCTCACATCTCGGTGCACGATGAGGGTCTCGCCCTAAGCCCCTCCTGATCTCGTTTAAAAACATGTAAGAAACCTTTCTTTTCAATCTATCCCAAATATGACTGGAGCTCTCCGAATCAGTTCTGGAATTTCATCTCGCGAGCTATTCTATCACCCTCTTCGAATTTTGCGGCCCTCATTACCACCAGGATCTCGGCCTGGAGATCGCTACATATATTTGGAAGACGGTTTGACATCCGAATTTCCAAATTCAATATAAACGCCAGCTTCAGTACTTCTATTTATCCTCAATCTATCAGCGAAAATAGCACACTCTTTAAACAGTTTTTTGAATCCTTCCCTGCATCCGGAAATACCATATAATTTGTAATAACAAAGTTAAGACTAGCGATTCCATAGTCTGTCAAAACATACTTCACAGAAATAGAAAATTTGCTATCTGTGTGTGATTTTGACACACCGTAGAAGAACAACGGTCAATGGCAAAAGTGTTCGACATGTGGTATGGCCCCTGCCTGCAGTGTACAATTCCTGATACCAGATAAGCCTAAAACAAAACGTCTCCAGCGGTTGAAGAGATATTCTTTTTTTTATTATCCTTTTTAAGTTTTTCTACCAGACGAGTTTACTCTATGAAGAACTCAGTTTTACAACGGATGTGTAAATTTAGTTTACCTTAACAAACTGTAGTCCTCTATTCTAACCGATGGTGCTCCTTTAGCTGTAGTGGGCATTCAGACCTTTTTTATACTCTCCACTATTCTTACCCTGTAAGACAACTTAATATCCCAAACGATATCCAATTATCATTTTTAAGGGTAAGCCTTAACTAAGAGAGCTATTTAATAATAAAAAATAATTAAATTATGTTTAGATAATTACACTGTGATACAAAATTTTAAAAAATAATTTTGTTTACAAACTAATTCTCCTTTTTTTTTTTGCTTCTTGTTTATCAAAATATAAAAAGTAAAAAATTTTTTTTACAGTTTTAACTGCCTTAAGCAATAACTACTTTGTGTCAAGCCTTTTTTAAACGTTTGTTTATGACAGTAGAATTATCATAGAAAATTTAGCACCGATTTTCTTCATTTTCTTATTTAAATCGCTACAAAACGGTACGCATTCACGTATTTTTCACTAAAGTTTCAAAACATATTTTCGAATCACAAAAAAATCATAAATTGCCTTAAAAGTACTTAAATCATATGTAAGACAAACATTCACAACTTACGTCACCATTACCATCTTTTTTGTCACGATGATAGTGAACAGCAGCCAAAACAGCAATACGAGCCACTTCCTCTGTAAGCATATTTTGTCCTACAATTAAGTTAAAATGTTTTTGTAGAAAATTACAAAAAATTTAACAAAACAAAAGAATTGTTCTTACCATCACTACATCCGCCAATAATTGCATTTAAGTGATCCAAAACATCACGTCTAGAACTTCTATCCTGCAGACCATTACGGCACAATTTGTCCAATGTGTCCTCATAAAAACATTCAAAAATAAATTCCATTATTTCGTTTGAAAAATTCTAACTCCGTACGTTCCTGCTTAAAGACACTTATTGTTATGGGACCGCTTTCGATATTAAGAATAGACTGTAAAATAGAAAACTAGAAAACCTAATGTTTTTCATTTGGTAACACTTCTGAGCAAAAGAAGCCCTAGAAATCCACTTACAACGTTTTTAATTTTTGTACATTTTCATTTTTGTCTTACATGATGTTATTGACCTTTATTTTTAGCAATTGATTTTTAATAGAAACTTCTTAACATTTTTTAACAATTTTTTTGGGAACAAACTAACATATAACGTAAATATTATATACATATTTACTCACAGAGCTGATTAAGAATTGCAACCGATTGATTCGGTTTTACAAGAGGCTATTAAGTTAGAGTTATAAAAATAATGTTTGGCTAACTGACTGGTCTAACATTGAACAGTCTTAATACGATAGGCTGCAGACTAGAAAACTAGAATGGTTGTACCGCTCCTAATGCTAAAATCAACTAGGAAGTGGTTTCTGGAAAATCGCAATCTACTAGAGTGAAAATGGCTCAAAAAGAAAAAAATTTATATTTACTTAACTATACACTTTAGAAACGTAATCAAAAAAGTGGCGCTTGGTACTTCTTTTTGAATATTGGGAAATTTTATTTGTTTGTATTTTTAAGGTTTGTTTTGTAACTTTCATCAGTCAACAAAAAAAAAATAACGTAAAAAATATTGTGGTACGTCTTTGGTACATTCCTAAAATTTTGGTTAAAATTTATTTTTGGGTACTTTTTAGGTACTTTCTCTAACTTCTAGCCCTAAGGGATAAAAAGCATAAAACACTAGTCGACAGATATAAACCTCCTTAAGGTACATGTGTATATGTATATTAAGACCTTTTTTGTACAAAAAAGTACTTTTTTGCATTTTATGTTAAGGTTTTTTTCCCACGCTAAATGCATATTATATTGCAAGTGGACTTATAAATTATTTCACGTTTGCAAAAATGTAAAAAACTCGCAATAGAAGTTAGCATTAATTGTCACCCAAAAAAAAGTACTTTGAGATATCACAATAAAAAAATTGTTTTAAAAGGAAAGTTATTCCTAAAATTGTTTTGAAATTTTTATCACAGATCGTTATTCCACAGAGGAGCAATTTGCCATCAAAAACTATTTTCAACCAATTTTGAATATAGGCTCTCGATATATAAAATTAAGGACTAGTGGCCCATAAAGAAGTCAAAAATTAAGTTGACCAAAGTACACTTATAAATTCCTAATTTTTTTTTTATCTTTTAAGATTATGAATTAAGATATATAAAACTAGGACTTTTTACCCATTTTAAGGTCAACAGTCAACTAAATGGGCAAAAAGTACTTTTTAACGTTTTTAATATTTTTTTAAGACTGACGTGCCTTTATTATTACAGGACCTTTTTTGAAAATTTTCTTTTTAGATTCTGAATTCTTAAAAATTATATTTTGCAAACCGGATAAATTTAAAAAGTCATACACTTTTATATATATCCCTATACGGAAAAGGAAACTGACACAGAACTATTTACGTGGCCGGTTCTTTGAGGATGGAACTTAAGTTCTTACACTTTGCGTAAAGGGAACTTGTCACGTTTACAAAGTGTTTTTATAATAAAGGGCAATTGGTTCAACTTTAATACCTCGTATCGGGTTCCAGGTCAATCCTGAATGAACTTGTGCAGCGTTAGTTACTTAAGATTCTATTTAAGCTTTATTTCTAAGCAACCTGCTCTTGAGAATTGTATACATGCATATGCACGTTTATTTTCTTAATTTCTCAACATCTTTAAAACAGCTTTTGCACCGCACCGATCGCTATAAATAACTTTTTATGATACCTATGTTTTATACAAGTCACAGGATGAGAACGCTTGGAACAAATTTCACACATTTTTTGTCGGATTCATTTAGAAACATAAAATTTGCGATTTTGGATAAGATGCATAAAAAACCTAAAAGATTTCATTTGTTAATTCGAAAAGAATTTAGTATTATAAAGACTTCGCTTACGAAGTAGCGGGCTTATTGCTAGCTGATTTATATATGTACTATTAATACCAAGTACCATAATTTGTACAATAAGCTAAGAAAATATGCTTACAACTTTTTATAATAACAAATTTAAAAATTTCAATACAATCAAACAAAGGAAAAGGAGTAACGTTTTTGATATATAAACTCCACTTTTTAATGTACGAATTTTTAATATTTTG
The DNA here is from genome assembly GCA_963583895.1 of Melanophora roralis. Classification (NCBI taxonomy): domain Eukaryota; kingdom Metazoa; phylum Arthropoda; class Insecta; order Diptera; family Rhinophoridae; genus Melanophora; species Melanophora roralis. The sequence continues at coordinate 28,282,860 of OY757187.1, read as the reverse complement.
TTTGTATGGCAAAAATCATTTCAAATATCGAAATATGCGCCAACACTTTACTTGAACTTGTCAACCACTTAGTACTATTATAAAAGTACTTTACCATTTAACGTACCAGAATAAAAAAAATGTTATTTTCGTGCAAACTTTTTTAGATATTTAAGCACCCTGTAGTTTCTCTATTTTCTCGTCTACAAATTTCTCACATATATTTAGTTGGTTTGGTGGAGATTGAAGCCAAGCAAGTACTGTTATTGCCGAGGGTGGTAAACAAAGATACTTTGCCGTTTTTGTTTTGTTTACGAAATTCGCATTACAAAAATGTTTTAAGTGATGTTTACTTTTACTAGGAAAAAAGCGTTAAAGATATAAATAAGCACTTAAAGCTGAAATAAGATTCAATGTGTTTTATTTCAGATAACAAAGTTGATTTGGGAACTAAAAATATTCCAACTTTATATATTATTTAAAAGCAGAAATGTGTCTACACGGAATATTTGAACACTTATTTTAAAATAAAAGTTTTCAAATTATAAAGCTATATTTACACTACCTGAGTTGTCATCTGATTTTCACAACTGAGACTTATTTTTATAGTGTAATTATGTCTATTTTCATTTGTTAATGTTTTTGTCTAACCTCAGTTGAAAATATAACCTTTTCTATTTTCAAATTATTTACCGTCTGAGTTTTGACTTTAAGTTTTTAAAAGTTACCGGATTGAATGCTTGTTTTTGTATTGCCATACACTTTGTACTATTTTAACAACTTTTAGAATTAGCAGACTTATCATAATTTCTTAGATGTAATGTAATACTAAAAATAAAAATTTCCAATTATTTTATTGACACTCATGAAAATTAAAACTAATTTTTTTGACAATATACTCAGATGAGAATTTAGGTAGTGTAAATATAGCTTAAGTAAGATAAACAAGGACCAGCAAAATTTAAGCAAATTATTTTTTAGACATAACTTTGTTATTTTTGTTTCTATGAAATCTATGAAATCCTAATAAGCACTTCCTAAAAAGTTTTTAAATTATTAAGATTAAATCTCTGTTGAAAAGTTGATACCGTTAAGATTTTATAAAGCCAAATACGATTTAGGGCTAGATAACTCGCTTAATTTTTATGCTAAGAAATAATAAAATTGGAATCACTGGTTCCATTTACACAAACTAAGTGAAATAAATCTAACAACACGAAACCAAAACATTTTTTTTTTTCTTGAAAACAACAAAAAAGAATAAATAATTTTTTGATGCACATATTTTTAAATAACATTAGACTAAAAACCACTATTAATTAAAAGTATTTAAATTAAAACAAAACTAATAAATTTGACATCTTCCTTCAGAAGCCGCATAAAAACAATTAGGAAACATGATAACTGTAGCCAGAAATGAACTTACAAGTATTTATTTTAAACATTTATTTTTTATACTTTCTAAAGACTTTAAATTTATATATACAAATATTTATTTTCATCACAACTCATTCTTGTTTTTTTTTTAATTTGTTTTAAATTATTGCCGAAATTGTCACTTAATATTCACAAAAAAGTCCCTTAACATTATATTTGCGTTTACTTTTTGCAGAAGTTATACGCGTACTAATTTGACAGTCATTTTGCATGAACTTTTTTTATCGTAAAGTAAACAAAAATTTTTATTATTCTGTCACTCTCTCGCTCTCGGCTGTTGCTTTTAAACCAAGAATGATAAACTATTAGAGATTGCGACTTGCGCATGTTTGCCTCTCTGATGACGTAGTTTAACCCATGCAAGGGTTGCCTATTCTTTGTATTTTTAAATCATTTAGGGCTTTATTTGTATTGAAAACTTTAATTTGCATGACTAATATTAATGGTCCAAATGAGAATATTTTAAATTTGAAATATGAATATGAGCGTAATAAGTTTAAATGCGTTAATTTTAATGAACTAAGGATGTATGCATGCATGTCTATATAGATATAATGGATATAATATATTTGGAACCAATTAACAATATATTAAGCTGAAGATACCCCAGAAAATAAGATAACACATTCCCGAAGCCGGTGTCAACCTGGCTACTTACTCAATATTGAATTTATAAAAAGCCCTTTTGGAAGCCAAGAACAAATGTTCGATATAATAGTTTTGTTCATTTTTTGCTGTAAATGAGAAAATTTTTATTGAACTTGAGAATTTGCATTTGAAATTGTGAATATATTTTAATTGGAAATGAGAAAATTCCAAATAAAATTTTATTTAAAATTAGTATGAACGTACATACAATACGTACAACATAAATGCATTCATAACGCAACATAAATAAAAATATGGAAAGGTAAATACAAATCTATGCAGGCAATTTTATTAAATAAGTAGCAGAGATATATTCTGGCCTATCTTCCAGATCCAAACTAAACTAATTTAATGTTGTGATATGCAATCTGTGGTAATAATACACGTTTTTAATTTCTTCTTAAAAGCGAGCCTTTGATCTCCGACATTGGAGAAGATTGACGTGTGGTACATTTATCTTTGCCTAAACATTGTTTTTTTCTCCAACTATATAATTTTATTAAATTCAGCACTGCAAGAATGCGCTTTATTTTTAACGCGTCGATGAAGCGTTTTAAAAATTAGTTGAATACGATGGTGGTAGAAGGCATTTTCTAAAAACAAATCTTGATTTAATATAAAATATTTTTAATTTCAAATTTTTAATTTTTTTTTTGGTTTTTTTCTCAATATCATGTAAAATTTTCTCATTTTTTATTGGAATTTTCTCAATTACAAATAAAAATTCTGAATTTCAAATGAAAATTCCCAATTTCGTTTGGAATTTTCTCATTAACAATGAAAAATGGCGCAGTAGTATGTTTACGTACCAGAGAATAGCATAATTACGTTTTATCTTGATTTTATCTGGTGTTAAACTCTTAAGCCTTTTTAATGAGTTGAACAAAAATCTGCCTCGAATAAAATTATCTTCGTTTGATCAATGCATGAATTTATACATTGTGAATTTATTCAGTGTGTGAATACTTTTGTCAAAGCTATATCAGTGTTGTCATAAGTTGATAATACAAAGTTTCTAATTGCTTAAAAACAAAGCGCTAGATATTTGAAAAACAACTAAATCACACTACATCATCTAATTTGAATTTTACCCAAAAAAATTTTGTTTTTTTGTATCCATAAACGTTTAAAATAATATTAACTTTCTGTTAATTATGCATAATGCTGAATCAATTTTAACACAATTATTTAAGCATTTATAGCCACAAGAAAACCAGCACTTAGCACTGTTTTTGAAACCTTTAGTGCCAAACAAGAAATATTACAAGAACTATAGCAAGCCTTTGTTATACACGGCTGGCAAAGTTAAAGAGAAACAACTACGTCAACTTACGTTAAACAATGAGCATGGCGCCAATTTTTGTCTGTTATTCTCATTAGGTGCAACATCCCTAAAAAAATAAGACAGTCATTCTCTTACTCTTTGCTTTTTTTGTATGGAGTTTGACACTAAAATTGAAATTATTATTGCTCTAGATTAATTCCTAATTTTGCCGGAAAAGATTTATATGTTATGTGAGATTTGACAACCCTGCACTAAAATCACTTTGACATTTCTCCAAAAAATTAATTTGTCGAATTTCGTTATTTAAAAAGAATTTTTAATTTAAATTTATTAAATATAGTGTAAAAAAATAATAGTTATTATAAAAATTGTGTGCGAAGTGTATTTGAAAGCTATAAGAGCAAAACAAACTTATTTAAAATTTTGAAGCAAATCGTAAACACGAAGTGTGCAGTGGGGCAATGCATGCAAAACGATCAGAAAAATTCAAGTGAGAAATTGTGCTAAAACTAATTGTGAGCGTGTTCTTAACAAATCTTATTTTAGCTGTGTCCTTTTACTCTTTCCCAAAAAACCATGAAAAACAAAAAAAGCTTCGGATAAAATTTTGCAATCGGCCTGACAGTAATAAAAAATTTTTTTGGTTAAATTAAAAAATATTTTAATATATTGCTCAAAAATGTTAAAACACTTATGTCTTTCGTTGAAACAAATTATTATGTTTATATTTTTATTTAATAAGAATTTTAAAGTGTATTTTTGTCAAAAAATCATATCCAACAGGACCGAAATAATTTTTCAAGAAAAAAGCAGGCACAATGAAACATCGTAGGATCAAGTAAAGCTCACCATTTTGATAGTATTAAACTATATTTATTGAATATCATGTTCTCTGTAAATTTTTTTTTTAGTAGGACGGTCATTTTTTTAATTTTGATAAAAACGGGTAACAACGATTATTATTATTTTTATAGATAAGTTTAAAAAAATAATATTTTTTATTTTTTGATTTTCATTTTTTCATTTTAACAGTCATTGGTTTTAAATACTTATTGAGGCACACATGTAAAAATAAAAATACCTTTATAAATGCTTTCTTACAATGTAACTTTTTACATTAGAGATTATATTTTTTTCTTTTCTTGAACAAAATGTACATGAAGGCATTTTTCATGATACATATATGCATGTAAGTATGAACTTGAATGAAAATTTTCGGTTTTTAACGAATTGTGTAGAAAAGTAGTCACTTCAACTCGTTTTGTCAACAAACAAAAATTTTATTGAAGGAATATTAAAAAAATTGCATCATGTAAATGTAATCTTATAGTTTCGATTTTTTATTGGTTTCAAGTGTTTGTCTATATGAAAAAAGTTTACAAATAAACTACTAAATTTTACGTGTTTTTGTAAAAAAATTAACGAATAGTGTGTGAGTGTTTATATTTAAAACAAAAACAAATGTTTGTTTTTTTTGTTTATATATATCCCTGAAGGAAACTTGGAAACAAGTGTCCCCATGTCAACACTTTTATCGACTATTATGTTGCCTTTTTGGCGACATTGTCAACAGTACGTCTACAGTTTTATATTAAGCTTTGATAAGAAGAAAAGAAAACTGTCAGCGGCAAATTAATGCTTCAGTTTGCCGTCAAATGCAAAAATGTATCAGCAACATTATGGCCTTTTTTATTTTTTCTGCTGTGCTATAAAAGTGATTTATATACACAAATCATACTTGTTTTCAATGACAGACGCATGTTAAATGTCTATTGCAAAAACACATTGACAATGGTTTAGCTTATCAGTAGTACTGTATACTAAAATTGCTAAAAGGTACTAGTTAATCGCTGGTTTCAATGTGTACATATGACCCCAAAAGAAGCACCTTGTCAATAGTACCAATGTCAGCAGTTGATTTTTTGTTAATAGCAAAGAGCATTGTCTGAGGTATAGCTTAACAGTAGTACTGGTGACAATGTCAGTAGTGAGTTTCTAGTGATTCTCTATTGACATTTCCTGCAGGGATCTTACAAATTTTTTTTACCAAAACAGGCAGCAAATTAACACCTGCTGCTAAATTTTTAAAAATCTCTTGTATATGAACACATATTATTTTTTTTCTTACCTAAGGTATGGGTTACCAAGTTTTTGTAAATAAAATCAAAATTTTTAAAACAAACTTTCTTTTTAAATATTTTTAGCACACAAACGTTTCGTCCATATTATGAAAAATATCTTAATAACGAAGAAATTTTTTAAAAACGCATTAAAAAATTAGATTTATTTTTTGGCCTTAAGTTTTTGTTTGTTAACTTTACTTGAAAATCTGGTCACACCGAATAAAATATATAGGGAGAGAATTTGCTTATTACATTTAAAACAGGAAGATTTTGAAATAAAATTTAAAATATGAAATGGGTAAGCTAGAAGTATTTTGGTTTGTGTGGATAAACCTTAGAATAAGATCGCTTAATGCGGAAATCAAGCAAAACACAAATAACCAAAAACGAAAATTTAGTAAAACAATAAACTAATTTTAAATGTTTTAATTTTTTTTTCTAAATGTTATTTAATATTATAAATTATTTGAACATTTAATTTTTTTATAACACGATTAACAAAAAACAAATTAGAAAACATTTTCTCCAAAAGTTAGGAAATTGTCCCACTGTTATGTTTACATTATTTTTAAATGAGAGACTGTTTCGTGACGTCATTTGACCACATGCGCAGAAAATGCAAGTTTTCAATTTGTTATGTCGTAACCTTGTTATTTATTAATCTTGCTTTTAAACATCCCCTCAAAATATTAGAGAAAAAAGCCCAAAATGTATCTCTTTAAAAAAATAAATAAAAGAAGCAGGAATATGTCACAGTCTGTTGTGTTAGAAATACTTTCAGTAAAAAATATACAACAAAAAATGTAGCAAAGAAAATGATACAGTCTTATTCAAAAAAGAACTATAAAGTCGAAATTCTTAACAATTTTTTATTGAAAAATCTAACGAATTAAGATGGATTACAGCAAGAATTTAGCAAATCTTAAAAATATTACAAATAAAAAGATTAAGAAATATAAAAAAAGCAGGAGAGGTTCTGTCATTAATAAAATGACATTCACTTAACCTGTTGTTTCGAAACCTGAAAAAAATAATAAAATTACCCTGTGGCGGGTTTGAAGTCGAGAGCGACAATAGTTCTTGAAATTAAAAAACTTTATAAAACTTGTCTGTTTGTATGAGAGATACATCTCCCCTTACTCTTATCTAAAACATTTTTCTTTCAAAATATAACGGCTGTGCCGAATCTTATATAACCTTAACATTGGCCTCAGAAAATGCTTGAAGTTTACAATCACAAATTTTATTTATACTCAATAAACTATTAATTATAATAGAAGATTACAATATATAAAATATATTACAAAAACGGGATATTTAAGGTTTTGATCCGAAGTTAACAGGTTTTTATTTAAAAAAGCCATAGTCATATTGCTCTGCAGGGAACTAGGTATCAGGGAACCCTTTAAGCTTCCTGATCATTATATTGTTTATTAGGTAGGGATTCCAGTTGCCAAATTTGCTGCAGAACTTGTCTTATCCTCCCGGGCTCACAATTATTTCATTCATAGTGAGGTATCAATTAGGGCAATTTGTGCGAATTTCACCTGCTCCTCAATTGTTCAGGTATGAAGAGAATCTATCAGTCAGATTGTGTACAGTAAAACACGTGCACATCTACTGGGTTCAGGTTAACAGGGTTCAGGCAGACGAGCCTATAAAAAAAAGCAACAGACGTTTGCTTATTTCTACAACAAGGATGTAGATTCTTTGGTGAGGTTTAGAGCCACTGATGTCTTGGTAAATACCACTTTTTGTAGAATATCCCAGACTTTGTAGAAATATTATGACCCGGGGGCGATTAGATTTTTTCTGTTTTTGCAAGAGAGTAACTGTAGACCTCTATTCGAGATGGAAACAGTTCACTGTGTCCCAGCGGTTCATGTTAAAAGAACAGGACGACCGGCCAGCGGTGATTGTAGATTTTTTTGTAAGCCGGGACATAAGAAGGTCATTGAACATATTTTATGTAACTTTTTAGCGCTTGTGCACCACAGAGCAAACTGTGTAGAGTCTTATTTGTCCCCAAGCCTGGAGGAGATGTCTGGGGTGAGTAAGTCAAAACTTCTGCCATTTCTCAAGAGAATGTGAATAATAGTGTGCTCGCATTCATTGACATTTCGACGTCAACGCCAATATCATTTAAAGGGTCTATAAAGTCGATAAATTTTTCTTTTACTTCTACTTATTATTTATTTAATCAAATATTAAGTTTTGAACATTTGGATGGATTTCCTTTGCTCCACCCCCCCGGAATCCACGCCTGTACATACCTTAAGCGGTTTTTGACTATTTATAATTAAGTGTGCGATACATATGTTCTTAAAAGTACATTGACTTATTTTAAGAGCTAATTGCTTATGAAAATTTCTGGTATTCTAGCAGATGGTAATATCCAATTTTGCATATCTATAAGGACCTGTAACATATGTGTAGATGTCCTTAAATATTTTTCAATATCTGTCAACAAATATTTTTGCATCAGCCTGGACATAAATATGTGCAAATAATAAAACTTCTTACCATAGTGTTACATACATTTAAACCATTTTCATATTTAAAAATTTGTTACTTTTCAAATAATCGACTCTAAGACTAAGTCCTTGTTTTTCTTTATCGTTTAGTAAGTAAATATAACAAATTGTTATAACAAATCCCTTTAAGCAGTTGACTTTTTTCTAACATAAATTTTATCTGCTTTTTTAACATATTTACAGATTACTTTGCCAGGAGATCAACCAGGATGATTCATTCCATCTTGAATACCGAGGGCCAGTTATAATGAAAGGTAAACCAACACCTATGAATTGCTGGTTTCTAACACGTGATGCAAATGCCACTGGCAGTACTGGCGATAGTTCTACTGGCACTATTGACTCACCCTTACCACCACAAACACCAACCGCTACAACGTCACCATCATCAGCATTTCAACTATCAAGTTCAACACTGGCATCGTCTTCATCGCAACAACCATTATCATCCGCAACATCATCAAGTGTACAAACTCAAATACAAACAGCACATCAGCCATCACATACGAAGCCAACTGTGAGCTCACATGTGGTGGTGGCATCCACATCAACGCGTAAACCATCCAGTGATAGTACAACAACAGCTGCATCTTCCGCAACAAATTCACAATCTACTACTGCAACGATTGCTAAACGTGTAAATACTCAACCAACAACTACGGACTTATAGAAAACATGCAAAGATTCGTCCTGTTGCTGCTGAAACATACTTTAAGGATGCATTCGTACATTAAGTTTTTTTCTAGTTTAATGGTATGTGTTACACATTTTATTATGCATTAAATTTATTGTTTAACTGCTTTATGTTAAAGAAAGGGGGACTGAGAATACAAAGCACATACACACAAAGTCTTAGCAGTGTATTAATATATAGAAAAAAAAACCAATTGTGACAAGAGTGTTAGAAAAACAAATATAAAAACCATTTTTCGTCACTTTAAAAAAAGTTTTCATCTATTAAAAATTATTTTAAAATTTTACCAAATAACTAAACCCCAAACGCAAAAGATAGTTGGCGGAAAATTAAAATAAAAATTTAAAAAAAAAATTCATATTTTAAGTTATTAACATCTTGTCGCAAAGGAATATAATCTATACTCGTACATGAACCCATTATTTTTAAAAGGGCATAATACACTTTTTTAGTCGAGATATTTAAAGATATGATACCGTTCAATTGTATTTAGTGTTGTCATTGGCTCGATTTTTTTGAAAAAGTTACTTATGCCACTTTCAAAACAAACGTCTCATATATTGTACAAAGTTAGTTTAACACCTAACAAATATTTGAAAAACCAGACAAGCCATTTGAGAAAACAAAAGCAATTTAAAAGTTAAATTAATAAAAATTAAATTTTTCACATTATGACCTTTAAATGAATGATTAAAAAATTAATTCCGAAAATAATAAATACATACGATTTTAACATCAAATATTTGCCAAATGTGAACTTAACTCAATATAATTCATTTTATCTAACTCAAATTCAAACAACAAATGTGAATGCTTTAACACGCGATTTATGTGAATGTATGGACGTGCAAATCAAGTCCTTGCAACCGCATACGCTAACAGCTTGTAAAGGTACACACATTGTGTGCATTTGTATTTGTGTAGAAAACAAATGCAAATCATAATATTAGAAGGACAAACAGCTGTGGTTTAGTTGTTTGCAAAATTATGTTTCTTGCACTAATATTACAGAGAAGCAGAATTTATCAACATTTTTGTGCATTTTTAATTGTAAAGTTGTTTACAGAGGACATAGTGTAGGTGTATAGGGTTATTTGAAAGCAGTGGTACTTAAGCAACCTATACTAATAAGTACATACTGCAGTTATGAATATACGTATGTGCTGTTTCAGACTTTCCTGAAAAAGCCACTTAAATTGTTCATTTAAAAAATTTTCTTGTCTAGTTGAAACAACAAGCGACAACACGTCTTCATACGAGACTTAAAAAATTTATTCGTTTTTTATGTGTCATCGTGTAGGTGTGAAACTAAAATAAGGACTTTTCCCAGTGGCCATGTTTTTGCTACCACTGCTTCAGAGGATCAGTATATATTAGTCGCAGCATATACGTATTGTGATAAACAGCGTTTGTAGGGAGGTTTGCAAAGCCCAAAAAGACTCGCTCTTAAACATACGGAAAGGCTTAGAATTTCTTTTTGAATAAATAAAACGATGTCTTATCGTAATGAGGAAAAATTTTTGAAAAAGGTTTTATGAAGTTCGGCACATACAAGATTTTTTTGAAGCTCATTATGACCGGCCTATTATTTTACAAATTCCTCAATCTCTGGGTTATTACTCACTCATTTTTGTTAAGCCGGGGACTGTGTTTCTAAGGGCTCCACGGTCGACGACTATTATCAGATGCCTATCTGGAAGGATCTTTTACGAGCCAAGCGTCAGATGGGCTGTGCGGCAATTCTCATCCTATAAATCTTCAGGCTTGGATGACATATACCCTTCCCTGCTACAAGAAGGGATAGAATATATTGTCCGACGTCTTATGAGTCAATTGAGGATTAGCATTCACCCTAGCTATGTGCCAAAAGCATTGAGTGAGGTCAAAGTGGTATTTAAACCGCAAGCAGGGCGGCGATGTCAACAATTGCCTGAATTATACTGACCAATTATCCTAACTTCATTCTTCCTAAAGGCTATGGAGAAGGTATAGGACAACTTCCTTAGAAAGAACTGTCTGACAAAAAAAAACCCATACATGATATGCAATTTGCTAATCGACAGGGAGACTGTAATTCATCACGAAGTTATATGAATCGAGAAGGCTTTTGGGGGCCAGAAAATTGCCCTCTGTGCTATCATCAATATACAGGGTGCATTTGATAATACATCTTACAAGGCGATTGATTTAGCCATGAGAAGGAAGGGTATCATATTACTCATAGTCGACTGCTAGCTTCCAGGACTGTGACTTTTGCTCATAGTAACTCGCCGAGGACCATTCGGCCACTCGAAGATGCTCGTTTTATTACCTCTGCTGTGGACCCTTGTGACTAATGAGCTACTTAAATAGTTGAACAACTCATTTCAATCGTAGGTTGGGATAAAAGTACCGTCTCTGAACGCACCTGCGCCAAAATACTTATCTGAGCCAAATTTAAAAATTGCGGCCTGTATTTTGTTTACTAAAAACAGGGACACCCAGCCGGTCGAAAGGATGTCAACGTTAAGTCGACTCAAGAAGTGATTCTAAGTCGATGTTGGGTCGCAGTCCTTTTATTATGGCGCAACAGACATCTGCACAAACGTATAATATCCCGACCTTGTGTGTGGTGTTGGTTTAAAAAGTATCATATTTTTTTTTTAATTAGCAGACCTGTGGATCCTTTTTCAATATTTTGTTAACCGAATAAAGATGAAAACAAGATAGAAACTGTGTACAAAAAACATATAGAATACAAATTAATATATTTTAAGTACTAATTTAAAATTTTGATCCTAAAAGATAAAAGGGTTAAAGTTATTGGTTATACTTTTGTTTAACTTCTAAACCAATATAGAATTAAAACGGTTAACGGGTAAGAACTGTATTTAGGACAGTATTAAGGTCAAAAGTCAACTAAGTCGACAAGAAGACTTCTTTAACAAATTTTTTTCAAATTTTTCATTAGAAATATTAAATTTAGAACTGTTGGCCTATATTGAGGTTGGAAGTCAAATTAGTGTACGAAAAGTATTTTTTGCCATTTTTGGAAGTTTTTTGCCTTTTTTAAAACTATAAGTCTAAAAGTTTAAAACTGGGGCTTCTGGCCCAGAAATCAAGAGCTATTGACACTCATTTAGGCTTGTAATCAAGTAGGCAAAATAAACGTAATTTTTTAATTTTTGAATACTTTTTAGTTTTTTTTTTAATTAGGGATCTTTGATCTGGCTTGAGTTGTACACCATAAAGCAGAACAATCAAGCATGTTCTGAAAATAACTTTTTGTAAAAGTAATTGAAATCACAAGAAACATTAAAAAACTTTTTATATTTCTTGAGGACTTAAACCGGCCAGCTAAATGCCTGTCGGTTTTCTTACCTAATTTTTAATTTTGAAAAAATTTTGTAATTATATAAATAACTTAAAATCACAATTGTGATTTTTAAATCACGATTGATTTGAAGCCACGTTATTTTTAAAACATGCCTGAATGTGCATCTTTTTTATCTGTTTATGACCCTAAAATATAACAACATGCCCATATGCTTTTAAGCCATATTTAAGTAAATAGTCATGTTGGTAAGATTTAAATCTTTTAATAAATGTAAAAAATTGTTCATCAGAAATGCCAACAGCTCATCTGTATAAATAATAAATAAAATATTTTTTTTAATTTTTTTTCAATGCTTTTAATTTCCTTTTATTTTACATTTTTTTTTTATGAAAACAAAAAAAAACACGAAACTGTTAATTAAATCATAACTAATGCAGGCGCAACCCAATGCCAACCCAATTAGTGAAAAAAGAAACAGAATTCAAGGCGAGTTAAAATTCTCACTCTAAGAAATTATACTAAAACGAAAAAAAGGTTCAAAGGAAAAATCAGATAAAAAATACTTTGTTGAAAGTTAAATCACTTTTTATACATACAAATGCATACAAAAGTTGAAGGTATTAAATGGCGAGAATTAAGTCAAAAAAATAGAAGACAAATTACTTAAGTTTTAACTGAAGTCTAAAGAACTCACACCTGCAATAGCAAGGAAGTACAGAAATCCCATTAAAAACTTTGTGATTTGTAGCTACGAAAAACATACTTAAGCCATGTATGTGTGTATGTTCTAAAAAAAATTATTCTAAAATTCTTATAATCAGTTATTAATTATAACTTCATTCTGCAGTACACGAAATGTAAATAAGCTACATGCGCATGTAGTTATGACATAATTTTGGCGTCATCATGAAGCCACTTCACATTAAGCCGAATAATGGAATCTTAAGATGACGTCAAGGTTACGTCAGAGCTATACGCACATGTAGCTTTTTACATTTCGTGTGCTGCAGGATTTATAATAAATCTGTTTTGCTTGTCTCTCTCACTCTGACTTAAGTAAGTCCCAAATGAAAACATAAAGTATTAAGTTTTTTGTTTTTGTTCATCTTTCAAAAAAAGAATGCTGAAAGCCATTGCAAATGATAAATAAATTAAAATGACGACCATTAACTTAGGTTGGACCCCAAACCTTTTGCCTTTTCCGTTGAGTTTCCATATGGATTTAAGGGTTCTTTATTTGCGCCAAAAGCATGCCTCTTGTTTTTTTTTTTTTTTTTTTGTTTATAACTTGGTTTCTTTATCGCCTTTTGCTGTCGCTTAGTGGCTCTTTTGTTTTCGATAGAAATTTTATATGAAAAACAACAACAACTTTCAAACTTTAGTAATTATTGTTTGTTTATTACTCTAATAATTTAACGCAAATTTGTACATCTTTTATGATAAATTAACCAAAAAAAATTTTACAGTCAATTTTACTTTAAGTTTTTTAATGAATTTGTTAGGTTTTTGGAAAGACTTTTTTACACGTTAATTAATAGGAATTAATGAATGTCCTTATTTCTTAAAATGTAACAATTAGAAACATAAAAAAATTAAAATATTTTTGGAGTTTTTTTTTCAACCCATTTTTTTTCTGCAAAAATTGCATTTTACGTAAAAATGTCTTAAATCTTTGCTTACTTACGACGAAATAAAAAATTAAATCATGTCTTATTATTAGCATGAAATTTTATTAATAATTTTAGCAATATTTAAAAAAAATACTGAGTAAAAGTAAAAAGAACTTTAACGCTTAAACATTAAAAAATATATAAAAATATGTATGTAATATACGAAGCCATTTTTTTCGTTAAAAATATTATAGTTTGTGTTTGAGATATATAAGTATATTTGTAAAGATAAAAATCCTTTAGCCCCACGCCCACGCCCCACCGTCGCAAGAGCTGTAAAAAATAATAAAGCTCCAGTTTAAGTAGATTTAAATACAACAAAATATTTATTTAATAGAAATTATTTAACTCAGATTTTAATGCAGTAATATATTTTATCCCAGATAAGTTTACTATACTTATTTTAAACTGGTCGTTTTAGGGCAATGCAGTAAGTATTAGACCTGTGCGTAAATGCATCACTGCACTATATCATGATATTAAGTGCTACAAAAAGCATATTTAACTGCACAGATTAGCCTTCAAAATGTTTAAAAAAATTCTATAGCTGTTGCATTATTTACATTTTTCAAAATTTGATTTTAGATTTTGTACAAGTTTGCGCAGTGTCCGACAGGTCTTAAAATATATGAATACATATATCGTACTTTTTTTAAATTTTGGATCTTATGGGGAAAATATTTAATTATGGCCCTCTTTAGGTCCGTTTTGTTGCTTGTAAAATAAAGTGATGTAGAAAATATATTCAAGTTGATTTCGAAATGTTCTAAAAATATTGAAAAATTTAAAATTGCGGGCTCTAATGGGTAAATAAGGTTTAAAAAGGATATATTGGCAACCTCTTAACCAAAAATTATAAAAACATATTCCAAATTACGTTCGAAAGGTCCCAAAAATATAGAAATACCTTCTTGATATTTTTTTCAAATTTCGTACCTTAAAGGGTAAAAAACTTTGCCACTTTTCAGATATTTTTTTAACTTCTAAACCAATAACGATAGAAATTTTGTGAAATTGCATAAGTATAAAACCATGTAGGCCGTAAAAAATATTTTTTTTTAAATTTTGACTTGTTTTCGCATTTGCGGCACTTTTTTGAACTCGTTAAGAACTAATAAAAATCAACATATGTACATGAATTTTAAAAGAATTGTCCCATATTGTAGTCAAAATTCAACTAAGTGGACAAAAAGTTATTTTTTCATATTTCTGGTACTCCCTTGCTTTTTTTAAATATAAATTTATAGATATGATTTTAAGGGCAAATTTTGCTACTTTTTCGCATTTAGTGTTTTTTTTTAATATTTTAATCTGCGCTGAAAAAGTACCTTGTTTAGTATCAGTACATTTTTTATTTCTATTACAAATTAACTGTAAATTAATCAATAACGCATTTTTTTTTTGTTTTTTGCAGCAACAGACGTATTTAAGGTGCAAAAATCATCTTTATTATATAAAATAAAAATGTTAAAAATGTTAAATAACAACACTACTGCCTTTTATATATTATTTTAAACCCATCCTAACACTTGGTCGTATTTATACATAAATGCAGTTTATACTAATATTAACATATTTATAACTTCAAAATATTTTCTTTTAAGGCCACATTAAATTATGTACTTAAAGTCTTAGGTTGCACTGTTGCCAAATTTCGTTAAGTTAACGTTATAGAAAAAATTATTGATTTTGAAAATAAACTGCTTTTTCAAACTTTAATAGAGGTTTTTTTGTATTGAAATCTTATAAATATTTTCGACAAAACAGAAATCGTAAGATAATTTACATAAGTGTTCAATTTAAAAAAAAGCTGATATCAAACTAAAAATATTTTTTTTAGATGCGAACGTATTTCAATTCAAAATACCAAAATGAAAACTTGGTAACGGCGCTACTATGTTATGTTAATCCTTTTATGAACAAAATCACAAATAACAAACCGAACTGCTATTAAAAATTTAAAAGTTATTTGCAATTTTCCATACAACAACTTGCATTAAACTTAAGCCCATTTAGTCTTTATATATTCAAATATTTCTTTTTATTACCTAATCGAAAATTGTAACCATATTATTATCTTTTCTAAAAAAAAACTATTTCAATTTTATTTTAAATGGTTTCATTCTAATACCAAAAGTATGTACTTTTATATATTATACAAACCAAGTCTATAGCCTCCCATAAAATTAAGTCGTAATTTATAAATATTTTATTAACAAAATAAATGCAAAATTTAACTTTAGAAGATAAACTATAGCAATCAAATTTCCAGTCAACAAAATATTAAAGTAAAGTAAATATTCTAACAAAAATAAGAAAAATATTTAAAAAAACAAAAACCTTAAATTTTATTTTTAACCCAAACAACTAAATGTCTAATCCTCAAAATAAATATGAACCAAGGACAACATCTACAACTAAAGGCACCAAAATATCTATGTATGTATATATAACAAAATAAAAAAAATTATCTAAATATACACATACAAATAGAAATATATATAAAACCACATTTAAGATAAATATAAATGAAAGCAATTTGTTCAAAAAAAAGTGCACAATGTTAGTAAGTAAACAAAGGATTAAGCAAAAGCACAGTGGGACTTAAAGAAAACAAATCTTTAGTTTGTTAAAAACTTTGTTTATTTTATTTCTAAGTAAGTTTATTTGTTAAGCTTTGCGATTTATTTAAATAAACAGATTGATTTTTGTCAACAATGCGGGAATCGCTGGTAATTTCAACTAATATTATTTCCCACTTTCCCGGGGTTTTCTAAGCGTCATCCCATATACCTTTACAAGCTATTCGATTCTTTTGTGCTTAGAAAACGGTTGTTTGTGCTCTGTATATTTGCTTTTAAAAATTTTTTACCAAAAAGATTTCTATTCAGTCATACATTTACATAAAATTTTTTTTTTATCGTTTTTCATTGAATGTAATTGAGTGTTATGTTTTAATGTTTAAATTGATTTAATTGTATGGAGGTTTCCTACCGAATAAATTTTTTTGTTAAATTATTTAATATTTCCTAGTTTCTCAGAAGCCTTTTTTCAAAATATTTAAATCAAGTTTTAACAATTCATGGGGAAAAATAAAGAAAATACATTTTAGAATGTGCATTTAGGCTTTGGTTAAAACATGCGCTCAGGAGGAGTCGTTTAAAACCTGAATTATTAAACTATTATCCTTAAGTCATCCAGAAGCAAAAAAACAATGAGTTACTTTAGCCTGCGATAACCTTTCAAAAATTTATTTAAGCTCGGCTAGATAGAAAAATACTCGTTTATATTTTTTTACAAAAAGATAATCAAAACTTATGGAATTTAAAATAATTGCAAAAGCCGATCTTAGAAAAATAAATAAATAAAGACGAAAATCGCAAGAACTTCTTTAAATAAAGAGCAAGTTCATCTTGGAATGGATTTGTAATATGTAAGTATATAAAACAATATATTTTTAACTCTAATTAAATTAGCCGCTGTTTTAAACTAAGCTTTTCATCAGGTCAATTAGAACAATCAATGTTTCATAAGAACATAAAAAATTTTAAAAATTTTCCGCTTTCCCGAAAACCCAAAAATAGAAAGAAAATTATACTCTAATGTCAACTTAACACTAAAATAAATTGACTTGTAAAGAACGTTTAAAAAAATTCCTTTTCATTTAGGATTTTTCATAACTTTTGATTAAAAAAATACACAGAAAGAAAACTCGCTTTCTAAAATCAAGAATTTTATTCTTGAATTTATCCAAAATCTTTCTTGAAATTTTTAAGTACGATCCGTACTTACATTTTCTTAAATCAAGCCTATTCGGATTGCTTCAACAAATCAATCAGAAAAAAGCTTGTTGTTTTAATATATTATTTTACATTTAAAAACAAAGTGTATCGGTGGCCTAGAGGTAGCGCGTTTGTACTGCAGTGCAGAAAGTCCATGGTTCGAATCTCAGCTTCGGTAAGCACAAAAAATTAAATTTTTAATTTATAAATTTTAAGTATCTATAAAATAAAAATAAAATATAAAAAAAGTCCTCTTCTTTAATAAAGAAATAAGTCAAAAAATAACATTACATTTTTGGATTAATCCCCTTTACGGCTTAAATCAATCTTTTTTTGGCTTACATCAAGTACGGTTCCGAACTTAAATCAATCCTTTTTTGGCTTAATTGTGGCTAAAAGAAAGAAATGCGTACTTGAAAAATCGTACTTGAAGTAAGAAGTACTTGGTTTAAGGAAAACCGTACTCACCGTAATTTTGACACCGCTATGGCTTGATTTAAGTAAAGTTTACTTAGTTTATTCCTTGTGTGTTACCCTGTGTTATTTCTTTGTTGTTGTTTTTTTATTTTCCTTTCACAATTTTCACGGTTTACGCTTTTTCCTGTTCCAATTAAATGCTTCTCCTTTTCTTTTCTTTCCTGCTTTGGTTCGTAAAAAATACGTTTTTTAATTTGTTTCAGACATTCTCAACCTACACATAAATTTACAATGAACAGAGCTATGTTAAATTTCTATTTTAACTGATGGATGTATGTGTGAATATAAATTTAATTTTTTATGTTTTTTATGCTTCTTATTTTTTTTTTTATTATAAAATGTAAAAACTTTGTATGTTTCGTTTTACCATATATTGCTTTACTTATATATTGTACACTCTCTTATCCCACTGTGTCACTTAGTTAAATACATACAAATAAAAGCACAAGTTCTTTAAAATACCAGAAAAACATCCATATATACTAAATTACTAAATTATGTATAGACTATGAAAAAATTTGAAGACCAATTGAACAATCTCTAAACTAAATACGAGTATCTTTCTTATAGAATATTTATAAACTAATTTAAGAAAACACAACAACAATAATAAATCTAAAATCTTATATATAGAATATGTATAAAAAACCTTTGCTGAATTTCTAAACAACAAAATGTTTATCAGTTTAAGAAAAAAACTATTAAACAATGTCATATGAAATAATTGATAAATAATTGAAATTATTATATTTAAACTATCGAGAAGAGAAAAAAATTTATTGAAATATGTAACTGAAACTAAATAATAGCTTTATAGTATATTAAGTCCAAAGAAAATAATAATATTAAAACTGAATTTTTTCCTTAATATTAAGAATTAAAAAATAAAGCACAAAATTTAACTAAACTACCACTTCTTATATGTATTTTAAAAACTAGAAAGTCTAGAAAACGAAGATAAATAAATATGAGATAAAGATTTACTACAATTTTTAATCATTTTGCAGATAAGATTGGCTTTATTATTGCATTTTTGAATATTTTTTTTTTTGCAGCAACGGCAGTTTACAATTTTTGCGAAAAATTCGTTTTCACATGATTTTGAAAAACTTACTTTTTAAAATTTAAAAAAAGACAAATTTTTACTTTTTCCTCTTGCTTAAATTGATATTTTAAATTTCTTTTTATACAAACAAATGGAAAATTGTTAAAAAAAATTTCACATAAAAACCTAGTGTAAATTGTTTTCTCATATTAAAAGACCAATTTTCATATAATGCAATTATATTGCAATTAACTGATCAAAAACTCACTACTACCACATGTTGAAATTAATAAAAACAAAATATTTTATATCATGCTGATATATATGTACTTCCATTTTTAAATTTGTTTCAAATTACAAACAGAATTTTAATACGGGTATTATTGAATTAAAGAATTTTTTTTAATGAAACAAATATTATTATTTTTACAAAGTTAATTTATAAATATATAAAATTTGGTTTAAAGAAAGTTTTTTAGCAATTAAATAAATTCTTAGAGTTTTTTTATAAAAATTTGGGTAAAAATGTGTTTTAAGAGGGTTTAAAAAAAAAAATCACATGTTTTATCGATTTAGAAATAAATACGCAGATGAAACCGTCGAGAGGCAGCAATCAAGCCATCGAATTAAAGCTTATAAGTAGCAAAATGGCAATATAAGAAGATTGTTTTTGTTATTATTTAGGTCAGAGAGAAAATATAAGATCTTGCTATCCAAACAAAAGCACAAAAAAAGTACCAAAATCACGTTCAATATTTTTGACATCGTCCTGTTATTTTTATTGCCCTTTCATTTTTAGAGTTTCAATTTTGAGTATTTTGTATTTCGCTTTTTTCTGATTTTTTTTACAAAACTAAATAAAAATTTTTAGCTTATACTGTAAGTAAAGTATTAAATAATATAGTAGGGGATTTCGGTAACGGGGCCTATTGTAAATAATAGAAAAAATTGTTTTGAAGCGATCTCCTTTACTACAAAAACTATACAAACAAAATTTGCATTCACATGGTTCGCGGGTAACTTGAAACGGGTATTTGTAAAACGTAAGTCATGCCTTATAATCATATTAATCGAGTGCCATAAATTTTCCCCTGCTAACGGTTAAAAGTGATTTTTCGAAGTAGGGAGCTAGTATGATTAATCACAGTATGTTAAAAAAGCATGAAGCTATATTTACACTGCCTAAGTTCTCATCTGAATTGAGTGACAAAAAAATAAGTTTAAATTTTTATTTTTAGTATTACATTTCATCTCAGAAATTATAATAAGTCCGCTAATTTTAAAAGTTGTTAAAATGGTACAAAGTGTATGAAAATTCAAAAACAAGTATTTTATCCGGTAACTTTTAAAAACTTAAATTTGAAACTCAGACGTTTAATAATTTGAAAATAGAAATTTTTCTATTTTCAACTGAGGTTAGACAAAAATATTAACAAAAAAAAAATACATTTTATTACACTATAAAAATAAGTCTCAGTTGTGAAACTCAGTTGACAACTCAGGTAGTGTAAATATAGCTTAAGTAAAATAAAAAAATAGGCTGTGTTCCAAAACGCAGTATGCCTTGCATCACAAAATTACCAATTTTTCCTAAAAACAAAGATGAGGTTTTTGAAAATATCTTCTACTTCCAAATGAGTCTTTACAGCTATATTAATGTTCTGGGAGCAAAAAAAAAAAACGTTGTCAAAATTGTAAGGAGTGTATGTGAAAAGAAGTTGAAAATTTGTAATGCAAAACAAACTGCGTTTGGAGTACAGTCTTATTATATTTAACCGACTATTACCATTTTATACATGTCAAATTTTAATATCATGTTTATATAACAGCTCGAATAAGTTTATTCGCTCTTTTAATTACGAATACTTTTTCGAATGTTTGTATGTCACATTCATAATAGGGCTTAGCAGTTGTTTGTTATTGTTTGTACTGAGTAATAATTATACACACACAAACATGATTATTAGGAGGCTGACCGAACGTTCACGTTTGAAGATTAGTAGAAAGTGGCATTCAACTTTACTGAAATTAGGCCGATTTTTTCCTAAAAAAGTTTTTTCTAAACAAAAGTGCCCGTAATGATTTGGTATATTTAAAAGCACAGGTATTTAGTGTCATGTTAATGCAAAAACAATTTTTGTTTTTTATTTAATTATAAACAATCATAGCAATGACCGAAGAATGAAAATACATAATATTTTTTTTTTGAATTCCGAGTTATTTTTGGATTTTCATTTATTTTTTTTCAGAAATTATTGCCATATTGTAAAGTAATATAAAAATCAAAAGAAATTTTTTTTTTATGATAATTAATTTTTATGAAATTTTAAATTTAAATAATAATCATGGCAAAATAATAAAAACCAAAAATTAATTATTAATTTAGGCTTTGTAAAATGGTTATATTCTTTTGTATTAAAAGAAATAAAAAGATAAAAATAATATGCGCTCGGTTAACGTTCGGGCTCGACCGAACAACAGGGCTGTCAGTTTTTTGGGGCTCCATCGCCAACATATTATTAAAAATTGTAAAAATCCGTCAAAAAATATATTTTATTTAAGTTTTAATCATGAAAAAGTCACCCAAAAACAACAAAAATGAAACTCTATTTAGGGTTTGACGAAAAAGTCTGTCAAAATATTTTGTTTTCTTCAAGTTGAAATAAATTTGTTTCTTTTGAATAAGTTCTTTAAAAAGGAAGATTTTTTATTTACAGTTTAAAACGACAAAGGAGGTTTTTTTCAAAAAAATAATTAAACCTAAGCAGACAACTTTCAGGAATATGTTTAAGAATTTTAGACCAGTTAACTGATTGTTTAATTAAAAAAAAATGGCCAACAATATCGCCATCACGACTAACCTCAAACGCAATCGCCAAGGCTGCTTTCGGTGTAAAATCGCCATAACTGACAGCCCTGCCGAACAATAAAAATTTGACCGAAGTTCAAGCTATCGGCCTTCTTAGCAGAGCAATTTTATTCGTAAAATTCTTTTGATTTTTTTTATTTATTCTATAAAATTAAAAAAAGGACATTATTAATAATTGGGGTTGAATAGTGAATGAGAAAGCAAATTGAGAAAATGGTTTTAGTATAAAAAAAGTTATAGGGATGTGCTCTTAAAACCTCTTTTACTTTTTTCAAGTCATTATTTTAACTAAAAATTTAAATTTCTTGTTTTTGTTAATTAGGGTATTCACAAGGTAGTCATAAAGTCACATGTCTTAAAAAAATAAAACGAAAAAATACTACTGTTGTGAGCATTCGCTCATAATTCAGTGTGCTATTTTAAATTTGAATCAGCTGCTGGAGAAAATAAAAAAATAAGTAATTCCAAAAATATTTTAAAAGTAATGACTGCGACTTGTTAATTATATCAACGGATTTACTAAAGAGTTTCGGCCGCCCGGCTCATGTTTCTAGTGTTTATGACAAAACAATAAACACAGTTTAAAAAGTCTTATTATTATAGAACTTTTTTCTTTTAAGAACAACAACAATTTTATTAAACTATTGTAAAATATAAAGACTTTAAGACAATATGACTTGATAGCATACCGTTTGAATACCCCACATATGTTTCTCAAAGTTTTAAAAATTTTTTTGTTAATAATTAACATGTAAGTCTATTTACACATTTATATAAAAGCAAAATATATATGTACATACATACTTGTATTTATTTACATATAGACATTCTCACATATTTATATAAATTAAATAAAACCCCAGAATCTAGATAAATGCAATTCTTTTTAGTATTAAAGAAACTATTTATACTACATTAAGTAATTACAAAGCTCCATTATAAGCATTAACAAAATAAATAAACTTAAGTAAAACAATACTTTAGGTTATGTCAAGGAAACAAAAAAAAATAATAACAAAATATTGTTAAGTAAATTGTTAAATAATTTAACAAATAAATTAAAAACTAAATGAAATATATTATCGTATTAACTTCCAATCCACGAAGCATAAAAAATAAAAAACAAAAGAATGAAAGGAATATAATAAAAACTTTTATTTAAAAAGCTAACAAAATCATAAATAATTTAGTTAATAAATACTACGTAAATAAAGACCTGCATAAATTATCTTAAAAAAATGTTACAAATTGTGTTTTATTATTTTCACATACACTGACTTATTAATTTTATCTCGTATTAAGGGTCTTACATTTTTTGCTATGTTTTTGAAAAAATGTTTTTTAAAATTAAGGTCACAAATAGGTTATTTCATTGTGCAGGACATGCATGTCCATGACGTTTACATTTTTGCTTATCAACCGAAAAAACAAAGATTTAAAAAAATGCTGCACCATTTTGAAATTAAAATTACAAAAAAATTTAGTTTAACAGGTTATGCCATTAGACTCTAAATAATAACAAAATTATACGGACAGAGAGTAGAACTAAAATCAAATATATTCCAAACTAGTTACACTAATTAAAACTCAGTTTGCCAGTGGTAGCATAAGATTTTAAACGTATGCGAAATTTTGCGGAGATAAAGTAATATTTGAAAAAGCTTTGGCCAGAGTCAAGACATGAATCTAAGTCAGAAAATATAATTAAAAGTAAGCCTTAGACTATTGTTTTTTGGCATCATAAACCTGGGAAGGAAAAAAATTTTATAAAATTTTTAAAACCTTGCATTAAAAAATTTTAAATGCAATTTTAAATACAAGGTGGGCCAAAAGAAATCCCCTATTTGAAGAAGCTCTTATTTTTGCAAATGGCGGCCAATGTAAAATCCATTTTGACATTTGTGAACTAGACACATGTAGAATACAAGCGAACAAGCCATGTAGCGATTCCCCGGTCGTCCAGCACCGACTGCGCAAGCACTGCACCGTTTGATGACCAACCTTAAAGAGTATGGATCTACACGAGACGCTGCCAAGAGTGGCCGGCCCCGAACTTACCGTTCTGGAGAGAAAATCGCCGCGAGCTGTCACCAAAAACATCGACCGGACGTGTGCCTCGCAATTGGCCATCAGCCATTCGCAATTAAGGCGAATTTTGGTCAAAGACCTGCGCATGTTTCCATGTTCGGTCCGTGCATCAGCTGCTGTCTGCCGACCGCCAAACACGCGTAACCTACGCACAAGCCACCTTTAATCTCGAAACTGAAGTGGACGATTTTTCGACCAAAATCATAATGAGCGATGAGACTTATTTCCACCTCAGCGGGTACGTGAACAAGCAAAACTATCGCTTTTAAGGCACCGAAAGTCTATGAGTGAGGCACGAGGAGCCACTACATCCGCTCAAAGTGACTGCATGGTACGCTGTTCACGATGGAGGCGTTATCGGGCCATTTTTTTCGAGGACGCCGCTGGTCAAACGACAATAATGGACGGTGCGGGCGATAGGGCCATGTAAGCCGAGTTCTTTCTGCCGTAATACAATGAATAAGGACTGGAGGACAAGTGGTTCCAACAGGACGGTGCAATGGAAAGGCGACGCTCCTGGGTCGGCTTATCTCTCATTTTGGCGATTAACATTGGCCCGCAAGATCGAAAATAAATAACAGATAATAAAATAAAAAGCATTCGTCGCTACTTCCAAGCTTGCCGAAACATTTCTGTTAACATATGTATGTATTTTTCAATAATGTTTATATGCCTGTTGTACTCTTTTTGCAACAATAGGTCTATTTTGTAATAGTTACTAACATGTTAATTTTATATTGTACTTCATTAACAAAATTAACTGGCCTAACTAGCCTGAATGCAAGTCCAATGAAAACACATCCACATCGGCTAATTTAAATACATTAAAATAAAAGTCTTTTTCCATAGCTTAAAAACCTTTCGTACAACGAGCTTTACCTTTAATTTAAAAAGATTCTCCTTGAAATAATTTTTAGTCCCATAAGTTTGCATGAAATTATTTTTTCGCAAAGCAGGCACGTCACACATACCAGTATTTTTCTATTTTGCCGAACTTTAATTAATTTTTGAAATGTTATAGGAGGTTTATAATAAAATAGTTTCTTCTTGCTTTTGAATGACTAAAAAACCAGCACCCAATTAGTTCCGATTTCCTAACGGCTCGACCAGAGCGCTTTTCGTATTACATGTACATATGTATTTTTAAAATGAAGTTTCACTATTTGCTCCCAAAGGATTGTAAAAAATAAATAAATTCACTTAAACAAAGGTAAACGTAGATAAATTAATTAGTGCAAAGGACGCCGATTTCATTTAAATTTCCTGAAAAAAATTATTTCCTTGTTAAACTATAACCAAATAAAAAACAGCTGTTTCCTAAACGTTAAGGAATCGAATGACTTATATTTTTATTTCTTATTTGAAACTCCTTAGAATTCCCGAGGTGGGAAATTAGATGGAATGAAACGCTTTTTTTATAATGTAAAATACAAACAGGGCCTCAATTTAAACTCCGTTCTAACTTACAAAATAAAAATATATATTCGTTTACTTTTCTGGATAACATGTAAGTTAAATAGGTGATAATTACAGCGAAAAACACTACTACCGTTAAAGGAGTACTGATGATGAAACTCCGAAAACGCTATTATCTCGGCTGTAGACAAACTGAAAGCATCGCGGGATAAATTATTTTTAAATAAGAAAATTATTTGCAACAATTAATAGTTCACAAAATAGTAAATGTATTCCAGATTCATAAAGAAAAAGAAACACAAATTTTCCCGAACTTACCGAAAAGTCTTCCAGGTAAAAATGTTTGCTCAACATAGAGAGCGTATAAGAGAGTACTCATTTTTTTTCTGTACAAATTTGCCGAGCTTTTTCTTTGGATAAGTTTGGACAAGAATCAGCTGATTTTTGCTTACTTTTAAAACTCAAGAACAAGTTTTACATTTTGAAAAAGAAATAATATTTTAATTTTTTTATTTTCCTAAAAAATTTAAATTATAGCTTAATATGTACTTTAATTCATAAATATTTGTTGCTTTATTTATTATAAAAATATTCCTTTACAAACTTTTATTTACTTTGTTCGGCTATTGGCAATGATGCTGATATTGTGTTTGTATTAAATCGCTAAAATCGATTTTTCTTTTAAAAGAAAGCAGCACTAGTATTTTAAGATTTACAATTATGTTTTTTTTTGCGTTTCAACAGTTTTGGGTATCTTTGACAAACTAAGAGAATAACTTTCTTTTTACTTTCATTTTTCCGAACAATAGCGAAATCTTCTGGAACATACATACCTAGTATTGGTAATAAAACTTGCTTTTTAAAATCAAGTTTCTAGCAATAATGGAAAATATTAATTTGTTCTAATTAAAAACTAAAAATAAGAACTAAAGCCAAAATAATAAAAACAAAAGCAAAGCAAATACGTTTTTTTTTACTTTAAAAAATTTTTGCAAAAATGCATTCAGGTTCAATAAATGTTAATGGATTATTGTAATAGCATGAGTTTTTATAAATTAATAAAAATAAAAATATTTTTTATTATCGTATCTCTAAATTCTTAAATTTTTTAATATTTAAAATTACTATGGACACATTTATATTTTTTTTTGTGCAAAAAATATACCTTCAGTGAAAGTTCGGTAAGCTTTCGGTAAAGTTAGGTAAAAACGCCAAATTTTGAAGATTGATTGAACATAACTGTTAACTGAACTCAAAGCCAGAAAGTCTGGTCGGGCTCTTTAAAAGCTTAAAGACGTAGTCATTTGCTAAATATTTAAATAAGAGCAAATAATGTGAGTAAAATGGTCACACCTGTCACAAGGGGATTCCTCTTATATCTGTTATATTTTTATCATAATCACTAATTTTGTCCGGTTATATTCTTCTGTCAGATGGTAAAAAGAGCAATTGTACTTAATTATACGATTTCGTAATTATCAAGAAAAAAACGAAAATTTTTCCAAAACTTTTTGGAAAAATTAATTTATGTTCGCAGAATATTGAACATTGTGTGAATATTATAAAAGAGGACAACATTAAAAATAAGAAGAAAAGAAATTTAATAATTTCATTTATTGTTAAATTGTGATATCATGACACAGTTTATTGTTTTTCATTCATTCTTTAACAATTTTATTAATCTTTTCTGTTTAACCAATCAGTTCAAAAGCAAATTCCGGTAACTTAATACTCCATTAATGTACTTCATTATTTTTTTCATTTATTTCTCTTTTTATATTGCAAAAATCTGTTTATGACATATTAATAATACAACAGTAAACGTCTGTTGAATACAACACAAAAGTAAAGTACACTTAATGGCAATGACCTTAGTTAAATTGATGTTTTTTATTGTTTTTTTTTTTTTCTTCATTTGTTTCTTGGATATTTTTCCTTATTTTTCTGGTTTGTGGTAAAACTATAATTTTAACTAGATTTTCTGTTTTATTAGTAGAGCAGCAGACTCCTCTTCCTGTGCAATTATCTCTCGAATCCAATAATGTGCGACACATACCAACAGCAGAAGAGACGGTATTAATACCACTAAAACCAAACCCAAAGAAACAGTGGCAACACGAGCATGATGTTCCTCTTTACCTACATTTACATATGTTAAGTTTAACGTAAGTAAACAAGAAAATTTAAAATAATAAAACATTAAAAAATAAAATAATATTAGTAAAGGGCAGCTGATAGATCGTAAACTTTTTTGAAGAAATTAAATTAGTAAAGAAATATTTTCAGTTTATACATAATTAATCAGGCTTTTGTACCCGCACAACATACGTGGTATGGGTATTATGCCTTTTTGTTAATGTTTCTAACCCCCAAAGATAATGGTTGGGAGACCCACCTTTTAGTATACCAATTGACTCAGATTCTTACTCAATTTAAACATGTCCGTCCGGCTGGGTGTCCATCTTATCTTGTGAACAAAGAACAAGTCCAGATATTGTGTTGAAATTTGTCACAAATAAGTTTTTTCTTACTGGCTCGAAGCCTTTTTTTCAGACTATCAGTCTATTTTTTTTAAATAGCCCCCCTTCCTAAATAAGCAATTTGGGCTTTAGCTTACTCGAATATTACTTTATCTTTACAAAATTTTTCATTTAGATTTATGCTATCAACTAATGTACTGAATACAAACAAAATCGGTCCATTTTTTATAAGGCTCCTGACCAAAGGCTCTCCCGGAATAAGTGTCTTGGGGTAAAACTCAATTAAATACTAGGTGTGCCAAAAGAAACCACCCTATTGGAAGATGCTCTTATTTTTGGAAATGGCGGCCAATGTCAGATCCGTTTTGACATTTGTGAACTAGGCAGATGTATAATACAAGTGAACAAGCCATGTAGTGATGCACACCCCAAAAACGCGAAATAATCATGTCTATTTTTGCGTAACAATTCGTCTGTGGTGTTGGCGCAGCGCGAATACCATCGCCTATTCCCCGGTCGTCCGGCATCAACTGCGCAAGCACTACGCCGTTTGGCTATCAATCTTGAAAAGTATGGGACCACACAAGACGCTGCCAAGAGCACCCGGCACCGGAGCGCCTGTTCTGCCGCGGATACCGCCGCTGTTGGCGAGGATGTCGAGCTGTTGCCAGAAACATCGACCAAACACCGTGCTTCGAAATAAGCCATCAGCCGGTCGTCCCTGAGGCGAATTTTTGTCAAAGACCTGCGCATATTCCAGTACAAAACCTAATCTGTGCACCAGCTGTTGTCTGTAGACCACCAAACGCGTGTAACCTTTGCCCAAGCCATCCTCAATCTCGAGGCCGAAGTGGACTGTTTTTCGACAAAATCATAATGAGCGATGAGGCTCATTTCTACCTCATCGGGTACGCAGGCAACCAAAGCTTTCACTTCTGGATCACCAAAAATCCACGAGTAATGCACGGGGAGCTATTAAATCTGCTTTAAGTGACTGCAAAGTATGCTGTTTAAGCTGGAGGAGTCATCAGGCCGTTTTCTTCGAGGACGGCTCTGGTCAAACGTCAAAAGTAGACGGTTCGCACTAAAGGGCCATGTTAGCCGAGTTTTTTCAGCCGCAATTGAACAAATTAGGACTGGAGGACATGTGGTTCCAATAAGACTGAGTAACGGCACACACTGAACGAGCCACAGCCGATATTCTAAAGGTGGCGTTCCCGGGTCGCCCCATCTCTCGTTTTGGCGATTTACATTGGCCCACAGGACCACCCGATATAACTGTTTCAGACTTTTTTGTGGGGTTTTTCGAAGTCTTGTGTTTACGTCAATAAGCCCGAGACCCTGGAAGCCCTCACGGACAACATTCGACACGAGTGCGAGAATCTGTCGCCCAACGTTCACGCCGAAGTGATGAAAAATGCAATAAAACAAGCCCATAGAGCAATCAATTGTGACGGCGGCCATTTGGCTGATATCATCTTCTTGACTTGACCAATAAAATTCTAAAGGTTCAAATAAACATAATCAAAAAACAGAATCAAAGTTTTTCATTAACAAAAAAAATTAAAGCCAAACAACATCGGATGACTTCTTGTACTTATTGTTTAAACTGTTGCCAAACAATGATTATGTTGTTTAATTAGTATTTGGTGGCACCCAGTTTTGTTACTTATAATTTAACGACCTTATGTGCCTCGTTGTCAACTTTTCAGCGAACAAAGTATAAAATAGAATCGATTTATTTTTAATTATCACGCGTTGAAGAGATGAAAATGCAAAGGAAAAATATGTTTCTCCATCAAAACTAGTGAACGCATTATTAGATTTTTTTTTTCTTTATTTTACATCGCTCTTTTCAACCATTAACATTCACTCACTGACATTTATCACGCAGCACAGAGTTTAATTAACTTTTAATTGTAGTCTAAGTTGTTGGGTAATAATATTTTAGCAAAAAGCAAAGGTAAATAATTGGCTGAAGTGAGTAAAAATGTTAACAAAAGTTAAAAACGAAAAACATAAAATGTGGGTATTTAATTGTATTTTGCAGTGCATATTATGTTGGGACTAGAAAGTTAAAATGTTAATGTTTCTTACATATACAAATTAACAAGCAAAAAGTTTTGTTAACAAAAAAACATGTTTAACGACGTTTTAGTGGAACCATTGTGCCAAGTCAAATTATCTATGGGATATTTGATATAATAAGCAGCTGAAAACTGCTGTTAATTAGGGGAATTATATTAGTTGCGTTTATACTCTACGCGGTCCTTTGTGGTTGTTAAACTTTCTTTTTTTATTCTTTGTTGTAAATGAAATAATTAAAACATTTTTTTTCAAAAACACTGTCTAACAAATTAAAGCTTTTTTGTTTAATAAACTTTTAGTCCAGTATGAGTTCTCTTTCATTAGATTAAAGGTTTAATATTTTGGGCAAAGGGAGCATTAAGTACAACAAATGGAAAAATACTGCAAATAATGTTTGAAAGAATTTTTATTATCAGCGTTATATTATAGAATTTTATAAGAATCACTTTATTAGCTCCAATTCTTATGAAACAGTTTGACCATTTTTTCAAGAAAATAAAAAAAGTCTTTTAAAAAAAATTATTTTCAAAAGGATAATGTCAGTGGGAATCAAGAAAGGCAAAAAAGTTCTAATTAAAGTTCGTTACGCCTTGTAAGCAAAACTACACGCCAAGTTATAGGACTAAGTCTTGTGCATGGGTCACACACTGGACGTTAAGGGTTTTACGTGATACCTGCCATGTGGCAATAACTCACGGTGCTCTCAACAGTGGTGGATACAAAGCGTCCACCAGCGCTCCCAGAATGGCTCGGCTTAACCACCCAGGTACCAATTCTCTGCTATAACTCTGTGTAGCCACAACAGACCCCTTGGTGAGGAGTTGGGCTATCTAAACCCGAATTGCGTTTCTTGTTTTGATCTCGCTTCTTCATAATCAAAACAGATCCGCGCCGACAAGATACCTCTCCACACACTTGTGAAGCAGCACCCAACCTTAAGCAAGAAAGACTACTATTTTCAGTCGCATCCAACACGAATGCGACACCCAGCTCTGTTAAAAGGATCCATTATTTCATTCTTCCCAATTAGGATCAATGCTTCATAATCTTTCTCACCACCAGTCACGCACATGCTTCGACATGCCAATGCCGGCCTTCTCAATTATTTGCTACTACTTTGACGGGATCTTATTTTAGATCCTAGGTTCCCCAGCCGTATCCAGTTTCCCTATTCACCCACTTCCAAACACACTTACACCTTTTCAGCTTATAGCCTACTTCAACAGTTGCTTATGTGCCTGGGTAGACCCACCAAAACCAGAAACTTTTTCTTGTTGAACCTTAAGTTCATATAAGACCGCTTACACGGCCACTCTGGGGCCCGTACAGGACGGACCCCAGTATATTCACTTTCGTTCTACAGTTGCCTCGCTTGGGGATAACAACAGCCACCACGTGAACTCCCGAAGGAGACCTCACCATTTATCAGTTCATGCACTGGTAAGCACATGGGGCCAACTGATTTCCGTGGTACCAGATAGGACTCTGGTCAGCCTCGGAAATCTACTTCCGCTTCATTCCTACCAATTTTTAATTTACACAGTTAAGATATCGGTACTCTTTTTGACCCTGTATTGCTGTGCCACTTGATGGTGATGTACATGGCACAGCGCAACAAAGACAACCTGCCTCAAGCCAGACCAGTGAATCACTGATCACTCCCTTACCCAAGACAGATTGTTTTCGTCTCAGCCATGCCTGTTAGCCTTTCGGAAATTATTTCGAAAGTTGCCCGGTTGATACCACTAGGAGGTAGACTTAGGCACTTGTGTATTTACACTTATCAACCAGGGTCACACACTGGAGACTCAATGTAGAGAAAAGGGTAGGGAAGATGACAAAAGAACTACATGCATGCAGAAAAACGCTGGATTAATCGTGAGACTTTACGCCAAATATTACGCGCAAATCTACACTGCAGTGTTAAGGCCTGTGCTATGGACTATACTTGAAAATCAAAAAATGTTAATAACTGCCACAAATAAAAGCATCCCTATAGCGTCGTTATATATAAGTTTGGATTTAAAGTCTATTAATCTGGTTGAAAAAAGGATTGCAAATCAACTTGGGGTATCGGAAGTTTTAACGCAGGAGCCGTATATATATAAAAGGATTATGGGGAGTACAAAATTCAAAATTGACTCCATAGCCCAGAAACAAAATTTTTTGGGGTTTCCCGGGTCAAAAGATCAACAAACTCTAAGCGGATGGGTTAAAAATAAATCGGAGAATCGCTGATCTTTTCCTGTCTTTTCAAACTGAAATTTTAAGGAAGAGTATGTTTATTAGCAGCCAGGCAGCAATCATGGTCATCTTTCTTAACCTTATTCGCTTCTTGATCGCGCAGGTTTTTTTTCATATTTTTTATTATTAAATCTTCGCTTATGTGAACTAACAATAAGTATTCAATTCTTATGACTAAGTAATTAATATTAGTCCAGCCAGTGCCAGACTAAAACTTAAGTTCTCATAAAAGAATTTGTTAACTTCTTCTAAGCGCAATAGTATCCCTCCTTTTCAGACGGGAGTGTCCACTATGTTGTAAGATGTTTCGAGCGAGCGGGTTTGGATGTGTTTCCAGCTTATTTTAATACTTGTCCACATATTTCAGGATTTCGCCTTTAACTAGGGAAACTTCTAGATCCTTATGGATGTTGCTGTTTTTGACATACCACGGAGCACCAGTAATCATTCTTAGAATTTTACTTTCACCACGTTTTTTTTCTATGTTAGAGGCGGAAGCAGTGCCCCATCATTGAATACCGTAGCACCAAGTTGGTTTTAAAATCGATTTGTAGAGTAGAAATTTGCAATCAAGACGTAACACAGAGTTTCTACCCATTAGCCAGTGGATTTGAGCAGCTTTAAGTTTCATTTGAGTCAGCTTCGAATTTATATGAGGCTTCCATGTGAGGCGGCGATTCAGGGGAAAACCAAGATATTTTGTTTCGGATTGTTGAGGCACCATGTGGTTGTTAATAGTGATTGGGGAGCACGTTTCTTTGCGTAAGGTAAAAGTTACGTGAGTACATTTTTGCTCATTTATTTTTATTCCCCATAACTTTGCCCATTTCTCAACTTGGCTTACGTGTTGTTACAGCTGGTTCAAAGCCTCTTTAGGGTCTTTATGAATACTAAGAAAAGCAGTATCATCAGCAAATGTCGACGTGTGTGTGAAACTGTTGATTGGCATATCTGCTGGGTAAAGCAAGTACAGAAGTGGACCTAGTATACTTCCTTGAGGTACCCCAGCCCCTATTAGCTGAGAGGAACTTATTTGGTTTCCCTCTTTGATCATAAATTGTCTGCCGGTTAAGTATTTTTCTAGCAGGCTTGAAATATTAGCTGGTAGATAGAGTTTTAGTTTGACTAATAGGCCTTCGTGTCATACTTAATCGAATGCTTGAGAGACATCAATAAAAAGCGCGGAGCAGTACTTCTTTTCCTCAAAGGCTTTTCTTATAACCTTTCTTATAACAATTTTAACATAGTGACATAATAGAGCACCTTGCGTGTATAAAATATTTCTTGAAAATAGCTCACTTGTCAAACGATTAGAAATATCGTTTAAATGATTGCTATTTAATATGAGCAAGATTGGTTTACCATGGACCTTGATACAGGCAAAATACTGCGATTGTCCCAGCTTTCCCAGTTTTTTAGAGCAAAATCTATACAAAAACTGTAGCAAATGTAACCAAATTGAAACGCTGTTAAGCATATACATATATGAATGTAAATTAATACGCATTAAGTTTCTGTATATATATTTGGGCGTGGTACCGTGAAATAACTCCCAAATGAAATAAATCCCAATGAAATTTTGTTGGGAGTTATTTCATTTTTTCGAAGTGTTGGGAGTTATTTCATTCTTGTTGGGAGTTATTTCATTTTCTATCATTGGGAGTTATTTCATTTTTATTGGGAGTTATTTCATTTTTATTGGGAGCTGTTTCATTTTTGTTGGGAGTTATTTCATTTTTATTGGGAGTTATTTCATTTTACTAAAAGCAAGTGTATATACCAGAGCATTTGAAAAAATTTAATCACGCTAGTATAAAAGGTGACATTTATTTAAAAGTTTTGGGGTTTTAAAACCGTGGGTATATAGCCGGCCTTCGGCCGGGCGCAAGAAAAAAAAACTCCAGTAGATTCGATCCGCCGGCTTCGCAGTAGCCTTCGGCCGGGGAATATACTTTAAACTGTAGTACATCGGAAGTATTTGCAGCTTCATAACTAAAGTGTCATAAAATTCATGTTTTATTTGGCGAAGCTTTATATGGAAAGCAGTAGAGCTTAAAGTCCATTGCCCGGCCGAAGGCTACTGCGAAGCCGGCGGATCGAATGGACTGGAGTTTTTTTTCCTTGCGCCCGGCCGAAGGCCGGCTATCTAAATCACTCCTTTTTATTAAAAAAATTATTTAACCAAAAAGGTGCCTAAAGTCCACGCGCCTGTCCTAAAGCTGTAACGAAGCTGGCATATATAGCCGGCCTTCGGCCGGGCGCAAGGAAAAAAACTCCAGTAGATTCGATCCGCCGGCTTCGCAGTAGCCTTCGGCCGGGGAATATACTTTAAACTGTAGTGCATCGGAAGTATTTGCAGCTTCATAACTAAAGTGTCATAAAATTCATGTTTTATTTGGCGAAGCTTTATATGGAAAGCAGTAGAGCTTAAAGTCCATTGCCCGGCCGAAGGCTACTGCGAAGCCGGCGGATCGAATGCACTGGAGTTTTTTTTTCTTGCGCCCGGCCGAAGGCCGGCTATCTAAATCACTCCCTTTTATTAAAAAAATTATTTTACCAAAAAGGTGCTTAAAGTCCACGCGCCTGTCCTAAAGCTGTAACGAAGCTGGCGGTTTGATCCACGAGAGTTTACTTATCCTGCGTCCAGACGAAGGCCGCCAGTCATTTGGTTTGTTTGTTTAGAAAATAATTTTACGTTAGTGATATCTTATTTATGGATACAAAAGGTGACAATGAATTGAAAATTTTGGGTTTAAAAAAAAGTGGCATAAATAGCCGGCCTTCGGCCGGGCGCAAGGAAAAAAACTCCAGTAGATTCGATCCGCCGGCTTCGCAGTAGCCTTCGGTCGGGGAATATACTTTAAACTGTAGTGCATCGGAAGTATTTGCAGCTTCATAACTAAAGTGTCATTAAATTCATATTTTATTTGGCGAAGCTTTATATGGAAAGCAGTAGAGCTTAAAATCCATTGTCCGGCCGAAGGCTACTGCGAAGCCGGCGGATCGAATCCACTGGATGTTTCTTTCCTTGCGCCCGGCCAAAGGCCGGCTATCTAAATAACTCTTTTTACTAAAAAATTATTTAACCAAAAAGGTGCCTCAAGTCCACGCGCCTGTCCTAAAGCTGTAACGAAACCGGCGGTTCGATCCACGAGAGTTAACTTATCCTGCGTCCAGACGGAGGCCGGCAGTCATTTGGTTTGTTTGTTTAGAAAATAATTTTACGTTAGTAACATCTTATTTATGGATACAAAAGGTTTTCGCATTATATATATTTTAATTGGGAGTTATTTCGTTTTCGTTGGGAGTTATTTCATTTTCGTTGGGAGTTATTTCATTATTGTTGGGAGTTATTTCATTTCCGTTGGGACTTATTTCATAAAACAATTATTTTTTTTGTAATTGGGGGTTATTTCATTTTTGTTGGGAGTTATTTCATTTGGGAGTTATTTCACTTTTTTGTGACTTTTATGAAATAACTCCCAAACATTGGGAGTTATTTCATTTTTACCGTTGGGAGTTATTTCATTTTTTTCGATTGGGAGTTATTTCATTTTCGTTGGGAGTTATTTCATTTGGGAGTTATTTCATTTTTTCCATTGGGAGTTATTTTTCATTTGGGAGTTATTTCACGGTACCTTGGGCGTTGGTATGTATGGTGCATACTGTGATATTGATTTCGGCACACGTTTGACAATTCAAACGCAAAAAAAGTGCAGACAGTTTTTGTAAATGGGTTTTGACAGTTACAGCTTGCTCACGCAGGTAACACTCTTGCAAAGAAAATAGAAGTACATTGTATCAACCTGTGTATTGTTTTTGCTTAATTTGTTTTCTGTTTTTATGAGCCATAGTGTGTGTGTGTGCTTGTGTGATTGTGGACATTCCCTTTGCCTAGTGATAAGTAAGTAAATCAGTTTGTCCTTTCGTTTGTAATATTTTTAAATATCCATTTGCGACCCCATACAGTATATATATTCTGGATCCTTAAAGATATGGAAGTCGGCTGTGAGTTTTCTGTTTCGAAAACTATGATAACCATGTACTTTAAGCCCACCACAAAAATTATATTTTTTACGGGTCGAAAACAACTTGCCTAGATCAGGTGACTGGGTAAACAAAACGACCAATGTAAAGGTTAAATAAAATTCGGCACAGCTGAATGTAGCTCTCTTACTTGTTTTTATTCGAATTTAAATCGTTTGATTAACCGAGTGATTATCTATTAAAAGTACTTTCACACAATATTTATTTTACAACCTGTCAAATTTTCAGTGAGAAATTGATATATGTCGTGTAAACGCGTTTAGACATTGCATGTATGATATACATATGCAAAAGTCATATGACAGATTTGTAATTAGAGCTTGTTAATCTGACAAAGCATGTGTCGTTAGCTGGTTTCAGAATAACAACAGGGAAGAGTAAGTGATTTATTTGGGTTTGGAGGTTATGGCAGATGTAATTACAAAAGTACGTGTGGAAGCATAAACTATAAACCATCTGTAAAATGACAATTTTGACAGACATACGCAATTATCTACATGTCGATTGCACTTTAAACGGATACTTTTATAATAACCCTGCTATGTATGTGGTGTGGGTATAAATAGCACAAAATCATTAGCAACGTTATAATGAGTTTGAATAATGCCAAGATGGTACCTACTGCATGAAAAAAGTTCCAATTTATGAACTTTTTTGTAATTTTTTGATTGCCCTTTACATATTCTTTTTTTCTTTTACATATACCGAAGAGGTTTATAAGGTAAAAAAATTAAATTTAATTTCATTTTAAAACAAGATTAAAAGAAACGCTTTTATGTAGCAATTGGCATTATCAAAGCTGTAAGAAGAACGACTTAAATGTGTATATTTTATGAGATAAAAAAACAAAGATTATATTGTACATATGTACATACATAAGTACCTACATGCATATGTTTATTAACCTTAAAAAAATTTAATTTCGGTTGCTGTTTTAGACACAAAACTTTTATTTTTAATAATTTAAAAAAAAACAAAAAATTTAATTTACCCAGCCAATTTATAAAACTGTGAATTTATTGAAAACGTCATATGTATGTTATACATAAAACATATTATGTTTGCATCTTTAGTTACAAAACTTAATAAGCAATACTGACTGAATTTAAATTAAAGAAATTTAATTGCAGAAATTTTAAAGAATAATTATTATTCCTTAATTTTATTTTTGTTGAACTAATTGTTTTTAATGCAAATTTTTCCTTTTTTGTTCTGACTTAAGTTCTTATATAAGTTTTTTTATTAGATAATATTTTATCATTTTTATTGATTATTATTAGTTGCTGATTAAGTGTGTTTTACTTGAAGTCATCATTAGCTAAAGTAAATCATAAAGTGAGTTAAAACCTTTGGCTTTTGCAACCTTTCTGCTACCTACCCTTAACCCATATTTTCCGAGCGCCTCATTTAGGCTACAATCACATTTTGTTTTAAAGTTCCTTCTTTGTAAATATTTTCTCTTGATTCATATGATCGATCAAAAATAGACATTATTTTACAATACATTCCTTATATCATTGTATTTTACGCTTTGTATTTGATTTATGTAATTTTGTTCAAATTAGTAAATATTCGACATCACGAAATACAAAACAGGATACGTAATTCGATACTTATTGTTTTGTTAACAATTATATTAATTATATTTTTAAAAGGTATATAAGTTTGTACCTTTTATTTTATTAAACATTTCGTAAACAACAATAACTTTTGATATTTTAAGTAGTAAAACTATGTTTTTACATAACGACCCATTTAGGGCGTGCTGGTAATACTTGGAACGATGAAGTTTTTTTATGGGGCTAGATAAATCGCTTCCGTTCTTAACTTGATTAAGTTTGGTTTTTGCTTTTTTGATATAGTTTAGGTATTTGTAAGTTTAATTTGGCCATGAAAAATTATAGCTCCATCATTTCAGGTGATGATATAACACTTAACAAATGTACAACCAGTCCGTTAGGCGTAAAAAGTTTGCATTTAGGAAAATTTTTTTTAATTTTTTACATCTCGAAGATCAAATAAAGTGCATGGGCTACAATATCACTCAGGCCCTTCGAACCCACCGACCTTAAGGAGTGCCCGAAAAGAACATACAAGAGATTAAAACTGCAGGAGGTACTTGTTATCAACTTCCTTATAGCTTTAACAGCACTCTTAATATGGCGTTCACCAAAAGTGGTGATCAGATACTTGGTAAAGTAAAAAAAAGTAAAATAAGTAAAAAAATAAGTAAGTGGAAGTTTTTTGCCTTCTTGTTATCAGTTGTATAACAGGTTGACGAGTAGTAAAGTTAGAACAGGTCAAAATTTTGAGCCGCAATAAGTCCAAGGAAGTTACATTGGTAAATAGTAATTTTTTTCCATTAATGTATGCGTGAATAAGTTTTATTTTGCCGTATTTTACTATAGGAATAAACTATATGCTACCTTCCCCTTATAATGTTTAGTAGAAGTCCTTTTTCTGATTCCAAAGCAAAAGAAACCAAATTTCAAAAGACTTCTAAAAAAAATTCCGTGAGGCAGTGCTGCAAAGATAAGAAGTTGAAATGCAGCAAATAAAGAGTGGGATTTCACTAATTTAGTAATAAAGTTTTTACTTCTCCAAACATTTTTTTTTATATTTTGATGCTTCTGGTGCTTTTGAACTCTATCTATGTAGGTTTTTATTTAACCTTTGACCATTTTATTGATTTCTTTAACGATTAAAAGCTACAAATAAAAATTATGTTTGCTATTTCTCTATACAAAACCTAAATTTCAGGAATTATACTAATTATAATTAAACGAAAAAATTTTAATTGCTGCAGTTTTAATCCCTTGGGATTATATGGGAATAACATTACAAAAACTATGGCAAATTTAGTTACATGATGGAAATGACAAACACAGAAACAAAAATATGGCAACTTCAAATAAAAAAACCATTAAAAGTAGCTGGAAATATAAGCCTCTTTTAAGCTTATTGGTCAATTATAGCTTTAGCTTTTACCAAAGTTTAAAATCTGCCCTAAGATTTTATAAAATAAAAATTATGGAATATTTATGCTTCTTTTTCCTTTTCACTTAAAAAAATTTTAAGTTTCTGCAACAAAAATTGTTTAATTTAAATCCAGTCAATGTGTGTGTAAAGAGTTGAAAAAAGTTTAAAAAAATCTAAATACAAAATCTTAAAATTAAATAATAAAAATGTCTAGTTTACATATATAAAATATGATGGTTTAAAGTTTGCATTATGCGGAAAATGGGTTGCTATTGTCTACTTTGAGGGATGGATGTCATGGCTTGATGGGTAAAATAAAATACAAACAAATCTACAAACATGCACAAACAAACAATAAATTGTTAAAGAAAGTTTTGTAAAAAAAGAACACTTAAAACTAAAATTGTTTTTAATGAATCGCAAATCATATTATACGAAAACTAATTTGTTAAATGACTTAGAAATTAATGGCTGTTTGTGATTTTAGTTAAAATTTGAACTGTTTTTTTTAAATGTTTCTTTTTCGAACACGTTTTACAAATCCTTGTTTTGTTTTCTTCTGTAAAACTGTGCTTTTAATGTTATGCCATGAATTAGTTAATTCTCGATTTCTGGTGGGACTTTGTGTTAGATCATGATAAAGTATGTTTTTATGTAATTGAATTTATGTTTGAATTAGTTTTGAAAACATTATTTAAATGTTAGTTGGAATGGGATTTAAACTTCGGTGGATCTTTGATTTGATGGAGTTGGTGAGACGGCATGTGGTGGTGAGGGCAAACCATTATCCTGCATTGAAGCTGCACCGAAAAGAGGGGCCGGGCGTACAGTAGATGCTGGGCGACTAAAGAATTGACTGCTCGCATTGGGCAGAACAGGAACACCTCCGTAGCGAGTAGGAGTATTAGGCTGATAACTCATTGAACTCTCTCCACTATTGCGACTATCGGCACCACTGAACGTGGGACTATATTGCTGACGAGGTTGATTTTGGGACAATGGCACACCAACTACATTACGCTCATCGACTTCTGGTGAAGGTGGCTGGTGGTAGCCAGGTGGATGTACATTGCCCACCCCATCCAGATTTTCATTGTTTTCTATAGCAGTACCAGGCCCCATTTTATCTAGATCTGTTCCTGAAGCAGCTCGCAATGAACGTCTTCCCCCTTGTTTCGGTTTGTCACCTATTTTATTAATGTATTCAATATCCTTAGCTAATTTTGTATCTTTATTTTCACTACCTTCTGATGATGTCACATCCTCGTCATCCAGATCCCATTTTTTAGCTGGAAATTCAATACGGGGTTTGCCCGGTAGTGGTTCATTCGTACGATATACTTTATCATATGACCTACTTTTCTTTAAAGTTCCCGTCTGATCCGTATCGCTATCCTCATCCAGTCCTGTACCTGCCGTACGCAAATTGTTGCGTGACGAAGCTCTTGAACGTGGCAAAGTCATCTGCCATTGGGGATCTTCCTTCAGCTGCTTTTGTCGAAAACGGTAGACACCACAAATAATGCACAACATCAGCGGTAAGATTACAGCTATGATAATGCCAATTGCAATAAAAGCTACACGTCTTGTATAGTAAACCTCACCTAAATCAAGAGCCAAGAAAAAATTAATGAAGCACATACCATCATACATAAATAATACAAAACAGACATCATTAAACTGATTAATTGTGTGTTTGATTGCAAAGAAAATATTTCTTTTTGTTACCTTTTAATTTCTTTTAACTTACGTAAGCACTGAGTATAACCGTATTCAGGTAAATTCCACAAACCATTCGACAAACACTCACGTCTTTGGTCCCCAATCAAAACAAAACCTTCATTGCACTCAAACGATACCTTAGCGCCTGGCATAAAGTTGAAAGATAATTTACGACCAAAACGTGGCGTTTCCAATACACCGCAGGATACCATACGCCTGAAAAGCAAAAAAAAAACACATAAATTAGGAAAATGTTTTAATGAGCAAATTAGAAAAGAGGAAACAAGTTGTAATACAAAGCAACACATTTTTCCCACTAAGCTTTTTAAAGGCAGTTAATAAATAAAAATTTTCTTTTGTAAATTTTTTTATTTTGTTACATATTTTCTTTAATGATTAGATTAAACTATTTAACTTTAAATCGAAAAAAATTGTTCATACTTACTCTGAATTTAATGTTCTTATGTTTACTATGCTGTCATAATAATTTTTCGTGAAATGAGCCAAGTCTCGATTTAACGTCATACCATAATCAAAGCGACACTGATAACTCTCACCACAAAGTTCCTCAGCTCTTTCTATGTCATACGATCGATTTGCAGGTAGAAAATCTTGCGGTTCTCTTTGGTAGTTTGGAACAAATGAAGCATTTGAATAATAACTGGCAGTGCGACCAAATTCTCTTGTAAAGAGTGCAGCACCTAAACCAGGTAAATCGCGATCAGCCAAAGCCCATTTCATTGCCCACTGCTCATGGATTGTTTTGAAATCTCTAGTGTTGGGGTTAAGACTTAACATTTGCCCATTAGGTAAAGTAAAATCGTCCAAAGGATTAAAACTCCAATTACCAAAGAGGCCAGCGGTTTTGTTCTTTAGGCAAAGAAAGAAAGTTAAATATATTACAAGAAACAATAAGAAAAAAATTTTAATACAAAACTCACAATAAACTGCCAGGGCAAGTAAATACGACCCGTCATGTAACCCTCATTTTCCACAACTTCCACGCCAATACCCGAATCAAACATAACAATCACTTGAGATTGATTAAGCAAATAGGTGGGCGTGTAAACAGTAGCTCCATCAAAATGTTGGAATTTTAGACTTTCACGATCAAAGTACACACGACGACCATCAGCCAGAACATCCAGTTTATAACGCCAGCGAGCATGTTGGGGCCGTACACGAACTTCAATCGTTGTAGTGGTATTACCACGCATGGCCATTGCCGTTAGCTGTGTAGCAGGAACAGCTCCATACATATTATTGGGCATTTGTTCGAAACGTCCTTGAATCTCAAAACGTTGTTCGGCATCTACACTGCGTGCCAAAACAAATTCTCCCAAACCATTAAAAGTAAACTGAGTTCCATCGAATGTTATAAAATGGGGATCACCAAAAACCCCAGCAACACCAGGAGCCTGATAGGCTACACAATCTTGAGAAGGACGACGTTCAAAGCGATAAGTTTCACAGCCTACAGCCTGCTCTTGCTGCCACATACAGCAAGTGTAGAAGGGCCGCATATCATGGAACCAAGTGGAGAGAGTTGGCACTTTGCTAGCT
Source organism: Melanophora roralis (assembly GCA_963583895.1). Lineage (NCBI taxonomy): Eukaryota > Metazoa > Arthropoda > Insecta > Diptera > Rhinophoridae > Melanophora > Melanophora roralis. Next base: position 28,240,374 of record OY757187.1, on the reverse strand, counting down.
TCGTTCCAGGGCATTTTACCCAAATTGTGAATACGACGAGGACGAGAACCCCACATTTGATCATAGGTTAACATAAGAAAGCCATAACGATCATAGCAGCACTGCTGTTCAGCACCTTGGGGACTAAGTGAATAATAAAAAGAAATTTTTGATAGAATTATTATAATAATTATTTTCCCTTTGTTTATTCTAGTTTCTAAGCATAATTTACTTACGTTGGTGTACCACTAACAACGCAATGTATGGCGCCCTTGTGACGCAAACAAGTTGGATTTGAATCTTTGTCACACTCTCGATCTGGCCTATAACGGCCCTTGTCATAAATGGCCTGTTCCATGGTGCAAGGACACAAGGGTAAGTCAGCAGCAAAATTTCTACAGAAAAAAATAAAAATTTTGAAAAAAAAATTTTCAAAAACCATTTAACACATGTGCATGTATTTGTTTGTATATCTAATAATGTGAAAATATTAAATACATTAAAGATTTTTATTGTTGTTGCAATGACATTTTTATAGGGATTTTTAGAGAACCTTAACAAACTGCTTACAACTGTTGCCAAAACTGCAAACAAAATGGTTGTGATATATAAATGTGTTCTTTTGAGTATACTTCACATTGCCACTAATAATGACAGTTGTAACTACCAATAATTATAAAATTAAAGATTACGCCAAGAAAAGCAAATATTTGAAATTTTTTGCGCATGTGCGATCGTTGACGTCACGCAAAATGCTTTCCTATTGGCTAATAATTTTGAGCTTTAAAGCTTATGTGTTTGCGTTTATCATTCCTGAGCTTTTTTTGTTGTATTATTTGTGATTTTGTCAAAACGAAAAACACACATTTTTTGGCATGCAAGTGGATCGTTTAATTCATGTAACGCTTTATCATGCACGTGTCGTAATCTTTCTTCTATAATTCTTTGTAACTAATACATACGGGGAATAGCACACAAAGCACTTAAATTAAATCAAAACAATGTTTGTAAATTTTTAAAGCTTTAATGGCAAATGGCGTCAACAACATTAGTGGCAGTCGCAATAACAGTTTGGAAACAAAAGCATAAAGTACTAAAATAGGAAATTTATCGCATCTACACACGATTTAATTAGGAGACTTGCACTCGCGTATATGAGTCTTCTAACATATGTTTGTTTATATATATATGTAGGTCGATTTATGTGTAAAGCATTGTTAAGTATTTAAATTTCAAATAAAAAGAAAATAAGTTAAAATAATAAATTTTGCATGAGTTTTTTAAAAAACAAATTAGGCTCTTGATTGAAGTCAGCTTTTTCTAAATTAATGCTGATTTTATAAGAGTAAAATAGAAAAAATAATAAAAAATCTAAACAGAAACCTTGGACACTCTTTCATTTTGAGCTTTTGTGTAATGCTGAATACTAATTTTTCTATTCAAAATCCAGACGGGTAAAAACTGACAAAATCGCAAGGTTTTCGAAAATACAAGGTGAGCCAAAAGAAATCACCCTATTGGAAGATGGTCTTATTTTTGCCAACGGCAGCCAATGTCAAATCTGTTTTGACATTTGGTAACTAAACATATGTAGAATACAAGTGAAGAAGCCATGGAGCGGTACACTCCCAAAGAACGCGGAATAATCGAGCCATCCTCGAGGCCAAAGTCGACAATTTTTCGAGGGAGGGGTCATCGGGCAATATTTTTTCGAGGACGCCGCTGGTCAAACGACAGCAGTGAACGGTGCGCGCTGTAGGGCCATGTTAGCCGAGTTTTTTCTGCCACAATTAAAAGAATTATGACTGAAGGACATGTGGTTTCAACAGGATGGAGCAACGGCACACACTGCGCCACCCACAACTGATATTCTGAAGACGGCGTTCCAGGGTCACCTCATCCCTCGTTTTGGCGATTAACACTGTCCCGCAAAATCATCCGATTTAACCGTTCCAGACTTTTCTATGTGGGGTTTTTTTGAAATTCTAAACATTCAGACATAAAAATATGAGAGCCTATTTGAGAGACGGATGACTTCTTTTGGCAAACCTTTTATCTTCGATTCGGATAAAAGTTGCTTTAATATTAGGATCAGATACGCCAGGTATCAAATAGTGTTTGATTCTCGACTTGATCAAAAAAGTCAAGCTACTACAAAATATTTCGCCGTTTCGTTAAAAGTATAGCCACTTACATGAAAGATTCCTTTAAATGTCATATTACTTTCGGAAATTAACATTTCAATAATATTCCGGCGTATTAGAAAATATTCGAGTTCATTTTGGAGTAGCAAGATGGTATTTGAATTCTAGCGACAAACTCTAAAACAGTTCACGGCTTATTGTACCAAATATGTGGAAGGGGTTTAATGTGTTTGTGATCTGAAACCCACCTTCAAGTATACCGATCGACGCAGAATACTTCCTGCATTGACTTAAGCGTGTTTGTCCGTCCGTCCGTTCTGGGTGCCATGTATTCTTGTTAACACGATTAAGGTCGCAATTTAAAAGATATTTTGATGAATTTTGGCACAAAAAAGTTTTTTGGCACTGGCACGAAGTCTATGGTTTGTGTGATGATCAGTCCATTTTTTGATATAGGCCCCATACAAATGTATTCCCGGAATAAGCATTTTTAAAATTTTGCGCACATTTCCGGCTAGGAAGGTGGATAAATTTAATTTTATGGGAAGATAGGGTAAAACAGGGCAACCTCTAAAGTTGACAGAGAAGTTTTCACGGCAGTTGCTGCATTTCTTTACACTGGAATTATACTTTGTTTTATCGCGCTTGCTTTTAACATGCAGATCGCCACATGCGAAACAAACAGAGGGCAAGTTGCAGTAAGCTTTCTTGTGGTCATATTTTTGACAATTCAAGGACTAAACAGGCCCATATTATTTATATATCACTGCCACTGTAACTCAATAGAATCGTTGATGGTACCTTCACTGCAAATACTTGTCTTCATCTCCTCTTGCAATTTAAGGGACGTTAAAATTTTTTTTAGTTTTTTAAGCTACGAAATCGTGATGCGGTAAGCTTTGTCTTGACTAACTTGAATTTTGGTCTTTTAAATTTTAAAATTTGACTTATCTAATCGGCAATTAAACTTTATTTTCTCCGATAGGAACTTAATTAGATTTTTAAGTTTTTTTTTCCTTAATAATAAAGAAAGGAGCTTGTGGTATTTTTCCAGGTACAGCAAAACGATTATGCAAACTTAGCTTTTAGTATTTTCTTATAAAAATAATAATGATGATTTTGACAGTGGCCTTTTAGAGTCACAAAAACATATTATTTAGAACAATATTTAGAAATTTTATTTAGAATAATAAATTTGATATCTTAAAAAACAAACACATTTTTCAGTTTTTTTCTTTGTGTTTTTAAATCCCAAACCTTTAAATATCTCAAGTTAAGCATAAAAAGACTCATGCCAGTTTCCAAAATAGATAACTCATATTTAAATATGGTTCCCTTACTTTTCAATAACTCAAAATATTATTAAAGTACTTTTAAAGTTAATGTTGAATGTGTTAGAAAATATGCTTTAAAAATTGTGCTTTCTTTTTATCCATCTATCGTGGAAGTGTTTCGTCTACTTCCTGCCACCCCACGTTACCGCACAACAAATAATTATTGTAAACTTATGACAGTATTATCATAAAATGTTGTGGTTATTGTGTTTACAAACAGACCGATACGTACGTGTCTTTGTGTTTATTTGTTTTTTCCTTGTGGAAACCACTGTTGTTTTTATTGCCCGCAAACGTTATGGACAAATATGGCAAAAAAAATATTTAATTTAAATAAAATACACAAAAATCAAAGAAAAGCATTTTTTTATACTTATTAACTAAAAAAACATATTTACTCACCTCAGATATCTATCTGTGCGTAGCCAATTATCGCATAATGCTCGAGGCCATTTGTAACCATATTTACGCTCCCATTGAGGTTTAAAATACCAACCGAGTGGTATGGGCTTTGACCATAATATTCTGTAAACATATTTCAAATGTTATAGATAATTACATACAACAAAGCGAAAACTGTTTTGCATAAAAATAATTGAAAATTAAAAAATAATAAAGAGCGAGGGAAAAACAAGGTAATTCCTTTGGAATAAAAAAGTAAATGAAAGTTAGCTACATACAAGTTACAAACAACTGTTGAAAAAGACCTTTTTGAAGAGCTCACACATTTAGAAATAAAAAGGCAAAACTCCAAATCGTTATTTTTTCTGTTTTTTAAAACACGGTTGTAGTTTTTACCAAGTTCATTCCATTTTGGAATAAAGGTTACTTAAACTAAACCAAATTTTTATGTTTGTTAAAATTTTATCAAAGAATTTACTTATGACAAAAAAATTAATTTTATGTTGCAACAGTTTCCCTTTAAGGTGTTTCAAACTATTAAAGAGGTAACCCAATTTATAGAAACAACAAAATAATATTTAAAGGGCAAGTATGTCGGTAGTGATGTGTCTGCATAGCTAAACACAATTTAAAAAGCTTCGAATTAAACTGGGAACATATTTTGAAACTCCTTGTCACCCTCTGTTAAAATGGAAACTGGTGCTAGACTCTTTACAAAAAAGTACAACTAATAAGTTCTCGCAATACTTTTTTAAATATTTTTGGTACTCCTTGCTTTTTTTAGCTTAGGAGTTTTACTATTGTATGAAAAACAAAAACCTACGACCAGCATTACGGCAGAAATAATACAAACGGACAATACTTATCATTGTATATCATGCTGAGATATTCGCCATATAATGGAAAGTAGATTATATTTACTTAATTTTATGAAAATGATAGCCTGACAACCCTGAAAAAAAGGCCAAAAACAACTACTTTTTTTTTTGTAGTCCAACGGTTAATTTAGCAGACGCCATTTCACGACGAATTATTGGGCTTTTTAACAGAAAATTGTTTACCACCATTCATCACTTTGGTGAAAGTTAAGTGGTCGCAGAGGTTTGGAAGGCGTTTAATAGAGTTTGGCATTGTGTGCTTCTCAAAAAAGCTGTTTCATAAGAGTGTTTTTAATATTTGTGTCATTTTTTTATCCCTAAAAATTGCCTTTTTAAAAAAATTTTCCCAAAATTTAACACAGGAACGTTCATGATTTGAGTAAAACACGGGAAAGGTAGTCGCAATACAAAATGTCTAGTCTTTTTCTTTATACAATTGATCTGTGCTATAATGGGCCAGTCAGTTGGACTGTTAAGTTAGTCATTAATCTATTGCTTTATAATTGTTTGACAGTATTAAAAAAATATTTCAATATTATAAGTTAAATTATCGTAAGTAGAAATGCAAACCAAAAAACTATTAAAAAATCCCAAATCGTTCCCATAATCTATATTTTTTTTCTTATATTTATTATTGAAGTAATCAAATCTTTAAACTTAATAATATATAATATAAGTTCAGTCAGTAGCAGACCAAAATTTAAGTTCTTATACAAAGGAAATTAGTTTAAATAGTTTCATCTGAATGCAATAGTATCTCCTTTTTTCAGATGAGTGTGTCCACTATGTTGCAAGATTTGAATGTGTTTCCAGCTTATCTAAATACTTGTCCACATTGTTCAAGATTTCGCATTTAACTTGTAAAACTTGTAGATCCTTGCGTATGCTGCTGTTTTTAATATACCAAGGAGCACCATTATCATTATAATTCTTAGGATATTGTTTTGACGGCATTGAATTTTTCCTATGTTGGATGCGGAAGCAGTGCCCCATAATTGTATCCCGTAGCACCAAATTGGTTTCAAAATCGATTTGTAAAATCCAATAATTTTGCCCATTTCTCAACTTGAGTCACGTGTTGTTGCAGCTGGTTCGAAGCGTCTTTAGGGTCTTCATGAATACTAAAAAAAGCAGTACCCCCAGCAAATGTCGACGTGTGTGTGAAACTGTTGATTGGCATATCCGCTGTGTAAAGCAAGTACTGAATTGGACCAAGTATACTGCCTTGAAGTACAACAATTGGTTTAGAAAAACTAATTGGATCCTAAATTTTCTGACGGTTAAGTATTTTTCTATCAGGCTTTAAATATTAGCTGGTAGATAAGGTTTTAGTTTGATTAACAGGCCTTCATGCCATACTCTGTCAAATGCTTGAGAGATATCAATAAAAAGCGCGGAGCAGTACTACTTTTCCTCAAGACTTTTCTTATAACCTGCACCATCCTGTGAGTTTGTTCGGTGGTACTATGTTGACTTCTAAAGCCGAATCGGTGATTTGGAATGCAGTTGTTGTCATTCAGAATCGGAGTCAGTTTCTTTTTAAGCAGCTTTTCTAACAGTTTTGATAAAGTTGGTAACAAAATTATAGGCCTATAAGACTCCACCCTCGAAGGATCTTTACAGGGCTTAGAAATCATCTTTACTAAGAACACTTTCCATATTGGCGGGAAATTTTTAAACCGAATTATTGCATTGAAAATTAAAAGAATAATTCATTTAGCTCTAAAAGGTAGCTCTAAAATCATTTTGTTGCTTATTATATCAACGCCAAGAGCATTTTTATCATTTAGGTTAGCGATAGCGTCTGCAACATTTAAAAATTGGAAACGTATCTCTATAGGTCGTCTAGCAACAATAGATGATAATTCCCTCACGTCATTTGTGATTATTTTATCAAAAGGCACATAAAAATAAAATATTTTAATGCTACAAACAAACCTTGCAACAGAATGGCGAAAAAAACAATTTGCATACACTGCATTTGTTATTTAAAAAGTTTTTTGCTTCTCCTGAAAATGTTGCCATGTAGGCTTTGCATTTCACCTAACGTTATGTGGAAAAATAAATTTTAAAAGTTATAAGTACATTGTTTTCTAAAAAAAAATGATTCAAAAAACACAAGTTTTGACTAAAACCTAATTAAACTTAATTTTTATATAAAAATTAACTTATTTTTCCTTTTTAATTGTAAACTTTACTGCTGATCTTATATAAAATAATAATGGTTGTTTTTAAAATAACGCATCATATCAACATCGAATTAACTTTAGACTTAATTTACAGCAAAAAAGGGCTTTCAAACCACTATAATTGTGATTAATCATGGCTACCTAAGTACAAAAATGGTTAAATTTTTCAATTCTATGGATAATTTTTTTTTTTCATTTTTATTGTTAAGTAATATTTAAGATTTTTTGATGATTCTCTAAATAATTAATGATAACTCAGAAAACAATTGTTTTTCAGATTCAAATTTTAATTCACTTATTCGCCCTTAAAACTTAAATGTTTAGCTGATGCGTATGAGTTATATTTAATATTTTGGTAAAAACAAATAACTCATACTCATTTCATTTTTTGTTCTTTTTTACTTGCTGCTATTAAAAAAACCAGTTAAAAATTTAATTAAATTTACTTTTAAACCAGATAATGAATATCTACCTTTTATTACTTTAATTTCTTTAATGTGTTTCATTTTGCTTTAATTTCCAATTAAATTTTTTATCATGTTAAAAATGATTTTTGCAACCCACTCGCAAATTTCTTTTAACACACACAAACATCTCACACCTAACACCCGTTAATTATTACAATATCAGTTACAACGAAAACCCAATGAATGAGCATAATAAGGATGAAATATTTAATATCAGGATCATTTTTTGAATTTTTTGTCACTAGACAATTGCTGAAACTTAAACTAAACGCACACATTTAGATAAATTAATTATGTAAATGACACCCAAAGGTAACACTAAAATGATATAGAAGTAATAGCCAATATTTTACAGCTGAAAATAAATGCCAATGCACACATATATTAGCACTTATGATAACAATAGAACCGTAAAAAATCCTTTAGGCTCAAGGGTATTAATAGAAATAAAATTTATTGTATAATTTGTGCTAAATGGTCGTAACGTCAAGTGAAAATAAAAATTACTAAAGGAGAGACAAAACAATGAAAATTAAAACAAAGACATGGAAAAACATTTTAATAACGTTTTTAAACCCGTAGGATAAAACTTGAAATCAACAAAAACGACTCATTTTAAAATTTTTTTTTATAGTTAAAGTTTAATCATAAATAATTTTATTTACTTTAATGCAAAAAAATATAGGTATTAAACAGGAATTAATGTTTTCTGAAAAACTAATAAAAACCATTTTATGTTACAGCAAAAATATATCAAAAGTTATCGTCACACTCTTTTATTACATTTTAAAAGGCTCTTTTAATTAGAAAACTTAAACGCCAAAGGGCCAATAGCGTTTAGATTTGTTCTTTTGACTTTTTTAGTCAAAAGCTTTTAATACAAGAACAATTCCATTCTGACGGGTGTTATCGACTTTCTCACATTTGGATAATTTTTATTCTCATTAATTATTTTTCTCTTAAACAAGCAAACAATGTTTTTTCGTTAAGGGCCATTTTAAGTGAAATTGATATAAAATATATTAAGTGTGTTAGACGTTCAACCGATCCGAGGAGCGAACATTACCTGGTAGCAGCCGCTTGAATGTGGCCAGAAAGATGTGGTCTGCCACAGCATGAAAACTTGACATCAAGAAGCTGCAGACATAAAATACAGCAACGTCTTACTCCGCTTGCCTGACCCAATTGCTTGAAGAACAAAATTGCTGCTGTAGCCACTTTAATAAGTAAGGCAGAAGTACCTTACAACTTAACAAAACCTAAAATATGAAATTTATCGTTATAGACCCACTAGCTAAGCCCCGGTGTGCTTCGCTACCCCAATCATAGTAAAATTATCAAAATATGTAAACAAAAACATTTATACATTTTTGAATTAACTGGTTGCCCCACATAAGCTGCAACCAATTATAAGTCAGTCCTACTATTTAATTAACATATGAAAATTTGGAATTTACCAAGTTTATAGTTTTGGAGATATTCAGAAAGCTTTAGTTAGCAAAAATTCTTTCACAAACTTTAAAAAGTACCGAAATATATTCTAGCCCTTTAGTACCACTTAGCGCCAAAATTGAAAAAATGTACCAAAAATATATTAACACATTTTGGTAACCTGACGAATGCAATTGAAATTATGTTTCTATCTTCATTGGTTTAAAAGTAACAAAAAGTACCAAAAATCATTTTAACCCTTTTTTCCCCTTAGGGTCAATAATTAAAAAAAGTCCAAAAAAACGTACTCATATTTTTTAGGCCTGGCGCACGCAGCTTGAGTTATTTTCCTGTCTTTGTTAGTTTAAAAGTTACAAAAAACACCTTAAAAAATCAAAATATACATATAACCCTTTTTTCCCTTTGGGTCCGAATTTGAAAAAAAGTGCGAAAAACGTAATCATATTTTTTTAAGACATATCGAATGCAATTTGAATAATTTTTCTATCCTTATTAGTTTAAAAGTAACAAAGAGTACCAAAATATAATTTTAGGCCATTTCCCCCTTTCGGCCTAAAAATAAAAAAAACATCAAATTGCTGTCTGTTTCTTTCTTAAAGAGAACGCAAAAATTTTTAAATTTTGTTTCTTTCTTATATACTTCAGAAGATTGTAGGTTACATATTTTTCCCTTTTAGACCTTTTTTTATCCCTTTTCGGGCTGAATTTTTAAAAATCTGTATTTAAACAAACATGTAAAGCTTAACACGTGTTATAAATTGCATTTATTAATGGGCGTAGTGTGGGCGTGGCAGCAATAATTTAAAAAAAAGTAGCCTATTGATCCTTTCAGACTTAAAGTAACTCCCTGTAAAAATTTCAAAAAAATCGATTCCCTGGTGTGACCAACTATAAAATACAAACATACATACAACTTGATATAATAAATACCCCTAAGGTCGAAAATCAACTCAGTGGACAACAAGTCATTTTTCACATTTTCGGTACTTTTTACCTGTTTTAAGGTTATGAGCCTAGAAAAATGATATTAAGGACTTTTGATCCAAAATAACTTAGTGTACAAAAAATGTTTCCCAACTTGGATACGTTTTGCCTTCTTTTATTACTAGTCTAAAAATATTTGAGACTTAGGACTAAAGAGCCGGATAGAGTTCAAGACTACCAGGTTAAAACGAAACTTTGTGCGTTTTTGCTTTTTTTAAATAGAAGATTTTAGGTTAAAGATTAAATTGTAGTAAATCATGTAAGTTTTAATGACCACAGTTTCCTTTCATATTTAGTACATTGATTTAAAATATGTATAATCAAAACTGCACTTACAAAGCAGCAGTTTATTTCTTAGTAATGAATTATTTTTTAATTTAAAAAAACAATGTCATTAGAAAAACGTATCTTGTATACAAATATTTAAAATAAGCCTGTTAAACTTAAGGTTAGTTCGATTTTATAAATTAATTTTTTAAAAGATAATACAACACATAAGCAAATTGCAAGCAATTTTTGTTTCAGTTAGTCAATCATGTTTTAAAAGTATTTTTCCTCCAAAATATTTTTTTCTTACAAATTTTTTTCAATAAAACTGCATAAAATTTGCCGTTTATTCTTTTTAGCAATCTTGTGAATTATTTATTTGTTAAGTGTTTGGAAAGATGACAGAATATTAAAAGAATGTTCTAAAATACTTGACATTTACAAATCCTTCATCCTACAATTTTCTCTACAATCAACTTTAAATTAATATTACTTATCCTTCTTTATCTTCACATTAACATTGTTAACTGCATGAACATAGAAATTATATAGAAATACGTGGCACAAGGATGTTTCTCACTTTCATTGCCCTTCCATTGAATTGACGGAATAGTTTAGCTTAGTTTAGTGTATTAAAAATAAAAACTCTTCTACTTTTTAATACAAATTTTTGCTTTTCTATTATAGCTTAAGACTTTTTCTTGTCTTTTATATTCAACTATTTGCTATTTACACACAATTGATTTAAAATTGAATTATTTTTCAATGGGATCTAAAACGGAGCATGATTGCGTTATGTTTCATTACATTTGCATTACAACAACAAAAGTAAGACAAAAGAAAGTCACACAACGTTTAGAAATGTATTGGTGCTTAGCAGCCACTAGAAAAAAAATTGATAAATGAAATGGAATTAAATATGTTCAAATCATCAAAAACAACAAACAAGTAAGAAAACTGTAGTCGGTCATATTATTCGCTACACCACATTTGTAAAGAGAACAGATAGGGTTTGTATTTAGTAAAATAGTTGGTGGCATAAAGGTAAACATATGTGCAAAACTTTTAGAAATAAAGTAATACGAGCCATTTAAGGCCCAAAATGCTTATTTCGGAGAGACATTTGTATGGGGGCTATATCAAAATATAAGCCGATCATAACTTGTTTTCTTTAATAATTGGTGGCATAAGGTAAGGCGCCTGTGTCAAATTTTGGGAAGACAGAGTAATACTCAAATCAGTTATAGCTCAAAGTGCTTAATCTGGGAAAACAAAAATGAAGCAATCATCACCAAAGATATCTTCGTGCCAGTGTCAAAAAACTTATCTGTAACACATACCTTTAAAGTTGCGACCTATGACGTGCTCACAATAATACATGTACGCCCAGCCAAATGGACGAGCGGACGGACGGACATATTTAGATCGATTTTGGAAGTGATTCTAATAAACCAAATGATGCTTTCTAGTTAACATTCCGAAGCACCACCAAGCTCTTTGTGGAATCTTTCAACAAATAACTTGACTCTACGACAGTGTAATCTAGGGCAATAAAAGACAATATGGTCTGTCGTTCCTTTCTTATGCCCACTCTTCCTGTTAATCAAATTGGTTGTGATGCCATTTTGTCGTCCTAGCCGCAAAAAAGCAGTTAAGAGTAATAACCCCAGCCATTAGATTAAGGCTTCTCAAATTCATGCGCAACTTAGTGTTGTCTAAGCTAAACCCTGGTCGTATGTTCCCCACTGAGGATTTGTGATATTAAGCACCCATGTTTCCTTATTACGCTTAAACTCAAGGACAAAACCAACGCAAGCAAGCTTGTCGGCGATTTCAATGCCAACTGTATCACAGTGCCGCGAAATTCCGTATAGTCTGACATAAAAAGTACTAAATCCCACCAAGGACCCTTCTAAAATCTTCTACCAGCTTAAAATTAATGCGGCACATAAATTGTAACTTTTCTATCACTTGACGCACTTTTCATAATAAGATCTGTAGCTCTACAAGTTCAGTTTTTCCGCCTGGAACACTTAACAATCATCATACGGTACAAGAACTATGCAAACCTCCTGCCTATCACAAAAGCATCGTTCTTAACAGATTTCACTTTTGCTACAACACTAAGCACGGATACTTTGAAAAGAGGGACCTAAATTAGGGAAATATTTCTTTGAGATAAAAATTTTTGGATAGGAGCAGGGAAAGGGGTAGCCCCAATTCAAATTCACAGTTTTTATGGAATTTTCGATACCCTTTTCCTCGGAAACTATAACAGATATCGACTTCAAGTGTCTTACCCAAGGTAACTGGACAGTAAGACATACATTTGGGGAAACAATTTTAAGATAAGTGCAGGGGAAAGGGTATCTCCCATACAAACAAACAACTTTTATTAAACTTTTAATATGAATAATGTCGAAAGCTGTTAAAACTCTCAAACCTTCTACATGTCATTTCAATTGTAAATATAAACTTTAAAATGAATTTTATCGACTTCAAACCTGTCACAAAGGATTTTTATTATAATATTTGCTGTACGAGATAACTCGGCTAAGCCAAAAGGCTGCGCATATAAAGAAATTAATGTAAAGGGTATATAAGATTCGGGACAGCCGAATATAGCGCACATACTTGTTATTCACTAAAGTAGTTAATTAATTTTACTGCCCATTGCAGGGTAGAAGAAGAAGAAGATTGTAAAATGCTTCTAAATGCTTAACGTAATTCAAAGATCCAAGTATTAGAAAAATTGGTTGTAAAAAGTGTAAACATTTATTAAAGAAAAATAAATTAAAAAAAAACTAAATTCAGTGCAACTGCATCATTTGTATCGGTTCATTAAAAGTTACTGACATCTTTGTGACTGTTGTTGTGTCCGTAATTTCCAAATTTAACGTTAATAAAGTGTTATTTTAAGAATGAAACCTTTAATCTCTGGTATTAAAGTGTACAAAAATGATGTAGTGTTTTTGAAAATATGTGTGAAAATATGTGTGAAAATATTTTTGACGACTTTTTTAAAAAAAGGTCCAAAATTGGCCTATTTTTGATGTTTCGTGAACCATAACTTCTAAGTTAGTTAAAGTTGGCTTTTGAATCTTATATTTTCTAAAAGTATGAAATCTTAGCTTGATATGACAAAAAAGAAAAATTGCGGTTTTGTTGCTCCATTTTTTGCTATTAACATTTTTCTGTTTGAAGTCGTGTTTTTGCAAAGTCATGTATTTAACAAAACTAACGTTCGTTCAATACTTACTATTGTTGTTATTGTTGTCGGAGATAGGTGCGTGAACAAGTTTCAGTCATCTTTATCAACGAGAGTGTTAAAGTGGTTTTGTATGACTCCTACAAAATATAAATTTTTAATTCATGGTCCCGAAATCATAAAATATGCCCTTTTACCGATTGGAGAACTTTCAGAAGAAGCTCAGGAAGCCATAAATAAGGATTTTAAAAATTAAAGGGAACACTTTGCTCTCAAATGCAGCCGAGAAAAGTCGTACGAAGATATTTTAAATATATTTTTTCTCAGTTCAGATCCATTCATATCTAGTATTAATAAACAAAATGAGCAGAAAGAAAAGCAGCAATTATCAAATTCCAAACTACAGCTTTTGCTATCGCCTATTATTTTTTAAGAAATACATGAAAGTGAGAGTAATGATTGCGAAGATTATGATGATGAAGTGAAGGTGAGGATGACCATAATATGGTTTCTTTTTAAGTGTATGACAATTATTGATAAACAAAAAAAATTATAAAAATTTATTTCGTTACTTTTTTAAAAAAGTTGTAAAATTCTCGGAATCTTTCAAAACCCAAATTAAGACTTTTAACTAAACTTATATTCATATTTATGAAAAATATATATTTATTTTTTTATTTTTTAGAAAGAAGACAATATAAGCTTTTGTCTGCTTCTCATTTTTTAAAAAAATCGCTTTCCATTTTAAAATTACGCCGAAAATTCTAAAACAAACTATAATTTTCCGAAAAATAAAAATGTCTATAAAATGGTAAAAAAAAAGATTTTCCGTGTATTCTTCTTTCAGAATATACTTTTTTATGCATATTTAACGATTTGAAAAAAATTAAAAAAAAATTTAAATTACGGCTCCCATGAATTAATCGCCACTTTCGGTGTCATCGAACCCACTGTGCAACGTCAAAAATTAAAAAAAACATTTCCAGAAAAAAAAACGGTTGAAGTTTTACTTCCATTTATTGAAAACGACAAGCGTCATTTTCTTTTCAAACGTAAAATGTAAAAACAATTTAAAGATAAAAATTATTTACGGTTAAAAGCATATCAAAATCAACAATTCTGTATTGTTAAACCCAAAAATGAGTTTTTTTTAAATAATAACGTTGTATAAGCATATGATCCATATGTATCATATGTATTCATCACCTGAACTTGATTAATTTCTCAAACAAAATAACAATTTAATTAAAAATTCAAAAAAGTATACTCACGGACTGATTTGTAAGTTATTATACTCCTGGGGATTGGTTAAATTAATTTGCAAGAAACCGAATTGCAGATCATTGTTAATATTATTTCGATTGATATAATTTTGTGGTGATATTATATAGTGACCATTATTATTTGCACCGGCTTCAATAACATCAATATACTCCAATTGTGGACTAAAAGTAAAAGATTTATGCAATTAAATTAATAAACCGCAAAATGAACTCCTGCTTATATGCTTATAGGAAAATCCTTTTACTATCACATCTTTATAAATAATAAAGTTCATATGAAATTTTATTGCAAATATTTATAGAATGTTAAAGTACATGCAAATAGGAGTAAAGGGCAAATATGCAAGATTCATGTATTAGTGTGCTACAACAACAACTTACTAAATAGTAGTTTCTCGATAACCCCACAACGATATCATAATGTTGGCATTTAAGTTAGAGGTTAAATTGTAAGCATTCCAATTAATGCGTATTTCCTTGGGTGCCTTTTTATGAACATCATCCGTTTCAAAGAAAATTTTCTCAGTAGCAGCTTCGGGTGTTTCTGTGAGGTAAATCAAAAACAAAATCAAAAATATAAAGTTTTCTTGTGTAATGGAAGTATGTTTGTATTTATAATATAATTCTTAACTCTTGTTTTTTTTAGTTTTAAAAAGTTATTTTTCACTATTTTTCTTACCCACAAAATATTTGCCACGCCATTTGAAACGTTCATTACCCACAGATATTTCAAAGCGTATATAACCTTCCGCCTTAAGGAATGGTTGTACACAAATAACACGATTTTTATCCACATATTTGCCTAAAACATCTTCTGTATCAAAATGGCACATAACACGCACATTGGGATCAAAACAGGGTCCTGTTATGTTAACTACGGTACCTCCCAGCATGTTGCCAGACTCTGGTGCAAAAGTTAAAGGTAAATGAGAAGCATCTAAAAGCAGCAAACACAAGAAGCATAACTGTTAGCACTTTTCTCTCTTATACAAATTCTTTAATTCTTTATTTAATATTTTGGTATGTTTCCTTAAACAATCTTTTCATCTTACCAATATCTTTATTACACGATCCAATAAGAATCCTTTCATCAATACGGAATATATGACGTCCTGGAAAACCGTTGCCCCAACCACGTCCAGTTAAATCCCTTAAAACCATATTTTGGCTGTAGGGTTTATACTCGTAAGATTGTGTACCGTTGCCAGCATTAAAACCAATCTGTTGTTTAAAAGAAAAAAATTATTTAAGTAAACTTGTGTGTAATTATCTAGCGTACATCGAAACACAGAGAGATACAAAA
This sequence comes from Melanophora roralis, assembly GCA_963583895.1. Lineage (NCBI taxonomy): Eukaryota > Metazoa > Arthropoda > Insecta > Diptera > Rhinophoridae > Melanophora > Melanophora roralis. The sequence goes on along the minus strand of OY757187.1, from coordinate 28,224,484 downwards.
ACTATTTAAATAAATTAAGGATTTTTATCTGTAACACGTATTGAGATAATTAACGGAGGTTAAATCTTTGTCATAACTCAGGAAGAATTACACCTACAGGCATCTTATTATATTTTTAGTTTCTTCTAAATTTCATGAAAGTTGGTGATAAAAAAGTAAATAAATTTGAACTAATAATACGCGTAGCTGTTATAATCAACAAATTGGCTTAATAAAAATTTTATTTAATAGATAAACACGTTTTGTTTAATACAGGGTGTCCGGCAATGTTTACTACTTTGTTTTGTCGCGATTTTGGTAAACATTAGTCTTGACAGTTCATATTTACAAGTCGTGAAGTAGAGACGTTGCAAATTTAATATGGAAAAATATTCGGTAAAGCAGCGTGTTTTAATCGTTAAAACATTTTATCAAAATCAATCATCGATTTTAATTAAAAAATCATAATGAGTGAAGAGGCACATTTTCATTTGAATGGATATGTGAATAAATAGATTCTGGGCAATTAAAAACCCTCAAATTATACATCAGTCACCTTTGCATCCATTAAAAGTGACAATCTGGTGTGCAATTTGGTCAGGAGAAATCATTAGACCTTACTTTTTTGAAACTGAAAACTGTGTAACGGTAACTGTCAATAGGGAGCGAAATGATGATATGATTGGAAACTTTTTCATGTCATTACTGCATGCTTTGGGCTTGTTGAGGATGTGGTATCAACAAGACGGTGCCACATCGCATACTGCCAGGATTACTATGGAATTACTTTCTACAAAAAGTTATTTCAAGAAATGGTTATGTGGATTATGTGGATTGACCACCATGTTCGCCTGTTTTGACTGCTTCGGACTTCTTTTTAACAAAAAAAATTTAAAAAACCAGGGACCGTTATTGTTATGCCAAAAAAAATTAAAAATAAATATTTTTCTCTGATTTTTATTTTTTTCAGAAATTATTATTATTTTTTAAATTTATTTTTTTTTGTTGCATAATTAAATCAATTGTATGTACATACACACACCAAATAAAATCTTTTAAAAGTGTTTAATAAAAATTAGTAGTAATTTTTATGTTAAAATAATTTCAAAACTTCCATGAACTTTTCTAATTTATTAAGCTGTACCCCTCAATACAGCTATAAAAAAACACCCAGCTAGACAAACGGACATGTTTAAATCGATTTAGGAAGGGATTCTGAGTCGATCTCTATAGTTGAAGGGGGTTCCAACATTAATATTTTTAGGCGTTTCAAACCTCTGCAAAAATGCGTAGTAACCACCCCCACCGCATATCCCAGCAAAAAAATTTAAAGTTCTTTTACAATCATAGCAATTTCATTTAACACCAAAAAATTTTCGAATTTTTTTTTTTTAATCTGTATTTTATACAGTTTCTAAGTAGGCTCAAAGATGCTAAGGACTTCCATAAAATGTATTTTTAGAAAATAATCAATAGTAACTAAAAGATTATTAAAGATTTTTTACTTTCTGTTTTTTAAATCATTTAACTCCTATGACAAGCACATGTTAAATTCTTTGATGTTTCACCAAAAATGGAACTATTCGAGTTGCCTTTTATCAATGAATTTAATAATGATTAGTATTCTCTTTTTTGCTGGGATGTGTTGTGGTGATTTTAAATTAAGGGTATAATTATATATTATGGCTTTAAAATTTTTAAAAAAGTTTTCAAATAACTTTTTTAGAGAATCAACTTTTTAAAATCGTATCACTTATTTTGTGGAGTACGCAATTTTATTAAATCCTTTTGTTTCAGTGGTAAACTAAGAACCATAGAATACAATACATTAGTTTAGAGAAGTATTTTAGAAGACAATATAAGGTATGTAGTTTAATATTTTATTTTATCATTTAAAAAGTCACACGCACGCACAAACACATAAGCATGCGGAACGAATTGTAAACTTTATCTGTTTAGTTTGAATATACATGTCCTACGGATGTGTTCAAGTGATTATAAGAAAGGTAGGGTGTACCATAATTCGCCATTTTTCAAAACCAGATGTTTGAATAGTTTTAAAAAGATAAAATATATAAAATAAACCGGTTAATTTTTTTAAAATTAAAAGCACGGGTCAACAAGTTTTACCTGTTCAATAGTTTTGACTTTAATCACGCAGAAATATCAAATTAATTTCTTTTACTGTTTCATTCATTAATGTTAATCTAAAACAAAAAAATTTTTAAAACAGAATCTAAACTAAAGACAAACATAAGCGGGTCATAAGTAAGACGTCAGTATTGAGCAATAAACTGTTATAAATTTTTACATTTTCGCATTGCACTTATTTCATAAATATATATTCTAAATGATAAAAAAGCTCCTGGAGTTGAAAAACAAGCAACAAAATGCTTTAGCTTTTACAGCTAAAATAATAATCTTTTAATTTTTAACATCACAATACACATTCAATACACATTGAAGGTGTATTGATTGATTCATAATCGTATGAACTAGAGGCCAGCTCAAGACGGCACTAAATAAGGCATCATCTCGAATCTTCAATTCATTTCATATACCTTACGTGTGCACACACAAAAATAAGTGCTGCGTTGTATTGTACGCCATCTCTTTTGTTTACTTAACTTAACTTAAATAAAAAAAATTTTCACACTTAAGCACACTTAAGTTAACAACAACGGCACATCAATTCATCGTGATCACACATTTCAATTTAAATTCATCTCGAAACTTTACTGTTGACGTTTAAAAACGGGGGTTGATTTTTAATGTATGTATGTAATGTAATGTAATTACGTATGAATGTTATATTGATTTGCCTGCTTGTATATATGTTTGTGTATATATCCATTCAACATTGTGTGTAATACACACAGTTTTATTGTTGTTGACCACACATCATAACAGTAATTTTTTTTATCGACCACACATCATGACAGTATATAAGTTGCGTCAACAACAGTGCATGACACCACTCTTTATTTTTATCTACACTACACTGCATCACACAAACTGTGTCAGCTACTCTACATTACAGCACTTAAACAGTTTAATCGCACACCAGCGCAAGAATTATAAAATCATCCGGGTCTTGAAATAGGACTTGATCCAGGTCTCTAGTATGAACCAAAATTAGAGGCAGGAGATTTTGACTATATTTTGCCTACCTATGCTTACCAACTAAAAACAGATTTTTAGGAATAATGTAAAATTTTTCAACTTTGATAATCTTTTTAAAAATTAATTTAAAAAGTAAGCAAAAATGCTCCCAAATTGACAAAAATCTAGGAATGTACTAAAAACTAGCACCTTATATGCAAATTTTAAAAATAAATGTTAAAAAAACGAAAGCAAAAGAGTAAAACCCCGGTTATTCGACAGGTTCATAACTTTCCACGATCACCCTAGTATTTCGGCGTCCACATAAGAACGATGCGTGTGAATCTTAAATACAGATTCTTTGTAAAATTTCTTATAAAATTTTATTCTTTTTACATTTTTGAAAAAAAGGATTTTGTATTCACATTTACACTCGGAACTGGAATTTTTATTTTTATGTTTGTAATCTGATCACCCTTTATAATACCTATTCACATTGCCTTAAGTGTTTTTAATGTTGACAACGATATCGTATGTTATGCTTTTGGCTTGAACAAAAACAAAACTTTAACACAACATGAAAGCAAAATTAGTTAAAGTATTAAATTAAGTGTTTTAGCATATAGTCATACATAGTATACAATTTCTCGTTTACTAAGTAAAAAACGTGATTAGAATCAGAAATATTTAAACAAGTTTGCTTAATATAACAAAAACTTATTCTCTTAATCCATTTTACCTACAAACATGTTGCAATAAAACACTTTTAAACCCAAATCCAGCAGCATTGAGGAATACCAAAAAATAAAAACAAATATTAAACTTTATTTCTAACCCGAAGAAAAAAAAACTTTGCAGCAACATGAAAAAAATATAACTTTAACCCAAACACGAAAAAGATTTAAGAGAAACTTTAAAACCCAAAAATATAGAAAGAAAAATACTTACAAATGCTGGAACACCACCTTCACCATGGGTAGTATCACCACCAGCTTCTGTGTGAGCAGACCAGTTGATGACATCATAATTGAAAATGGCATAAGTGTAGACTTCATCAGTGGCTAAAATCATTTGAAATGTATTGGTCTGTAAAATAAAAAAAAATAAAAATAAAAAAACAAGTTATAAGAAAGTGCAACGTATACACAAATTCATTCGTACATTGTACGAAATCTTTCGTTTTTTTGTACCACGAAATTCTTGTCTAAAATAAATAAAAAGTACGACATTTTTTCAGTATATTTTACAAAATAAATGAAGTATTTTTATATGCATATATATATAAAAGTATTGAAAATTTTCTAATTTTTTTGAATTATAAAATTCTACGCATTTTGTTCTTTGCCCTGATTAAAAGTTTCGTAAGTATCACGAAAAATGTCTTACGAAAGATAATAATTACTTTTAAGAAATTACGAACATCTGGTATAAAAATTTTCTTCGTAATTTAAACGAAACTTTTGTATAATTTAAGAATAAAAAACTAACAAAAAGTTTTTGTAAATTTATAAAATTTTATGACAAAAATTTTTCGTAATATCTACGGAAACGTCATGTATATTACGAAACGTTTTCATTTCTGCCTTTATTCTTTTGTAATGGGGACAAAAATTTAATTTATTCTACAAAAAAAAACACTATAAATTGTTTTTTGAAATATTCATTATTATTAAACAGGTTATAATGAATAATGAAATGAGACCTCGTTACTATTGAAAAAAGTCATGCCTTTAGTGCTGATTTCCAATGAGAGTAACTTTGTTCTTGCGGTTTGAGAGTAGTAATACTATCGACATATGTTAATTTATCTAGGGGCTGATTGAGATTTCAGTTCAAATCAATGAGTTCTTAATTTTAGTCAGCCAGAGTGGCATCAAAATCTTTATTTAGAAGATCACCTGACTAGCTAAATGCCGATGTAGACTTTGTAACTCAAGTAAAGCCGCATATAATTCTTAAGACGATTAAATGTATTACAGGGGCCAGGATAAGTACACCACAGGCAGCGCTGAATATCATTCTACATTTTCTTCCCATCGAGGATTTGTTGCTGGAATGACGGCGAGGAGCTTGTTTAGACTTAGTGAGTCAGGTATGCGTGGGGTATGTTCGGATGGACATGCCGGCATTTTGGGAATGGTCGGAGATGGTCGACTCCTGTGGCAGTCAGGTGTGACGGACTATATGGTAGCGACACTTGACTTTGGGATCCTGTCCCAAGTAGTGTTTTCGGATAGGGAGGCATGAAAGGGATCAAAGAAGCTGCAGGAGGAGTGTGCAGTCTTTACCGATGGATCGAAGATAGAGATAGGCACCGCGGCTGGTGTCTATATAATGGACACGGGGGAAGGAAGGTACTATAGACTTCCGGACGAGTGTAGCGTTTTCCAGACTGAAACTCTGGCGGGGATGAAGGCCGCGGAATTGATTGGATAGGATGTGGATGGGAGAATGGACGTGACAATCTACGCTGATAGTAAGGGCACACTTAAGGCTCTTGAGAGTAATTATGTCAAGTCTTGACTCGTGAGCGACTGCAGACGTGCTTTAAGGGAGATCATGGGGACATGCAGGGTTAGACTATGTTGGGTTCCGGGTCATTATGACGTTTCCGGCAACGAGATTGCCGATGAACTGGCAAGAAAGGGATCGACCCGGGATATTGGACTTAGTTGTAATCCGGTGAGGCCACCACTAAGTTTCTGTTAAGGACTGATAGGGACTTGGATAATGAATAAGGTGGGCCAAACCTGGAAGGACAAGGCTGATTGCAGGATCTCTAGACTTTTAATGCCAAGGCTGGACAGAATGGGCACTGATAGGTTGCTCAAGGAGTGCAGGGGGGCTCTGAGGGGCATTATTGATACTCTCACAGTGCACACTGTGATGTGAGATATAGGACGAACATATTGGACAGGAACTCTCTAGATTTTTGCAGGGTATGCGTAGACGAGAAAGATATAGAGACGGTAGAACATCTTTTCCGCCACTGACCTGGGCTGCAGATTCGCTTCTTAGATGAAATTGGTGAGGTCCCTGGCTGTGGGCTGGGTAGCTGGGCAGATAGGTGATTCAGGGCCTATGACTACTGACTTTCTTGGATATCTTGCGGACGGTACTCTTGCTTTCTTTTTCTTTACTTATAAAATACTTGTCTTTACCTTTGTATTTCTTTTCTTGACTCTTCTGAAGAGATTCACAATGGGCCTGAGGGCCTCCGATTGAAGGTGGCGAGTTGGACTCACCACTACCCTTCGGAACCTAACCTTACCTAACCTTCATATTTCAATCGTTAGGAATGATGCCGATCAAGGGAAATCCTTTATATACATATGATTTATATTTAATCCATTAAATTCCTAGAAGGAACATTGAATTTGATCTAATGCTAATTGTTTAATTTCGTTCCAACTCTTTTCATATCTTCCGAGCTCAAACTCTACTTGTCTTCTCCTTGTATTTTGTGGTTGCCCAGACCTTCGGCTTCCTTGTGGGTTGTATTCTAGAATTTTTGGCGTAAGATCATTTTCCGGTTTTCACAAGGTGTGGCCTACCCTTCTATATTTTCGACAAAGAATCTCTTTAGTAATTGGCGGTTGGCTTGTTCTGAACTACAGGCCAGTGCTAGAGATAGTCTTTGGCCAGAACACTCGAAGAATGCGTCGAAGGCACCGGTTGGTGAAGGCTTGGAGACGTTGAGCTTTGACAGCGGAGACGTTCCAGCTTTCACTGCCATACAGAAGGATTGGGTTTATTTATTGGTATTAAAGAGGAGGAGTTTTGTGTGCAGCGAAATATTAGACGATCGCCAAATTTTGTTCAGGGTACCAAAAATCCGCTTCGTTTTAGAGAGCCTTCATTCGATGTTTTGCTGGCTGCCACCGTTGTGAGATATGAAGCTGTGCAGGTAGTAAAAAATCTGAACGTCGTCGTGGTTTATTTTCTGCAGTTGTGCCAAATTCTTTCGCTTAGTTATTTTGCACTGTCATTGTATTATATTTAATTTAATTAACAATTAGTCAATTACATACTTTATTTTTATATGCAACCTGGTTTTTTGCTTCGTTTTAATTTTTTCCGAATAAAAAAAGAATTTTTTTATTTTCTCTTTAACAACGGCAAACATGTAGCTTTTTCCACTCAGGGCAACATTATTAGAAAGCAAATTATAATCAAAAATCAATTACGCTATATTTTTCATAAAAATTCATTATATTTCAGTAAAAAAAATGGCAATATTTGTTATAACGTATCCTCAATACTGCAACTCGTTAAATCAATATTTATATGGCACAAAATCTTATGATTCTCAAAATGAAAATTTTGTTTATGCAAAGGAAACATTTTTTCGGAAAACCAAAATAATTCATTAGCAAATAACAAATCAATTTTAGAAGTACATACGTTCAAATTGTATCGATTTATTAATTTCTCCATTCAATATCCCTTAATATACATTTGAGAACTCTTGATATACAGTTAAGAACCAACCTTTTTCCTTTTTACTTACCGTAAATAGTGAATTATCAATACCGCCTGCGAATGATACATTTTTCCATGTAGCGATAACAATATGTTTGGGTATAAACGTTTCAGCACCAACCACGCCATCACGTATATCCCACATGGTACGTTCACGTACTTCAACGCCGAACCTGTCAGTGCGTGTCATCAGATCACGTTCCATTCTAGAAAAAAAAATAAAGCAAAAAGCTTAATGGTATGTTGGTAACAAAAAATTCATGTATCACAATGCGTACTTTTACATTTTCATCAAAACTTATTTATTAATTTAAATAAAGAATAAAAAATTTAATACTAAAGTAATTAAGTTTTGTTGCAAAAGTACTTTAGAGGATAAAGAAATTAATTTTATTCATTTAATACACAACGACTTACTAAAATAAAAGCGGTTTTCACTCTTGGTGATAAAGTGCCTGATAAGTTTGGGATTTATGGTAATTCAGGTAAATATACATTTTTTTACTGTTGTTGATGTATTGTTTACCACGTTTACCAAACTTACTAGGCACTTTACCACCAATAGGGTTTCTATATTATTATAAAACAAGGGCGCTATACTTGGCTGTGCCGAATCTTATATACCCTTCACATTGGTCTTTTAATATGCCCAGCCATCTTATCTAGCCGAGTTTTTTTTACTGCAAATACTGCAATGAAAATACTTTGTGCCGACTTTGAAGTCAATAGTTATCCTAGTTTTTAAAATATATAAAACTTTACAAAATTTTAGCGTTTCTATGCCGTGTATAAGGTTTGAGGTCGAGAGTTTTAAGAGTTTTCGAAATTGTTCGTATTAAAAGATTATTAAAAGTTTTTTATTTGTATGGGCGTTCCCTCCCCCTCCTCCTATCCAATTTTCCGATATGTAGTTTCCGAAATATAGCGTAGAAAACTTTTTAAAAAATTTAAATTTTTATGGGGGCTACCCCTTCCCCTGCCCCTTTCCAAAAAATGTTTTCCAAAATGTAGATCTAATTGTCCAATTACTTTTTGTAGAACATTTGAAGTCGATAGCTGTTATAGTTTCCGAGATAAAGAGTATCGAAAATTTTATAAAAACTGTTATTTTTATGGCGGCTTCCCCTTCCTCTGCTCCTATCCAAAAAATTTTTTCTAAAATGTAAGTTTATTGTCCAATTATTCGACAGCTGTTAAAATTTCCGAGATAAAGTGTATCGAAAATTTCATAAAAATTTTTAATTTGTATGGGGGCTACTCTTTCCTCTGCTCCTATCCAAAAAATATTTTCCAAAATGTAGGTTATATTTTCCCATTAATTTTTGTAGAACGTGGAAAGCTGTTATAGTTTCCGAGATATAACACATGAAATATTTTACAAAATTTGTGCAATTGTAGGGGAAGTACACCTTCCCTGGATAGGATCTGAAAAAAATTTTCCTTAATTTAACTTTCTGTCTTAAAATTTTTTGCGCCAAGTTTTGTGGCAAGAGTGGCTATATTTACTGAGATATATAGGGATACATGCACGGATTTTTGTCTAAAAAAAATGGGTTATTTTGGGTTTTCGCTTATATCTCGGTCAACGGTTAACCGGTTTTGCTGATTTAAAATAGTGATTGTCTCAGGGACATTTCCAATTGTTTGAAATCAAAACGGTTTCTGTGCGACTTTATTTAAATTCGGAAACTTTATTTCAACAGACACACGGATGGATATGGCTACATTGACTTTCCTATCTTTAGGGATCCAGAATATATATACTTCTTTATGAATATTGTAGAAATTACAAACGGAATGACTCAGTGGTATACACCCTTAATACTATGTGAAGGGTATAAAAAATTAATTGTTTTTATTTAGTAATAAAAAAAGGAATTTTACTTAAAAAAGCAAATTTTTGGAGTAAAATGAATTTTTGAAACAAGCAAAGGACTTGTAGATTGTATACGTACGTAACATACGTATGGGCAATTCCCTTGCGACAGGTGTGACCACTTTGCTCACATTTTTGCCTCTAACTTAAACAACTCAAAACTTTTTTTTAAAAAAAGGCTATGGTTTCCAAAGATGGTATGTTTTAAATCGAATAATAATAAAAAACACTGCAAGAACCTAATTTTTGCTCACAGTGATCACTTGAAGACTTGAATATCAATTGCTGGCTATAACGGGCTTGGATATTCCTCTATATTTACAGGACTTGGCATATGTGCTTAACTTGAATTATTACCAGAATTATATTTTGGAGTATAACTGCCTCGAATATTACATTATTTCCGCAAAATTTTGCGTAGATATAATACCTTTGCCACCAACTGATAAATGAAATTGTGGAATGAGCAATCCAAAATTTGCCATGGTTCCTGCATAGGTCCAACTCCCGGAAACCATAAACATGAAATAAGTATTAGTCTTGAAATATATTAACACATGAGCAAGCCTTTTTTTAAATAGATATTAACCAACCAATAAACAAGTTAATCTCGCTCACGAGTGCATATAATGGTACTAAATATGAAGTAAATTTTGCTGTTGGGTTTTGTGGGATCTTATGGGACTTGACCGGCTACGACTTCCTTATTTGTTTTTAATTTAATTTTGTTATTCACTTTTGTCATATATATACATACATATTTACAAATATTTTTTTATATTTTTACGCCATGAATTATTAACATTTTAAAATGTTCATACGCATTGAAAAAATTTGTACCGTAGGAGGGTGTTTAACTCTGACAATATGTATAACTCAAACAAAATTTTTTTTGCCTAAAAAAAATTTTATTTAAAAAATACTTTAAATTTTTCGAAAACATAATAGGTTTTGAAGAAAAAAAACAAAGTATTTAATTTTGTTTCCAAATAAAAGCTGCTCCACTTATAACCCACGCTGTAAAGCAAATGTAATCCCGACCAAAAAGATTTCACTTGAGTATTGTATATCACAAACAAAAAAAAGTAATTTAGTAGATAAAAACCTAAATACATTTATTTTTACTCTAATATCACATTGGGAGTGAGAAAAAAACTTTTTGACAGAATTGTTAAAAATGAAGATAAATGATTATGAGTTATTGAGACCAAAAAACATTACAAAAATAGGACGTTTGTGTTAACACGTTATCCCCAAAAATACAGATTGAAAAACACAAAATAAAAACACAAAAACTACAAAACCAACCACAATAGCAATAACAGCAAGACCATTCATAACAAATACCAAAAAAAACTAAAAAATATTGTTAATTGGACGTATGTATGAGTTATGGTAAGGTTTGCAATAATGAGAAAAATGCTAAATTGATTTGAAAAAATTTTTACGATGTGTATTTTAACAATTATTTCTTATATAAAATAATATGATAAATGTTTCTTAACTGTCAGTTTACTCCAAAAGTAATATCCTTTTTTTATTTGATATTTTCTTTATCAAAACTGCGCTTGCGTGTCATTTAATTTTAAATTGATTTCCTGTAAATATTCAATGTGACTGGACGAAGCAAATTCTTGACGCTCTATGTATGTTTTCATACATATATTTCTCTTTTAATGTTTCGATTCAAGGTCCTTTAATAAAAAACCCCTCTTTATTTTTTTATTTATTTCTTTTGTTTATTTTATTAATATTCCTTTCATAAAATTTTGCCAACTGCAAACTTTTTCAAATGTTCCTTAAGGACTTTAAATTAAATATGTACCCATATATTTTTATCCGCACGATAAGGGGTTTTTAATGCTCCATTGACTTTCAATTATCTTGTTTTATATTTCATTCCGTTTAGAATTAAGCAATCATTACTCATATTGTTGTACTTTTGTGCATACAATCTCTCCTTTACTACAAGAGCTAAACTCGATTTAGAAAGATAGATTGTTAAAACTTGCTGGTGACATTAAATCATTTGCTATTGTAATTATGTGTTTGGAATACTAAAATTCAACTAAAGTCGTAGTTCAAGAAATCAAGTATTAGCAAACTAAGTTAATTTTAGCTAAATAAATCATCAGCATTTTTTTAAGGATTGCTTAGCTAAGGTTGTTATGCTTACAACTAAATAAGAGTGTTGCTATACAGGAATGGAAAGTTAATATTATAAACATTTACAAAAATATATAGAAAATTATTTAGACATTTAACACTGAAAATTTGTTATTCGGTAAAGATAATAGTGGCAAACAACCTTGTCAAAAAAATTTAATTTATTAAGGCGCTATAAACTTTAGCCCTTAATACATTCTTTGTTCATACATACTTCATATTTAAATAAAATATGGGCAGGGTTTAAAAAAATGCATTTGCTGTTGCTATAAAGGCTGTTTTAAACATTTTGCATCAGCAGCAACAGGCAAAATATAAAAAGAATTACTTTCCTGTTCATTGCTGTAGTCGTCTTTCAAAGCAAACTTACAGCAAAAAAATTATAAAAAGAAACAGGAATGTAATAAGCAAAAATAAATTATTTTGAAAATTGCTTTTTATTTAGCTTTTTTCAATGCTATCGATGTGCTTGTTATAAAATTTCTAAAGCTGTTTTTAAAATTCTCAAAGCAACAGCAAATTATATTAAGAAATAAAAAAAACATTGTTTTTGAAAGCAAATTATTAAAGTTTTTTTTTACTTTTTGCTGTTTGGTGAGCTGAAAAATTTTCAGCAATAAAGCTTTAAGCCTTAAAACCTTACTCAGTGTTGTTTTCTGTCCTATTGCTATTCGACAGCTAGCATTTCTATCGCTGAATTTGGGTATTAAAATTTGCATTTACTTTTATCAACTTAATTTTAATTTAATTTCCATGAAATATTTTTTTGTAGCCAAAAAGGGAGCCTACTTTTCTACACCCCTCGTTCAGAAGTATTGAATTTAATGGAATTACATTCATGAAAAATTTCATAGTGTAAGTATAGTATAAGTAGTTTTTAAAATGGGAAATTAAAAAAAATGTGCGTGTTAGTGTAAGTAACTTTCATGTATTTCGTTTCATGTGTAGATTCTGGGTCAACTTGTTAGAGAGGTTGATTTTTTCACTATTGAAATTTAGGAATTTTTTTATATTAAAAATTAAACATTTGTTAATATTTTGACAAACATATAATGTTACACATCCCTGCTTTAAAGAAGTATTTGAAACCAATTGCATAAATGTATTGAAACTGATTATTTTTAGAGATAAAATATTGATTTTGTAATTGCCGCAAAGTATGATTTGAAAAAAAGAAAGGCCAAGCGAAATTTTATGCAATTGGAAATTCTTTGTTAAAAAAACAATTTAACAAAAACCTAATAAAATTGTTTTTCCTTAGTTAAATTGTTAAATATATTTAAGATAAAATCAAAGTTTGATTAAAAAAAATGTCCCCAAAATTTTTGCCTCAAAAGGATTTTAGTTGCAAAACTCGTTTGCATTTAACATTTAAAATATTGCATATAAAAAAAAACTTATTAGTTTTTAACCTAAATATCTATGAGTTGTAGCTGTTCTTTGCATTAACCTAATTTTTGGGGGGCAGTCAACAAAATAAACTTAACATTTTCTCTTTGTTGTATTACAATTACTAACAAGCGCACACGATTACACATGCTTTGATGGTTATAGGCTAAGTTTACAGAACAACATCTACAGTTCACCAACTGTAACTATAAGTTGCAGAAGCCTAACTGACACAAGGACATAATTCCTTCTTTACATTACCACACATGCACTGGCATTATCCTAAACCCTCTGTTATACAATGTATTGTTCTAAATTTTTTAAGAAGAATCCTTTTTAAAATCCGACTAAGACTGCGGTCAGATCTGCCAAATATTTATCCAAAAAAGCGTTAGCATTATACTGGGCAAACAATAGTTTGATGGCTTTTTCCTTCAAAATATTTTTTTCTTCAAACGTGGCAAAATAAACAAAAAAATCAAATAATTTTTTAAATGTTAAATTTTTATGTATAAATAGGAATCAATAAATAAAGGAGATTAAAACTAAAAATTTTAGAGGGCACGCTTGCTTAGGGCAATTTGTTTTAAAAATGTGACCACATCAAAAGAAAATAAATATGTAGGCCACAATTAAATAACTTTTACTATACAAAAGAAGAAGTACTAGAAATGCCAAAAACGGCAAACAATTTATTTAATTCTCGACGCTTAAATCGCATTCACTCACATCATTATAAACTTAACAAGAAAACTTCTCATGTTAATTGCAAAAAGCAACCAAAATGGAAGAAAGAGATATAAGCCAACATGTAGAACAGCAGCAGCGGCTTTGCAAAAATTACGTATTTAGCACAAATTTGTCAGTAAGAGAAGTGACACTGACAGCAGCAATTTATTTTCAAGTGGACATGTGAATGAATGTTTTTGATTTCTTCAGAAATACGATTGTTTCTAAAAATGTATCATATGGAAAACATAAGTTATTTAAAGATGAAAAGGAATTGTTGTTTCTTTTTGCCTGTTTTTTGACTGCAAATTCTAAGCACAACTGAAAAACTAGCATTTAGCGGTTTTTTAAAACAAAAACTCAACAAAAAAACTTTAATTCTTTTAAAATAATTATAATTACATAAAAGACAAAAAAACATATGTATTTAATAAATTAATAATAAATGATTTTTTCAATTTTATCATGTAAATGCAACATTGCCAAGCCGTTAAGCCTGTCCTCTATTATGGTTGATCTCAGCTATATTTTAATACGGCAAAGGGTGGAAAATGACATTTCAGCCGCAGCATTACTAACCGGCATTAAAACAAAAATGATAAATATTTTTCGCAAATTCAGATAAATATCTGGGTCACATCCTGCTAAAACATCTCTTATATTTTCTGGGCGGTCTTTTTGAATTTTCCATTTTCATTTCCAATGCAAAATGTCAGCCTTTTGTTTCGATGTAAAAAGTTTTTTCAAATTGTAATAAATTTACAAGTCATGAAATTAAAATTTCTAAATCAGTAAATGCAGTAATATTTTGAGGGAAAAGTTAAGGGATATTAAACAAATAAATATCGTCCTTTGAGAAACGTGTTTTTAAGTCTTGTAAAACAGATTCAATTAAGGGTATGTAGCCCTCGATGCGATAGTATATTTCGACATCTTCAAAATGATTTTTTTTTCGAATCTTGGCTTTTCAACTAAAATTCCTATACCAACGCAAATATTTTTTGCCCCCTAGAAAAATAGTTTTAAATTTTGTTTAAGCTTCATTCCTTTTAGTCTCAAGACACATTATCAGGGTTTTTATAAGAGAAGATCCTTTTTGTAAATCTATATCCTGCTTTTGTAGAATTACACTAAGCGGCTGTGTGACAATAAGTGTATCGTTTAGAATATGTAATCCGCAAATAAACTCAAAAGTGCTCAGAGAAGTTCTTAATAATAAGGCTTTCGAAGAAGTATCCCAATCTTTCCACTCAGGTATCTTTTCCAATGCCTCTATTATGTGCTTTATTTATTCTAACTGCAAATTGTAAAATTGAATCATGACAATAGTGTTTTGCATAATGGAGACAATTCTGTACCTGGATATTTGAGAAAACCTGCATTTCGCTAAGGATGATGTTTTTTAAAAAATTCTTTAACAAACGATACATTTTTTTTTGTGAAATTGGTACTTTGTTGCCTTTCGATATTGAAATGTTAGGCCTATGGGAATAGCAAAGCGTTTGTTTTGCATTTTTGTGGTTTGAAAAATATAAGTTTGTGCTGATGTTTGTAACGCCTAAAACTTAAAGTCTAGAATTATGCCGATTGACTTAGAAATAGTTTCTGAGTGATAAAAAAGCTAAAAGAAATTTCGCAACTTATAGGAAAATCTAGGTCAATTCTCAAGGTTTATTTTTTAAAGCATTAACTTTTTTTGAAATTGCTAATACTTTCTGTTAAAAATTATTAGTAAAAAAATATTCTTTACATTCTCTGTAAATTTACCTTCAAACAAATTATGTCCAACAAGAGTTACACATTTGTTTTATATAGACTTGTTATTTGTTTTCTAATCTCTAGCAATGTCCTTGTGATTTCATAAAAATAATTTATTTATAATGTTTGACTACTCAGCATAAACCCCATAGAAAATATACAAATGCTTGAGCAAAAAAAAAAAAAGTGGGGGGGGGGGGGGGGGAGGTTAATAAAAAGTTAGAATAAAATTTACATATTTCCAACTGATCACACTTTACAATTGTATTCAACACATAAACGTATGGCGAAGTGTGATGGTTACAGAATTGTTTATGACCATTAAAAGGCAACAATGACAAAATAAAACGTTCATTCATTCATAAACAAACTAAATTATATGGACCAATTTGCACATACAAACATACCTAAGCCCACATACAATTATATCTATTCATGAAAAACATAAAAGTTGCATTTTTCGGTCTCTACAATGCTGTCTGGCAGTTGTACAATGAATTTAGAAACATATATTTATATTGGAGTATCCACTTGATGGGGTTTTGTTTTTGTTTGAGTTAATCGGATTTGGAATTTTTATTTTAATCGAATTGTTGCTCAGGGTTTTTAATAACTCGAATAACTCAAGCAACTCTTACTATTCGCGTGACTCTACAATTTTAAAAAAAAATTTTTTTTTTGGTGTGCAGCTTAAAATTGTGAAATTTTTTCAAATTTTTATATTTTTATATTCTGCACAATATTGATTTATTTATGGTATTGACTATTATTAGTGTTTTCTTTTATACTTATCAATAGATATTTATATATTCAGTACTAAACTAACTTCTTATCTATTGAGGTAAAAAATTAATTAAAGCATTTCCAATACCCTTTTCTAAAGCGAAATATATGCAGAAGGAGCACTCTGCATTTATCAAAACCACTAGAAGAACATAATAATTTTTTTTAACAACTTCTTCTAAATAATTTGAAACAGGTATTGCAATATGTGGCCGAATGTTGCCATAATATATTATTATGACTTTATATTTAGCTGCAGGTTCTGGGCTAGTTGGAGTTAGCTGATTGGCCAAGCATCCACAATAACGGTCACTTACACTTTAAGTTATCCCCATTTTATTGCAAGTAGTAATTCTATGCAACAAGTATTTTACTTAATAGTGTTAAATCAAAGTTTTGACATAAAAAAATCAAAGTTCTTCGGCTTCTTTTCGTTTTGTACCCATAGTTTGGTTCAATATCGTCAAATTTAAGGAAACAAATCGTCAAAATCCTCAAGACAACCTTTTGAAATTTTACAAAAATTGTCAGCCCTAAAACTTATGTTTCTTAGTTTAATAATAAAAAAAAACTCGGGAAATAAACGGCTTACAAGTCATAGGCCTATTTTTGTTACCAAAAATGGTCTAAATTACGAAATGTCGTCAAATCTGGCAGCTATGGTCGTACCCAGTTTCCAGGGTTTTTTTTTTTGCTTGGTGTTGCCTTAGAGCTTTCTTTCAGTTGTTTTGCTCTTGTTTTGTTAGACGTTTTCTCAAAAAATTTTTTGATTGATGGGCACGTTAATAGAACGTTATTAGCAGTGCAACCAAAACTGTGCGTTGCATTAACCTATAATATTGTTATTCATCCGTTTCAAAGCTTTTTCAAATATTTGGCATCGATTTTGTATTTTTTTTTTGTAAAACCCATTTTTAAAACACATTTTTAATTAATAAGTTTATTTTTTCAAAAAAGGTCAAAACACTAAAAAAAAACAATATTTTTTTAAATATTTTATATTATTTAAAAAAAATATGACCTAATAAAAAAATTGGTCGAATGTTCATTATCACGTTTTGTAAATTTTTGTTTTTATATTTAATTATTAATTTTGAAGTGAAACCCATTACTATTAGCACCCGTTTCAGGAGTTACGCAAAGTTTTAGCATTATGTATGTATGTGCATGTATGTACGTAAACACACATGAAATACTTATATAAGCACAAACATACCTACATATCGCACAACTATAAATAATTATTCTTCATGAGAATCTTCTTTCAAAAATTTGGTTTTAGTTGTATCTTTTATATAAAGAAGAGTGGTACGTATGTAAGTATGATGTGTGTATGTTGTATTTTATAGCTGGCCACACCAATGGATCGATTTTTTTGAAATTTTTACAAGGAGTTACTTCAAGTCTGGAAGGAACAAAAGGCTATTTTTTTTTTGGAAATAATTGCTGCCACGCCCACACTACGCCCATTTGTGTGAGAAGGTCAGGTTATTAATTGTCTAACAAAATTAACCATATCCATACTAATTAAACGCGTAGAGCTAAATAAATGATCAAACACGTAGAGCTAAATATGTACATGAACTTTTTGACACGTGTTAAGCTTTCCATGTTTGTTTAAATATAGATAAATTTTTAAAAATTTTGCCCGATAAAAGATAAAAAGGGGGCAAAAAGGGAAAATCTGTAACCTACTATCGACTAAGGTATATAAGATAGAAACAAAATTTAAAAAGTTTTGAGTTTTCCCTAAGAAATAAACAGACAGGTATCTGGTGTTTTTTTTTTTTAATTTTAGACCGAAATGGGGAAAATGGGTTAAAATTATATTTTGGGACTTTTTGGTACTTTTTGTTTCTTTTAAACCAATAAAGCTAGAAACATTATTCAAATTGCGTTCGGCAGTTCTTAAAAAAAATATGATTACGTTTCCCGTACTTTTTTTAAATTTAGACCCGAAGGGGAAAAAAGGGTTCGAAATATATTTTGCTTTTTTTGTAAGTGTTTTTGTAACTTTTAAACCAATAAAGATGTAATGTTCCTATCAAAATTGCTTGCGACAGACCTAAAAAACATGAGTACTTTTTTGGGCCCCTAAGGGGAAAAAGGGCTAAAATTATGTTTTAGTACTTTTTGTAGCTTTAAAACCAATGAAAATACACAGAAAGAAAACTCGCTTTCTAAAATCAAGAATTTTATTCTTGAATTTATCCAAAATCTTTTTAAGTACGATCCTTACTTACATTTTCTTAAATCAAGCCTATTTGGATTGCTTCAACAAATCAAGCAGAAAAAAACTTTTTGTTTTAATATATTATTTTACATTTAAAAACAAAGTGTCTCGGTGGCCTAGAGGTAACGCGCTTGTACTGCAGTGTATAAATCCCTGGTTCGAATCTCAGCTTCGGTAAGTACAAAAAATTAAATTTTTAAATTATAAATTTTAAGTATAGGTACATATCTATAAAACAAAACTAAAAAAATATATAATTTATTTTTTCAGTTTTGGCGCTAAAAGATACTAAAGGGCTAGAAGTATATTTTGGTACTTTTTAGAAGTTTATAAAAGAATTTTTTGCTAACTAAAGCTCTCTGAATATCTCCAAAACTATAAACCTGGTAAATTCCTAATTTGTATATGTTAATTAAATAGTAAGGCTGACTTATAATTAGTTGCAGTTTATGTGGGGCAACCAATAAATTAAAAAATATATAAATGCTTTTGTTTACATATTTTGGTAATTTTACTATGGTGTAGAGAAGCACACCGGGGATTAGCTAGTAATGATATAAAGTTTATCAGTAAGAAACCCGTTTTAATATGAAGTTAATAAAATTGCGATTTTGCGATATGTATTTATGGATGTGTGTTTAAGTGGAGTGCAAATATGCTTAAAGTTGATTATCTTTTCATTTTAAATGTTGATTATTATTTGAACACATATTTAGTTTTAATATACAGCAGCACAGCTATAAATAATGTATTTAAAGCAGCGTAAGCCAGAAGTGTTTCTGGGGACCAAATATTATTCAGGGCTTACACGTACACAACAAAAGTACAATAACAAAAAAAAACAACAAAAACACATGTAGATATTGCACTGTCAAAACGCACCTATACATTGTCATAAATCATCTTCTCTTTTTGGGCACCACTGACTTAATCTAATGGATTATAGTTATATGAACGTTTACATACGGATACATAAACTCGAATTTTGTAAAAAATGTAACTTGCTTTAGTTTAGGTTTATGGCATATATGCCAAAATACTTTGATAATTAATTGTATTGATTTAAACAAATTAAACTTTCCCATAAATATAAATATTTAATTTATTTGAATTTGATAATATGCTTGTTTCGTACTAAAATCATTTGTTTTGAAAATAACAAAAACAAACATATTTTCATAATCCCTAATTTATTTTTTTTTTGTATTAATGGAATGTTAATGAAGCGCATGTTTGTGTGTAAATATGTATGCACTAGTAGTTAACCCTCTACTTCGCAAGCGGAGTTTTAATATAAACTAAAACAAAGTACTAATGGCGAAAAAGTGCTATGGATATAAAAAAGTAAAATTTGCATGATTTTCTACACAATCTTTATTCAGAATCTCCAATTTTCTTTTTTTATGTAAAAAATTACCAGAAATATAAATAAATATTTTTGTCCACTTAGTTGACTTTTGGGTCAGTTAGTGCAAATAGAACATCTCTGCAAAAAAAAATACAAAAAGCTTGACCAAAAACTTTAAAAGAGTACCTTTTGTTTGTTGTCTTTCAATCTCAACCGAGGTCAATGAAACTTTATTTCATATTTCTAGACTCAAATTTTCAAATAACACAAAACAGTATCAAATATGTGAAAAAATACTCTTCGTCCACCTAAGTGACTCTTAACTTTACATTTCAAGACACTTAATGGGGAAAAATGCAGTAAGTAACAAAAATGTTTACTTTATTGACTTTCCCCCTCCACCTGGATTAAAAGTCCCCATTTTTACATTTAAAGGCTCAAAATTTTAGAAATACAAAGAGTACCACATATATTAAACAAATAATTGGTTATCTGTTTGGTTGACTTTTGATGTTAATCGATTTCAATGGACCCTATTTTTATATATCTAGCCTCATAACCCCAAAAATATTAAAAAGTACCAAAGCTGTGAAAAAATCACTTTTCCAACTCTTAATATAATTGCCTTTAAATAATCCTTAATTTCGAAAGAAGACCTTTTTTACTCTGTTGACTTCCGGGTAAAATAAGGGTTAGTGTCACTTTCTTTTATATTTATCTACTGATAATCCCAAAAGATGCAAAAAAGTATCAAAGCCATATAAATTCTTTTCAAAAGTTTTCAATCAAAATTTTATGAACGCAATTTTAATTAAGTTCTGGTCTATATTGATTAAGAAATATAAAATTTAATCTAAAAACAAAATTTTATCTTTTAGGGTACAAAGTTTCGAAAAAGTCCTAAAATTGTGTTCGTGTTTTTTGGACCTGTGAAAAGCAGTTACAACTTTTTTTCTATCTTTTTTTGGTTCAAAAGCTACAAAAATTCCCTTACCCTTTCGTCTGTCACCTGGGACCCACATTTAAAACAAAAAGCAAAAAAAAAAATATTTGTATTTTGTTGAGACCTTTCGAACGCAATTGAAATTATGTTTCTATCTTTATTGGTTAAGAAGTTATAAAGCAGACCTAAACACTATCAAAATGTAGTTCCTTGGCTTGTCTCCAAAATTATGGAAAAGTATCAAACATGGGTTTGTTTATTTTTGGAGTAAAACAATTTTTAAATGGTTTTCTATCGTGGATAGTTGAGGAAACGCCAAGCTTCAAAAGGGAGGACATTTGCCTTCAAAAATAGGCTCTAGCGGCCGGTAAGAGCGGAAGCATCCTTTACATAAGCACAGTAACAATATTGTAAACCCTTCCTGTCTGAAAGCTAAAATCGGCACTTCTGCCACCTGGCTTAAATACGGCAGGATAATCAACCATCAGCATCTTAAAAAAAAGTCCTGAAACCGACAAAAGCTTTAGCTTTGTGCTCCACTCTGGAGCGATTGACATATTTTAACTATTAAGTTTCAACCTTATTTGATTTAAATTTGGTAACCAACTTAAAAGATTTACGTTATTTAAGACAATAGCGATGCCGAGAACCCGAAAAGTTATATGTAGTTTTAAATTATGCAGATAATGAAAAAGAAAGCAGTGTCCGGGAAAAAAGGGCGGATGGCAACCATAGACCCAGTGGATCTCTACTTCGTGACAGGTACCCACAGTCCGAATATAAAGTTTCTAGCTTTACGCTTTTGGGCTATACGATAATAAATCAGCCAGTCAGTCAGATAGGAGCGCTGCTTCTGTATATATAGAAGATGTGTTCGAAGTTTTGATCCCAAATGTTTTAAGTATTTTATTTACCAACAAAAACATAACTTCATTTGTGTTATCAATTTAATTCGTTCGTTGTTTAATTGTTATTCCTAGTGTCTATTTAATTGAATATTTATTGCAAATTATTATTTTCATTCAAGTACCAAACATTTGTTGACCAAAATGCTGTTGTACTAAAAGAAAACATATTTGAAAATTTTAGATAAATTGCATAAGGGGGTCCTACGACAAAATATTAATTTACTTGCGGTAATATGCGCCAATCTCTTTACAAATTATTATGATACAAAACAGTAAAACTCTAAGGAGCATTAGTGTGTAAAAAGGATTTCAATGCAACACACATTTAAAACTTTATATGTTTGTAACCATTTTCCTTGCCTTTCAAAGAAAAGTAATAATTTTTAACTGACTTATTAACAAAAATATTTATGTTTTTCAAATCCTTAATTTTGTGACAAATATTGTAGGAAATTTTTGACCTAAAAGCGTATAAAATTTTTTGTAAATAAAATTTGAAATCTTTTAGAAAAAGTTTAAATAAGTTTAGCTTTTTTAAATACCCATTTGTTTATTTATACATATAACAAAGATAATTTATATAAATTTAAGAAAAACTTACCGGAAATAAACACCCGGTGTACGTTGATCAATGTCGGTTGCATAAATGCGACCAACACGACATTTGGAAAAGAAAATGCCTATAAAAGAGGGATCATTCTTCTTGGGCCAATCTTTTACAGGAAACACCAAAGGATATGTATAGTATTCAGGAGGATCAGAGAACTCCAAATACCCATTAAGAGATATCTAATAAATAATTTACAAAATTCATACTTATAAACATTTTACTTTTATTAGAATTTAATTTATTTTTTTATTTACCCTCGTATAATTGAAACGAAAACCAAAAAATGGCAATTGAAAATTTAAATTCTTATGAATTTGTGTTGTTGAAGCATGTATGTCGAATTGATAATCACCACGTCCTCCATATAAATCCTTATCGTAATACCAATACATAAAATATGAACGAATTTCAGCCAAACGTTGTGGTGTTATAACGTATCCATTTGTTAAAGTGTGAGAGGGCATTGTAGGTGGTGCAATACGATTATTGGGGTCTGAAAGTAAAAATGATTTTGTTACGAATAATTGAACAAATGTAGAAAATTATTTAAACTATTATTGTATTTTTTTTCTCGTTTCATAAGCAAATATTAAAAAATTAATTTTAAAATAGGGGTATTACTAACAAGTTCGTATTATCTTCCTACAAGACTTCTCTATTTTTCACTATTTCCTTTATGGGGAGGATTCACTATTCGTGGTAATTAAAAACCATCAAAGACAGTAATAAATTAGCAGATTACATTACGCATGGTGTTGTCAAACAGAATATTTATTATTTTATTTTTCTGAATGCGAATCTCCTAGCAAAAAATTGAAAGTAATTAGGCATTACAAATTTCTTACTTGTCAACTACTATTACACACCTTATGTATTACTTAGTAGTAGTTAGATAATGAGTTATTTCTTATCTCAAACTTGTCAGTTTGACAATTTCTTAACACATTCTAACTTTTTGTTTTTAAAAAAATATCAAAAAAGACTTTAAAGGCAACAATTAGTAACTGGGGTCCCCAGGAAACGGTTATTTTAATACCAATAAAGTAATAGCTTGTGTTAGTCCCTCTTTGTAAGCGAGCGTGGTAAGTACTTATTTAACTCCCTCTTTGTAAGCGAGCATGGTAAGTACTTGCCTCCAAGTCATCGCCATGCTTAATAATGGGTCAAAATGCTAATGAGTAAGAGTTTTTCTGATTTTAACTCATTACAAAGTAATGTAAGCTTTTGCTAGGCTGTTAAACTACCAGTGAGACACAGACAGTATTTGCTAACGAAGAATGACTAGAATCAAAAAAAAAAATTTAAGTTTCATCAAACTGAACGGCAGTGAGCAGTTCAAAAATCTCTAAATAAATGTTAAAACCACAACGCTTTTTGTATGTAAAGCTTAAACAAAGTTTAAAAACCTTAAAAGTGATTAACTTGTCACGCGTGAGCATGAGTGACTTAAAAAATTTAACTTTAGTACCAGTGGTACTGTACCACAAATTTAAGCATTTTCAGAGCTTGTGCTTTTGTAACAAAATATAACAAAAAAAAACTTTTTTAAATTCAAATCAAAATTAAAACAAGTAATAGCGCTATATTCGGCTGTGCCGAATATTATAAACCCAAAGATCCTTTTGTATACCCAGCAATCTGGTCTAGACAGGGTATTCTCGAACTAGAAATTACTTTGTGCTGCATATCGACCCATCCTACTTTTTTAATTCGAAAATTTTTTAACATTTGTATGGGCGATGCTACTTCCAGGCTTCTATCAAACATTGTTGTATTACTTCTTTAATAAAAATTTCTTATTTGTATGGGGACTGCTTTTCCCCCTGCTGCTAGCCAACTATCCGTAAAAAAATTTCCATAATTAAGGCCGCTGCTATTGAAGTATATATTAGAGACCTGCATCAAGTCCAATTTAAGCTAATTCAAGAACCGCATAATTTTCTAATTCTTGCGCTGTTGTGCGATTAAACTGTTTAAATGCTGTAATGTAGTGTAGCTGACACAGTTTGTGTGATGCAATGTAGTGTAGTAAAGAAAAAAGGGTGTTGTCATGCACTGATGTTGATACAATTTAAATACTGTCATGATGTGTGGTCGATAAAAAAATGACTGTGATGATGTGTGGTCCACAACAACAAAACTGTGTGTATTACACACAATGTTGAATAGATACACAAACAAACATATATATATACAAGCAGGCAAATCAATATAAAATGCATACGTAATTAAATTACATTACATACATACATTAAAAATCAACCCCCGTTTTTAAAACTAACACACCAGGAACATCCCGTCAACAGTAAAGTTTCGAGATGAATTGAAATTGAAGTGTGTGATCATGATGAATTGATGTGCCATTGTTTTTACTTAAGTGTGCTTAAGTGTGAATATATTTTTCATTTAAGTTAAGTTAAGTAAACAAAAGAGATGGCGAACAATACAACTCAGCACTTTTTGTTGTGTGTGCACACGTAAAGTATATGAAATGAATTGAAAATTCGAGATGATGCCTTATTTAATGTCGTCTTGAGCTGGCCTCTAGTATATATGTCAGAAGTTTTGTGACAACATGTTCTGAGATTAATAGGAATTAATTCACGGATTTTCTCCCCAAAAAAATTTTTTTTTTAGGTTATTGATTTTATCTCGGTTCTTTGCCCAACAATCTGGCTGATTTAAAAAAGAATTCTTCTTTAGAATATTTCTAATAGTTTGACATAAAAACGTTTTTCGTCCGAATTATTTCGTTCCGGAAACTAAAAGGATAGCCAGAGAGGCATGACTAAATCGACTTCTCTATCCATAAGGGTTCAGAATATATATACCTTATGGAGCTGCAAATAGATATTAACGAAGTTACAAGGGTAAAGGATATAAAAATGGCAAACAAACCAACAAATTTTAGCATCTAAAAAAGCCAATAACAATTTCCTGTTTAAAGTTTTCCTAATTAAAGACTCTATCGCAGATTATCTTTTTAAAAAAATATTTATTTAAATTTAAAAAGTCTTAAATCTAAAAACTTAAGTTAAGGGTTCTCTAAAAAATATAAAACAATTTTCAAAATCATACATCAAGTATAAAACAAAATCAAAAAAAAAGTACTTTTGTAGAAGGTACTAAGTACTAAAAGAAATTTAAAGGTTGTGCTGCGTATTTGGTCCCACTAACATTCCATCTTAATGCGACGTTCATATTCGGCTATACGCAATTTCACTGGAATTACAAGACTTAAGTCTTCCATAACTGTGTGCATTTGGGGTTTTGTCCCATTCGAGCCAGCAGTTGAGCTCTGACGCATAATTGGTCGTCGCGATTTGTCAACCGAAGTCCTGCGACGCAATGAACATTTTCGTTGTTGTGTAGTATTGCTGCATGCAATTGAAGACAGAGAGGACGTCAAGGACGAAGTAAATGATGATGGTTTACTAAGCACATCGTCTTGCTGTTTGTGCAATTCTAAATGTGTTGACCATCTTTTGGGCTTGAGAGGAGTTGGGAGAGGAGAATTATGGCCACTGTTAGATTGTTGTCTGGATGCTATACTTTTAGTTTTACTGTTTTTTAAAAGATCAATAAATGAGTTTGAATGACGACTGTTGAGTTTGTTAAAAAATCCAATACGATCCTTAACTGATTGCTTTTCAACTTGATCCTTTGTGTCTTTTGTATCTGTATCACTAGCAAAGGTTGCAATCGTTTGTTGAGGTGCTTTGTTGTAAGCCTCAGCTACGCAACTTGAAGGTGGAACTTCAGTTTCTATTTCTTCAGTATTTCTTTTGATTCTTTTTAGGTCCCCAAAATCATTTAAACGCGTTTTCTTTGTCAAACTTGGGGGCGCTTGACAATTTAAAGCATTTTGTTGATTTACTTTGCCGTCAGTGGTGTTTACGCCAAAATATTGCATTATGTTTGCTACCGGCCTTGATAAGGATTTTAGTGCACCCGAATTGCGTTTCAAAATATCCAATGCACTTTGTCCTAAATCACTTTTATGTTCTACACTTTGTTGTGGTTTTGATTGCAGTGGCTGTTTAACATTCAACCCTGGCATATGATTGATGGTTTGTGAATTTTCCTCTTCCACCTCACCACCCGAACAACGTTTTGACATTTTTAATGCTTTTTCTCTTAACTCACACGACCATCTTTTTTGTGGGGCATGTATTTTTGGTCGTAATTGCAGCTCAGCTGGTTTTGCTGATTGTGCAGTGGTGACGGCACCCTTCATAACATCATTGAAGCAATGCGTTTTTGAAATTTCATTGGAGGCAATCAAGTATTTACCAGCTAAATTTGTTGGCGATGTTGCAACCGGTGTTGCCGTTATTGGAGTTTCTTTTGCAATACCTTGTGGCTTTTGACTCATCCATAATAGCGGAGGGACAAAGTTACTGTTACACGTAGCGTAAGTTCTTGGTGGTTTTGGGGGAGGTGTTGATAAGTCAATGTCATCGACATCCATGTCATCGCATGCAAATCTTTGCGAAGGCAAATTATATGAGTAAAATTGAAAGTTGTATGCAGATAAATTCATTTTTATTTTTTCTACTTGCTTTATCTCTCAACTTCTGTTTGTTCTTTGTATAGAAAAATAAATTAAATTTTTATTTAGGTTTTAGCACAGTTGAGTTGTTGTGGTCGTTGTCACGATTAAAATGCGTTTAAAAATTAATTTATTTGAATGTGGGTATTTATAGTGCACCAACACATTCTCATACACACTTAAATACCTGTAGTTACACTTAAAAATGTCCTGCTAGATATCCTGTCTACCTGCAACAATAATTAATGTATTTGTGTCACACTTTATTTTAATATGTTTTAGTCTACAATGTAGGAAAATTGTTTGGGTTTGGTTTTGGTTTTTACGGACAATTTTAAGTTTGGAAAAAATGTTATTTTGGAATTCATTTAAACTAATTTCTTACTTTCTTTAAGAGTTTCAAGATGATAAAATAGGGCTTGCAATTTAAGGATTTTTCAATGGGGTATTTCCTTAAAGCATTTTCAATTATGTTTTTTTTTACATTATGTCGTTGACAAAGGACTTAACCCGTCTACAAATGTATTCGGGGTTTTTTTTTAGAAATTTAGTACATAAATTCAGGTACTGCAAAAGAAATTCCAGGATTAATATGAAAATTCCCTAAACGACAAATGTCTAAATAACATGTTGAGACCTAATAGTTTTGATTTAAAGACAATTTAAAGAATTATTTTGGTTTTTTTTAAAATTAAATACTGAATGGTTGAATAATTTTTTCGTTGTTTGTTTAAATTTTAAATTTTAGGGATTATATTTATATGTAAAGAATAAAATAAAATATGTTTTTGATAACCTTAATTTGTTTCTTTATTTGTGGTACAATTGTTAGATTTACAACGGATAGAAGGGAGGTGCCTGTTTTTTTCAATCGATGAATGCAAGTCTTACAAAATTAAAATGATTAAAATATTAATACAATTCACTGATTCGAAAAGTGGTTGGTGCCTCGCCTACAAAAAAATTAAGGACAGATTTGTATAATATTTCGAGGTTATACAAACACCATAAAGCAAAAGTTTTTAAGATCAAAAGAAGCTTGTTCCTCCAGACCGATTTGTATAAAGTTTTAAGAGTACCATCCTAAAAATCATAGCCATTTTTCAAATTAAAATTTTGAATTCTTTGAGTTATAAACAAAAATTTGAGCTAAATGGTCACACACGTCACATTGGGATTGGCCACATGAAAAAATTATTTTTATAGTATTTTTTTAAAGCATTTTTGAGGTATGTAGTGTATCTTTGTTCTGAGTTTAAAAAAGAAATTTGACAAAAGTTAGATTTATGTTGTTTTCTCTCCGTTAAGAAAGTGTTTAGTTTCTGGATTTTTGGGAAGGGCATAAATCCTTGTAGTGCTAACTTGCAAATTTCAGGACTTGTTATGTTTTATCAATTGAAAATTAGTGCTTAGTTTTATAACTTTAAGTCCCTTTGATTGTGAAATCCGTTTAAGGCTAGAATTTTAAATTTGGTCTGCGTCTGATAAAACAGAGGTTAAAACTAAAGAATAGGTAACTTAGAGTCCACTTAACATAGCACAAATCAATCAAAGATTTAAGAATAACGATAAAAAGTATCAAGAAGAGGGAAAAACACAAAATGATATTAGTTAGTAAGTTAATGGATTATAGGGACTTAAATTGAAAACACGGGTATGAATGCCCAAAAATAAAAATTTATTGAAACTGATCGACTAAGAATCACTTTCTGAATCGATTAGGGCCGCATTAAAACTATATTAAAGAAATTTAGTACAAATAGGCTATTTTGCATGGTAACCAAGCGTATTGTTTAATGGGTTGTTCGCTTAAGAGTGTGTAGAATAATTTTTAAAACTTACACTCATATTTGTTATTAAAGCTTGTGAAGGCTAGAGGGACGGCTTTTATATATATTGTTGAGTTAATATTACTTTGGAAAAAAAAAAAAAAAAAAAAACTGAATAGGTTTTGAATATTTTGTTTAATATTAGAAAATTTAAATAGCAAAATTTTATTTGAAAGCGAAGTTTCACTGGGAAAATAATAATATACATATATACTTATTTTTTTTGTATTAACCGGATTAGAAATCTTTTTTTTTGCTTTATTTGTGTGTGTTTGCAATATTATAAAAGCTGCTGGCAAAATATTTAAAAGGGGAAAAACGAGATACGTGAAAGGTACGTATTGCAATGAGTTTAAGGGAGGCCTTGGAGAAAGGGAAGTAACGGAAATTTTTTGTGATTTCTCTCCTTCTATGTTAGAAGGCTGTTATACAGGAAATTTTGAAGAGCACCTGTAAAACCAGGAAAACCCGAAGAAAAGAGGAAAAACTTTAACATCCTTTAAGGGAGCCTGGGAGTGTGTGTATACAAAGACCTTCCGGAGCTTTAACTATAGTCTGTTTCCGAAATAAGGCCAGTAGCAGATTTAATTTTGTCATCATCCAGGAATCCCACCTGCAGATAAAGTGCTCTTTACCAGGAATATTAAGAAACTCTTAAGTAACCTGGTCAATAAACAGTTGGACTTAAGTCTACCGGATTGGACATAAATAAACCTCATTTTTGTGACATACTTATCGTTACTCGGATAGAAATTTATCCTAAACTAATTTGTTTTTTTTCTTGTTATCCAAAACTATCTTAAAGAAATGTAGTTTCTTAGCTTAGTTTGTTATCATTCTTTTACACCTATGTCATCACCCATACACACACACACACACACACACCGAACAAGTAATCAACATTATTTTTTTTTTTTTTAAATATGTTAACGTCGAATTTGACATAAATTTCGTTACCAAGATCAACATCACATCAGGCCTGCTGTCGGCGTTGGATATATATTTCGGTAAGTTTGATAATAACTTTTCTAAATAATTTTGTTTTGCTCCTTTTATAAAAAAAAAAAAGATATATATAAATATATATATATATATATGGGGGATTTCATGTCAAGTGACCCAACTTTTTTTTTCGATTGGAAAGAAATTTGAACCAAAGTAAGTTCTTGCAGAGAGTAGCATAGACACAATTTTTTACCACGATCGGTCAAGAACTCTCTGAGCTAGAGAGGTTCAAAATTTGACGTTTTCGGCAAATAGGTGTTTTTTTTTCATACATGTAGTTTGTTACCTTTTGCTTTTAACAAATTCGTCCCAAATACTTTCGATAGCTTTTTTTTCAATCTTCCAGAAAAAAATATTTTTAAAATTAAAAAAAATTTTTTTTTTATTTTTTTTAAAAAAATAATTAGAAAAAATTTTTTTTTCCAAATATGCCCATTTTTTTTTTTTTTTTTTTTTTCTCAAAAGAAAGCTTAGGTCTTTTGCTTGAAGAACTTGGAGGTCGCTTAGTGGGATGCGAGTGGGATATCTATAAAAATAAATGTTTTGTAACTCAAGGCAGAGGTTTTCCAATTTTTTTACATATACAGATCTTGATTACTTTGTGATATTATTATCTACCTAAATATGTAAAAACGTTTTTCTTTGACAATATCACTTTATTAACTAATACATAAACTATTGTTGTTGTTACCTACTCTAATTTACAACTTTCCTTTAAATTTATTAAATCTCATTTTTTTTTAATGTATAGTTTACTTTTTCCCTTAGTTTTGAAATAGTTTTGCATTAAAAAATGATTGTTTTAAATTTTTATTTTAACAAATAAAATATTGTAGTTTGCGTTTTATGATGATGAACTGAAAAGCTTTTCTTTCGTTCTATGAACGGTTAACTTGAACAGGTTAGGCTAACAGTAGGGCTATCTAAAAAATATGGGAAAAGATAGCAAGGTAGGGGGGGTTTTGATCCCAAGGAAGTATCACATTTTCCTTTTCAAACAGATGTCAAGCCAGGGTCTCCTATTTATTGTTATTATTTTTTTTTTATTATTTTGTTTTGGTTTCATTTTTTTCCCCCTTTTTGTTGGTTAACACTGGGTCAAGAGAGCTACCGTATAATTACTTATTTAGTTAACGACTCTCAACCTATTTCTCAAAACCCAAGAACACCACCCCATTATCCCTGAGCACGGCCGGACTGATAGGTAGCACAGGGTTTACGAGAGATAGGACCGTAACCGGTTTGGATCGTTACAAGCTTTAATAAACATATGGGTGATTTCACGTAAAACGTCTCCAAATAAGGAGCAAAAATTTTCTTATTCTTAAAAAATTAACGTATGGAAAAGAATGTACATAAATATAACTGGGGTATTCAAACGGTATGCTATCAAGTCATATTATCTTAAAGTTTTAATACTTTACAATAGTTTAAAAAATTGTTGTTGTGCTTAAAACAAAAAAGTTCTATAATAATAAGACTTTGTGAACTGTGTTGTGTTGTTTTGACATAAACAGTAGAAACCTGAGCCGGGCGGCCGAAACTCTTTAGTGAAGCCGTTGATATAATTAACAAGTCGCAGTCATTAATTTTAAAATATTTTTAAAATTACTTATTTTTCTGTTTTTTTCCAGCAGCTGATTCAAATTTAAAATAGCACACTTAATTATGAGCGGATGCTCACAATAGTAGTATTTTTTCGTTTTATTTTTTTAAGACATATGACTTTATGACTACCTTGTGAATACCCTAAATATAACATATTTAATTTTTATTTATTGCAAAAGAATTTATAATTTATTGATTAAATTTCTTTTTTCTTTTACAGTTTGATTAAAATCCCATACCAGCCACATTTTTTAAGGGTTTTCTTTAAGAAAACACTTTAAACCATCAAGTAAATTAAAATAATCAAGACTGTTATAGAGTCAAAATTCTTTAAAATAAAAATGTGTGAGGTCACACCTGTCACAGTCTTTTACTATCCATTACAGGCAGACATCATATTATGTTTCCCTAAAGATTAAGCGTTGGGACTCATAACTTCTTTTTATGGCAAGTTTGAAAAGTTTGAGCTTTATCTAAAAATGTGATTGATATGGTCACACCTGGCACAGTTAAGTCGTCAATACGAAATTGAAATAATTTCTTATAATTATTGTTTTTTCCCCACTAAAATGCGTGGGGAAAAATAGGATTTTTTTTGGTATGCGTAGATGTTTTTCAAAAAATCTACTGGCAGCACTGTCCCAAACCCAGTAGATGTGTACTTGTCTCTCGGCACATAGTCTTACAATGAATTGCTTGCACGCCGATCGACCGATCATGTTCATATTCGGTAGAGTATTTAAATGCATAAGGCTATGTGCAAAGATTTGGGAAAATAAATATTTTAATATATCCAAAAAGCTTATTTTAGGAGGACATTTCCACTTTTGTAAACAAATGAACAAATATTGAATGGTTCTGCAGTTGCGGGCCTTAAACCAATCATTTTTTCAACGATATGTTGTAAACATATCTTAGGCCTAACAATTTTTATCTCGAATACAATTTGTTTATATTTTTTTATTTAATATTTTGAAAAGCTAATTCAAAAACTCACTAAAAAAATTTTTTCCAAAATTTTAACATTACAGGCTGCTCAGAGCTTTGCTCACTAGTTCGTACTAAACACAGGTTATTTCTGCTTGAATCAAAAAATGTCATTTAAAAAAGTCTCAAAATAAAGTTAAATTTTATTCCGTCATTGGCTGGAATAATATAAATTATACTTAGGTTTAAAGACTTTGCATAAGCAAGAATTCAATAATAAAAAAAATTTTTAACTAAAAGAAGAAAATCTGACTATAAAGATTTTCTTCTTTTAGTTAAAAAAATATATTTTCAAAAACAATATTTTAATAGTAATAATCCTAGAATGATAAATAATTTCTAGAAACATATTTCCTATAAATATTTTCAAACTTAATGGCGGCAATAGCGTAGCAATAAAAACAAATTATAAAAATATAAGACATTTTTATGAGGAAAAATTGTTTGCGCGTAATTACTTTTTTACATCCTAATATTCCTGAACAGTTCAAACTGCAGCTGTTCGTTAAAGGTAATATGTATAATAGTATTTTGAAATTTGCGATATCTTTTTGTCGTTTCTCTTTCTTCTTAAATTTGTTGAAAATATTAAATATTCGCTAATCTAAACATAAATTGCAAGAACGTTTCCCTTATAAATTCATAACGAAGAAACGAAAAAAAATAAAGGAATTAGTTTATGTACATTTAAATTCGTATTAATCCTTTTTCAGCGCATTTCTTGTCATGTAACAAATTGTAAAGTGTGTGAATGAATAAGAAATAACACATTTTTGCACGTGATAAATTGTTCACGTGGATGCATATGTGTGTATCTGCGAGTGTATTTGTGTGTGTTTGTCTTTAAGTATCATGTGCGCGAATAACCTTAAGTTGGTGCCACATTATTAAATCTTTGTCAAACAAAAAACGGACATTAATTATCTTACGCTTAAAGCAGGTACTTAAGTATTGCAACATAATTAGATTTGGTTTACTTCGAAATTCATTTCTTAAACACCGACCAAACAAATTTTTTTGTAAATTGTCGCTCACTCCCTATTATTCCTAGAAGCGATCACTGATGCCAGCTACAAACTCTACCTACTGTTGGAATTTTCTCTAAATCGATTGTCTTGTTAACAAAATCTTCTTTATATTTGGCTCCGTTCTCAGATCAATTTTCAAGAAATATTTTAGGAGTTCTTAGGTTTTTCAAGAAATTTTCAAATAAATAAGTTGCATATGTTAATGCATAAGTACAATATGATAGAAACATGGCAAATTTTCAAATCGCTATCAGGATTTTTTTTCATATGGGCATTTCCTAGGTAAATAACGCGACATTCTTACGTCTTTAAAGTTTAAAAAAAAGTTAAAAGACATCTAAAAAATTTGTTTACTTTTATATTTATTTTAAAGCTTTTTAATACCAATATATGTATGTACAAATAAAATCTAAAATATTTATTTTGCTAAATTTTTTTCTTTCTAATATTCTTAGAGCGTTACAAAATATGGGGCATCCTTCCTTCATTCTACATAAGTATATCTAGAAAAATTCAATAATCTGCGAATTGGAATACAATTTTGTGCATCAATTTTTCTAATTTCAAAAGGATTAATGCGGCTTTCAAAAAAAAAGATATTAAAGAAAGATATTTTAAATCGTTTTATTAGGTTTGTTCATTTACAGAAAATTATCACTTATTTTCGATAATTATTACTAGTAAGTGTTCACGTACACAAAAAATTAGCAGCTAGAGAGCCAAAAAAGAGCGTAATATGTTAAGAAACAAAAAAGTTTCTGGTAATTTCTAGCAGTAAAAATTTACTATCAGAAATTGTTCAAACATTCTTTCTGTCATTATGCTTTGAAAAAAAATTTAAGTTTAAAATGTTTATAAGTTTACAATAACAAAATACATTTGCTTGCAAGTTTTGACTGTAAAAGTGTTCATTTACTTTTAAATATTTTTGAGAGCAATTTTGAAAATATTTGTTCTAACTCTTTCGTTGCTAGTAATTACTGGAAAGTTGTTGAACACAACTAATAACAAAATACATTTGCTTGCAAGTTTTGACTGTAAAATTGTTCATTTACTTTTAAATATTTTTGAGAGCAATTTTGAAAATATTTCTTTTTACTCTCTCGTTGCTAGTAATTACTGGAAAGTTATTAAACACAAATAATATAACTTTAAATTTTTTTTATCTAAAAAATGAAATTGACTATGCTTTTTAGCCATTTTTAATATCAAATGATTATCATAGGAGAGAAAAGGCAATTTCCCCCCTTAATTTTTTCCGTTTTTTATTATATAAAAATTTAATAATTCCAGCAAATTGCTGTTTATGTGCCCCAAGTTCCCTTTTATTAGGCACTCCAACGCCATCTTAAGCATTTTCTTTAAGCAAAATTTTTTAAAAATATTTCTAGAGAAACCATAAATTTTGTTTGAGTAAATAATAAATTTATTTCGATATTTTAGTTTTGGTAAAATAATTGATTAAGGTTTTTTAATAGCTCGATTAACTCGAATAATCCGAACAATCCAAATTATTCGCGTGACTTCCACAATTTTTCAAATTTAAATTTTTTTATTTTATTTTAAAACAACATAAAGTTATTCTAAGATTTGACCATAACTACACTCAAAAAATTATTTATGTAAAATCAACTGGAAATCTATTTAAAATGACTGGATATTCATTTTAAAACCGTCCAACAAGATATTCATTAAAATTAACAAAATATTTCATTTAAATTCCGACAAATTAACTTACATATTCATCCAAAATTAACTAGATTTTCTGTCATTTACAGCAAAACACAATTAGAGGATTCACAAGGTGTTCTATTTGTCCTATCTTCATATTGTTATAAAATTTTACAATGGTTTTACTACGTCGTTTAATATGCTTATTAAATTGTCACAACAACTCCACATACACCTGCGCCGAGTGTCCAATAGTTGGTAAAAGTGTTTAAGCCATTGTGAAATTTTATAGCAATATGACAATAGGACATAATAGGACACCTTGTGAATCCCCTAAATGTATCAGCAAAAGAATAACAGAGTTAAATATTATTTAAAAAAACTGACAAAACTAACTTCAACTGAAAATCAGTATTTTTGTTAATTTGAGGCTTTGAATAACTCTTCAAACCAGTTAAAAAAATATTGTTTTAAAGTTTAATTGTTTTTTCATTTAAAAAACAACTTTACGGAATACTTCCTAAATAACTTACAGCCAGTTACTGTTATAATTTTTTAAGTGTAGGTGTTACTTTTTTCTAAATATTTGGCAATAAATGGGTTTCGCACAAACATAACTTGTCATTTTTTGAAGCCGGCAACGAATCAATCTAAGTTCGAACACCTTGTTCTGAAGTAAAACGTATTCCAGAGAGAATGTTCTGCATCATTAGAAGCAACTAATAGAGCATGATAAAAACTTCCCAAAACTTCGTTCTAAGGCAAGCTCTAAACAAATTTAATAGCACAGGTTTTCCCTGGTGGTCTGGTCAGATTTAAGTAGCTTTTACCTTTTTTGGGCCCTTTCAGTCCCAGCAAATATGAAAAAAGATACAGATCATTACCTAAGCGCCATGGGCAATTTACATATATGTGTTGAGCCAGTTACTTGGTCAAGCTTTATATATGATAACTTACCCTTTGGGTTAACATAATTTTTTATTAATTACTTGGAGTAAAAACGATTATTTTCAAGAGCGTTTACGCAATATATTTTTGGCAAAAAAATCGTCTAACAACGTTTTTTAACTTAACTTCATACTTTGACCAATAAACGCGCCATTTTGTTATTTTTTCAACAAATAATTAGTAAAACATGAAGAATTTTAATAAAAAATAGTATTACTCGAGTAGTCTAAATTCAATTTTTTTTCCTAAAGTAGATCGAATTCCGCTGGATCCTGCCCCAGCTATATTTGTACATATAAAAGGAAAGATAGCTTTTAGAAAAATATACATTCATTATGCAATCCTAAAAAAACTTTTTGCTATAGAGAAGAGTGATGTGGCTCTTGGCCCAAAATTTACCTACAACTAGTTAAAATAGTTAAAAATGTGTTAAAGCTCATATATAGTAGTTTAGTTTTAAAATTAAAAAGTAATGACTAATATAATATGTCTTAATTTTGCTAAAAAAAAGAATTATATAAGATTTTATTACATTAATTTATTATAATATTATTATGTTAATTAGCTGTTTGACGTTTGTTACTTAGAAAAAATAATACAAATTTGATGTAATCTACATACATAATACAAACTATTACTCATCAGATAAAAATAAAAAGCAAATAAATATTATTAATATGAAATTCGACAGGAAAAGGTATTAACTTATTTTGCAAAAAAGAAAATGAAAAAAAAATTAATAAAAAAAACTTTGATAAGATAACATTTGAACATTAAAAATATTACTAACTAAATTTAAACCAATTTTATGATGTATATAATAAATAACAACAAAAAAGCAAACTAAATTTTTTAACAAACAAAGTTACTTGTTTTAATTTGATAAGTATAAACCAAACTTTAAGAAAAATAAACAAATAGGCGGGAGAAAGTGTCATGTTATCTTGACACACAATGTAACATGTGATTATAACGTATTTAAAAATTTCTATATTGTCGGTCACTGTAGAATGCAACGAAAAGCGTTTGTTAATTATATTTTTCAAATTGTATAAGACTGCTTTAAATAAAATAACGTGAAATAACTTTTGCACATACCTAATGAGCTACTAAACATTCTGACACATTTAAACGATACATGTTTATATCAACAGGTTGAACGGAACTGATAAGATAAAACCAATATCAAGCATTGCTGTTTACAAATGTTGATTTATATATAAACATACAGGTTTGTATATAAGCATTTAGGTGTAATCTACGTACCGTCATCTGAATTACAAAAGGATATAACATTCAATTTCATAAAAAGACAGATTAAAACTCATTGTTATTATTAAAACAATTTTTTACCAAAAAAAAAGTTAAATGAATTTACTCAAAACTACTTAACTTGTTGCTGCGTAGCATCATATTAGGGAAAATTATATTAAGGGGATTCACAAGGTGTTCTATTAGGTCCTATTGTCATAAAATTTTACAATGGTTTTGTTGTCTTTCATACAAAAATAATTCTAAAAAAATACTTCGTCATTTAATATGCTTACACCTGCGCCGAGTGCCCAATAGTTGGTAAAAGTTTTTAAACAATTGTGAAACTTTATAACAATATGACAATAGGACAAATAGAACACCCAGTAAATCCCCTAATTATGTGTTTGTTGTTATGCCCTTTTTTTAATGAAGCCGTATTCTCTTAAACCAAAAGACGAAAAAATTGTGCAGACATGTGTTTTATGAGATGTACTTTAAACGATCAAAATTTTGAACTGCAGTTTCAGGTGAGAATATCCAGCTTTTACATTTCTCAGGGTGTCCGCCGGCAAGGTTTACTACTTTGTTTGTTTATCATTTTTTTTTAAATAAAAGAGAATGGATCTTATATTGATAAATGTTTAATTTAAGGTCGGCAATTATGTGTAAAATACAATAACAGATAAATGTTAGCTTCTGTTAGCCTCACAAATTCGGGCCCTTTGGAGCATATTTTTCATTACATTCTCACATATTTCACGCGGCTTTCATATATCTAGACTAGAAAAGTCGATAGGAATTGATTTTTAAAAACCCCGGAGTTCGCGATTTTTCAGGATCCTGGGTTTTGGGATTTCTGGGCTAAATTTTCTCATTTATTTTCTTTTAGCATGCTGTATTCAAGTTTAATATTATTATATTGTAAGAGAAATAAATACTTGTTGTGTAGATTCTGCATTAAAAAAGGCACAAAATTCATATTTAGGGGCTTAAGGAACAAGGGATTAAAATGACTTATATGTACATTATTAGAAGAAAAATTGAGGTTATATTTTAAATAAAAAATAATAGATGATATCTGGAAATAATACTTTTAAGTTAATTAGGTTCCTGAGCTATATTTTAATATAGCAAGGTAAAAAATATCATTTATACAGATACAAATACCCTAAAATGTACTTAAAAAAACAACAACAAATTAGAAATGAAAAGCAATAGTTTTTTATACCTACACCACCTACATGCATGGTAGGGGTATTATGTGTTTGTGAATATGTTTGTTACGCCAAAAAATAATGGTCTGAGACCCATTTCAAAAATACCGATCGACTCAGTCGATTTGAGCATGTCCTTCCGTCCGTCTGGATGACCATGTATTATTGTGATCAAAGTACAGGTCGCAATTTTAAAGGTAATTTAATAAAATTCGGCACAGATAAATTGTTTGCCTTTGCCACGAAGCCTTTTATTTGCAGTGATGATCGTTTTCTTTTTGGCATAGCCTCATACGGATGTTGTCCCGGAATCAGTATTTTGAGTTATAAATGGCTCAAATATTACCTGTTTTAACAAAAAATTGGCATATGTGTCTAACATTATGCAAAATACTAGTATTGAACAAAAATATGATTAGTCCATTTTTAATATAGCCCCTATACAAATATCGTCCCGAAATAAGCATTTTTAACTTTAAAATTGCTTTAATATTAGTTTACCCATTTTAAGTTTTGCCACCATGGTTATCTTTATACCACCCACTATTATACTGAATTCAAAAATTATTGGTCCTTTTTTCATATAGCCCCCATACAAATGTGGGGTAGGGTATAATATGTTTGGGCTTGCCCGACTATAACTTTCTCACTTGCCTTTTAATATTTTTTTAAACTTTAAGAAGTATTGCTTGACGATAACATATATATATTATCCTTCTACTCCTGTAAGAAAACGGTCAAATGTTTAACGATATAACTTTTCCAAAACCCTTTGTAAATTTAATTTGCACTTAGCCTTAGCGGCACCTTTTGACTTCACCAGAAAAGGCATCATCAAACTTTTGTTCAAGCTTTTTTAATACCAGAAACTTTTATCCTATTTAAAAAAATATTACAGGAAAAATATTAACAGAAATAATGTAACTCGAAATTGCGGGATATCCCGATCGATTTTCCTAATCTAGACTCATAACCTCGAATAATTCAAAAAGGCACTAAAAATGTAAAAAAAAATAATTGTTTTTTTTTTATAAAATACAGTACATTTAAAATGCGTGGTTTTCTCCTTTTTGGACCATCTGGTGGCCGAATTTCCAAAAATCCCTTTTTAGTGGATCCAATACGAGTTTGGAAGATACGATGATGAATCAGCCATTCAGTTATTTAATCAATGGATTAGTCAGTCAGTTTAGCCATTTCTTTTTATATGCATACATACATACATATATATGCGAAAAATATGCATTGGAAAAGGGTGCTTCAGGTGCGTTACTACCGAAAACAATATTTTAACTTCTTTATTATAAAATTTGTTTGTTTGTTTGCATTTTTTTAACAGCCTAAACAAACTAGGTCACAGTCATGTTAAACGTTTTTCGTAACATACAAAAATATATGTTTGTATAACAAACTTAAAAATGGCTTAAGAACCTCAGAAAGTCTATATATTTTTAATGCGTTCATACGTATGTATGCGAAGAGATTTGTGTAAATAATTATAAAACATTGTTTTGTGATAAAATATTGTTAAAGTAAGTTGTTGCATATAATTGTGATTTATGTTTTATTAGAAAATTTAAGGATAGAAACAGCATGAATTTCAAATAAATTATTTTGTAACTACAACAAGGAGTTGCTGTAATCAAATATATTTCCTCTACCACATTCAAAAACCATGTTCAGGATATTCGTTAAACTATTTTTGTTTTGGCAAAAGTACCTCAACTAATGCCCTACTGCAACTAAAAAGACTTTATATATTAAAATTAAATTAAGAACCTATTTTTTTCAACCACAACACAACCTTGCCATACGCAGTCACAGCTTCGAAACACGGCCAACCGGAAGCTTCATAAAATTTGTTTGTTTTTATCAAAAGTATACCCATTTGTTCATTTACCCGCCAATTTTTCTTCAAAATTTCGACATTTTAATACATATGAGCCGTTTATTTTAAAAGTGGCATAAGTCACTTTTTCACAAAAACCGAGTTGATGGCAACACTAAATAAAATTAAACGGTATCTTTAAATATCTCGGCTTTAAAAAAAAATTGACTTATGCCACTTTCAAAATAAACTGTTAAATACTTATGTAGCGTGCTTCGTACTCTTATACTTTTCGAGGTATAAAAAATTTAATAAAAAAATTGTAAAGATAAAAGTGATTATATTTGGGCAATTCCATGTAATATGGCCCAAAATAGTGTGATTTCTTTTGAGTTTCGTGAAAAAGGTCAATAAGCTTACGAGTAAAACAGAATGGAAATAATCGAGATATAATAAAAATATTGGTTCATACCAGGGTAAACTAATACAGGTAACGGCAAGAACACAGCTGATTATGAATTCATCTTATTATTTTGTAAAAGTGAGTGTTTAATTTTTTATAATTTTTTTTTCATTAAAAAATCTTTTTGATATGCACTTTCTCAAGCACATAAAGGAATTGCAGAGGGCGAAATATTTTAAATCACCTTAATACTACCTGTATAGGTGTACCCTGGTACACACATATTTCATTACTCTTATGCTGGCAAAAGTTTAAAATATTCATATATTAAATGATCTGCTGTTATTTCTTTACGTTTTGATGAAAATGTCACACCCGTCACATTTTCCAAAAGTTTTTTTAAGAAAAATTGGTTTTTTCTATAAATAAAGTTTTTAATACGAATAAAAATACTATAAACACTTAGTTAATTTAAAATTATTGAGCCCGTGCCCAAGAAAATTTCACAAAATACGATCTTAAAGTCAATA
The DNA here is from genome assembly GCA_963583895.1 of Melanophora roralis. Lineage (NCBI taxonomy): Eukaryota > Metazoa > Arthropoda > Insecta > Diptera > Rhinophoridae > Melanophora > Melanophora roralis. The sequence goes on along the minus strand of OY757187.1, from coordinate 28,183,321 downwards.
TTTAAAAATTTAAAATTTATATACATATGTATGATCACACCCGTCACAGACTTCTAATGTTTTTTATAAATAGAAATAATGTTCTTTTAGTGTCTGCCTTACCTAAATACAACTTTTTAAGAAAAATATCCGCAAAAAAAATCTTCTTTCATTTAGAGCGGCACATATAGTACTCTAATGATATTTTTAAGGCAATAAGCGGTGGGCCTGGTCCAAAAATTAAAATAAATATACTTTTTATATTTCTGCTATGCTTGAACATGTATGTGGGCAAAAAGTGACGGCTCCTACATTATTCTTTGAGTTTTCACCAAAAAAGTTAATTTGGCACCAGTGAGCACCGCATGAATTGTGAGGTATAAGCAAGGTTGGCAGCCGAAGCGAATAACGATATCGGTAACGGTAACGGTAATGGTATCGGTTTCCAACCTTGGGTATAAGCGCTGCGCACTGACATTTAGAAAGTGAAGCACATAAAAATAGAAAGACTAGCTGCCATATTGTAAAATTTAAAAAATATTCTCCAGCAAGAATGGTTTAGGAATACGATACTAAGGGCATGCGAAAAAGGGCGCAACCGAAAAGAAGCACTATGGTCTCAATACCAAATTAACCGCGAATAAAGTCAATGTTGCGGATGGTACAAATATAAACATTTTGGTTACAAGTTCCCACCGTGCATTACCAAATAGATTTTTTTGTAAATTGTCAATATTATAAATGCTGTGGTGTTTTAAACAGGAGTATTTTTTTTTTTTGTTTTAATAAGAAAACAGTCGATAATTTTAAGTGGTGTTAAACTATTTTCTGTTATATATTCTTGAGGTGCAGTTGATTAAACGTTTCGTTTAAAAAATTATTATTAAAAATTAAAACGTTTGCCTTACTCTCTAAGGTCACCATGAAAAAAAAACATTTATGCTCCCATGTCGTATTATTTCATGCGCAATGTGCTTACAAACAGTTAATTAAGATTTGCAGTGAAATAAAAGTTTGTTTTTTTTTATTTTTACTAGTCAGCTATATGTACAGTTGTTAATCATTTAAAAAATAAATTGATATTTCTACAAAAAGGATTCGTGTATAATTATCTAATAATTAAACAAAAACTATTCACTTACTCCAATCATAACCATTATCGGTAACTTCATAGCCCAGTTCACCCAAATAGTCGTCGAACATTTGTAATGCTCCAAAACGTTGCATAGATGTAATATTTGACATTGGACCTGGACTGGCGGGAATTTTTTTTAAAAGATTTGGTTGTTTTTTTAATTTAGGTTTTTCTACAGCCACTAACATTTCAACAGCTTCACTTTTGTCCAACACTGTATTTAGAATTCCTTCTTTCTCATCAGTTTTATTTGTCTTAACAGATGTTGCAACACTTTCAATTTCATTGGCAATAATAAAGGCAATAAAGCCACAAGCCAGTAAACTGGCAAAATATAGTTTAAAATTCATAATTTCGTTTTAATTATTTCTTAAAACTAAATCGAATTTTTTATTCGTTTTTATTCGAAAGTTAAAAATTTTATAACGTTTTTGTTAATAAAATTTCTTAAGCTGCAATTAAGTTTTTCACTAGAGTTAAAAAGGAAAAAAAATTAAATTTATGATGAAATTTTCAAAATAAAAATTTTACTATGACATCACCACTTTAGAATTTACAACTTATGTTTCACTTTGTATAGCAGATAATGGTTAAGTTTAAGTTAAATTTTTTTCATTTTCGGCCTTATCAGTTTGTGCCACTAAATTATTTCTTATCAGCCAGATAAATTTCTTTATGTTTTTATCTTTTTCACTTGTTTTACACCTGACTTTACCGTTAATTGAAAAATAAGTTAACACAGCTCGACCGTTTGAATAGGACTAAAAATCGGTTAGTGAAAATTAGTGAGGGTAAGCTTTTTCACCTGTTATTTTCAAAAACTTTATTCTTATCTTATCTACTTTTTATTCACAAATATATGCAAGTATTATTATTATTACGGGTAAATTTAAACCAAAGCTTTTCCCCTTATATTTGGCTGAATGTTTTTACTCAAATTGGAGACTAATTTTGTGGTGTTTTTAGTATTTAACTTAACGGAAGTAAAATTTAGCCATTCAAGTCGAATATATTAGTCATATTTAAAAATAAAAATTCCTATTCTTTACTCATCAAGTGGAAATTTTATTCTTAATAATAAAACTCATATTATTTAAAGCCTTACATAGTAAGGATAGTTTAGACAAAACTCCTAAAGTTTATTTACTTCATATAGTGGTAAGGATATACACACTTATATCAGTGTTCAATACTGTTTTATAGTTTTAGTGAAGTTGGTTTAGCGATATACCTCTGTTGAAATCTAGTTTCCAGAGCCAGGTAAGGTCCTTTAGAGCTACTTTTGGTATCAAACTTTCAATAATATCCGCAAGCAGACCGAGATATAATCAAAAATCTGAAAGACCCCAATTTTTAGTTTTTTGGATAGAAGTAAGAGAAGCTACCCCTTAACCAGAGCTGCCAGATAAGTTTGGTTTAATATTGTCGAATTTCGGAAAAAAAAATCGTCAAAATCATTAACCCTAAAATTTATGCTTTTTCTTTTCTTTTTGCAAAAGTTATTTGAATTGTTGCTTTTATGTATGCACTTTTTTGAATATATAAAGTTAATAATTCACATACTATTTTATTTTGCAATGTATTCGAACTTCGGGATCTTGCGAACAAACGGAATCACGAAAACTAGTCCCGTTTGGCATCCCTAAAGTCGATATAGCCATGCCCGTCTGTCTGTATATGTGTCTCCTGAAATGAAGTTTCCGAGGCAAGTAAAGTACCACCGACCAGGTATTGGTGCCAAACTATTAGAAATATACCTGATTTAATTGCTATTTAATATCAGGGTCAGTTCACTACAGACCGAGATATAAGCAAAACCCTAAAATAATCCTTTTTTAGAACAAAATCCATGCATATTTCCCTTAATTCCTCAGTAAATACAGCCACTCTTTTCACAAAACTTGGCACGGATACTTTGAAGACGGTGGCAAATTTTTTTGGATAGAAGCAGAATAAAACCATTTCTTCACAAACTTTTTGAAATCTAAGAAACCAGCTACAAAGTAGTTTTCAATGTAATGCGTACATTTTGGAAATAAATTTAGTTGGATAAGAGAAGGGGGAGCGGCAGTCCCCATACAACTGAACCAATTTTGGACAACTTTTGATACGCTATATCTCGGAATCTAAAAGACCCATCGAACTAAATTATTCGACAGAAAGTAATTGTACAACACAGCCAACCTTTTGGGAAAGAAACTGGTTAAAAGGAGTAGGGGAAACGAAATTGCTATTACAAATAAACCATTTAAAGAAATTTTTGATATGTTTTCTTTTAAAAACTTTAACATCCATCAATTTAAAATTTGCGGCAAAAGTAATTGTACAACACAGCCAACATTGTGGGAAAAAATAGTTGGATAGGAGCAAGAGAAGCGGTAACCCAAATACAAATTAACAATTTTTTGGCAATTTTTTATACGCTATCCCGAAAACTAAGTTTACTCAAAAAAAATATTTTTTTTCAACCTATAACAATAAGTTGTTTTACTTTTTACCAAAGGTATGGCAACTCATAAGTGTACTTACATATGTTTTCAAGAGAAAATACTAGTCATTTTCATGACTAACCTCAAGGCAAGGCATATCCATACAAGGTGGCCGCAAGAAAAAAAATTAAGACAGTCCGTTCTCTTGAAAACTTGAAATTATTTTTCAATTTTAGTGTCAGACTTCTAATTAAAAAAATAAATAGTGAGAATAACGACTCTCTAAATTTTTTTTCTTGTGGTATAAATTAGAGGCCAGCTCAAGACGACACTAAATAAGGCATCATCTCGAATTTTCAATTAATTTCATATACCTTACGTGTGCACACACAACAATAAGTGCTGCGTTGTATTGTTCGCCATCTCTTTTGTTTAATTAACTTAAATGAAAAATATATTCACACTTAAGCACACTTAAGTAAAAAACAACGGCACATCAATTCATCATGATTACACACTTCAATTTCAATTCATCTCGAAACTTTACTGTTGACGGGATGTTCCTGGTGTGTTAGTTTTAAAAACGGGAGATGATTTTTAATGTTCATATGTATGTAATGTAATGTAATTACGTATTAATTTTATATTGATTTGCCTGCTTCTATATATGTTTGTTTATCCATCTATTCAACATTGTGTTGAATACACACAGTTTTGTTGTTGCTGAACACACATTATCACAGTCATTTTTTTATCGACCACACATCATGACCGTATTTAAGTTGCATCAATTACAGTGCATGACACCACTCTTTATTCTTAACTACACTACATTGCATCAAAGAAACTGTGGCAGCTACACTACATTACAACACTTAAATAGTTTAACCGCACAACAACACAAGAATTAGAAAATTATGCGGTTCTTTAATTAGCCTAAATAGGACTTAATGCAGGTCTCTAGTATAAATTTTAAATGCATTCGTTTTCAAAAATATATGTGCATATGATTGAAAAAAAAATGTTTGGCCTATATTGTACTTCATACGATTTACGAAGTGAAGAGAGTCACTCTTTTACTTTTTTATATATGTATGTATTAAGTTTAAAGCAAAAATAGAAAATCTTTTTCAATAGTTGTGTCAAACTTCATTAAAAAAAAGAAAAAAGTAAGAGTCAAAATATTTGTCCGGAATTGCGGCCAACTGGTACATGATTTCACTATTGTTGTACATTAACTAAATCAATTTCATATTAAAAAAGCTTATAATTCTATTTCAATCTTAAAATAAAGCAATGATCTTTAAAAAAAAACAAATATAGAGATACGCGGTTTTTAAGGAAAACCCCTGTTGACAATTTACATTTAATTAAATAACATCTTTTAAAAAACTCTCTTTTACTTTTAAACGCTTATCAGTTGCTATAATATGTGAAAGTATAATAATTTTTTTTAAATCAGTCAAAGCAATACATACAATCAGTATTGCGGTGACTTTTGGGGCAACTTGTACGCATTTGGCAAGACGTGGATGTCAGAATTTTTGGGGGGAACTTAATGAAGTACTTAGTGCAAAAAAAAAAATAAAAGAGCTAAAGAAAGTGATATTAATTTCTAAAAGTTTTTTAAGAAAAAATGCTACGTCACATTTACAATCAAAATTTAAAAAAATCTGCCTGGCTACAGCAACAATTGCAGCAGCGTTGCTCTTATCACAGTAAAAAAGGTGTTTTTGGTTACAGCCCTAGAGCAAGACGTGAATATAAAGGTAACCAATTAAGCTAAGGATTTTAATTTAAAGTTTTGTGTTTCAATTATTTACTTTTTAAACTTATCTCTGTCACAAATTAAATTTCATCTGATAACACATCTTTATCGGTTTCATATTTCTTTTGGTATCATGTTCGTATTATTGTCTTTATTTTGTGCTTTACGTTGTTGCCAATGAAAGTGTTTGTGCATAATAAGATATATCATGCATTTAAGGTAGCAATAATAAAATATTTGTTTGTGTTCAAAGCTACAAAAATAATCTAAAAGTACTGGTGATTGGTGCTGAGTATATGATACCCCAAATAAAAGTGTAGGGTTTACTTTTGTTATATTGTTTGTTATCATCTATTAGGTATTAACATCGGGTGTTTCTTTAAGTCGGAAAAAACAATATGCAACTTTTTTTTATTTTTGCTGTCACGCCCATTTATGTAGAAGGGTAAGGATATTGATTGCCTAGATTATTAAATCATAGCCGTACAGATCAAACGCCCGCCACTTTAGCCATTAAATTTAAAACAAGCGTTTATTTCTACAAGAAACACGCATTTTGGGAAATTCAAGCCCTAAAGGAATGAAATAGGTTAAAAAGGAAAAATTGGTAATTTGCTACCTTTCCAACTATACACGATAAAACAAAATTTAAAAAGTGTTAAAATTTTGGACTCTAAGGGAGCCAACAGGGATTAAGGTTTGTTTTTGTGCTTTTTAAGAATTTTTGTAACTAAAATAAAAAAGAAATATTTGGCAACTCTTCTGTAACTCTTTAATGCTTCTCTTAAAGTAAAAGAGAAATTATTTGCTCCCCAGCAAACCCGCGATAATTTTATTACTTTTTTTGCTCCAATTAAAAATTGTAACAAATAAGAAAGTTGCAGTCGGTAAAGGCAAATTATATTTACCCTGCACCACAATACATTTTATATTACGTAAGCATTAACCTTGAAAACCTTGTAATTTACTTAATTTTTTTACAGTTCTTTCTTAAAAACTTTGACTGTATAATTTGTTATTTAAACAAATGCTTTCATGTCCCCGTGTCTTCATTATAAAACCATTTATTTTTTTATTTATTTATTTTGCTACAAAAAATAGTTTAAAACTTTAAATTTATGAATGAATATTTATGTATGTGCTACTTCTAAAGAATAAATTTTTCGACATGACAATACATACCTACATACACACGTTCAGGAATACAAGAAACTTTTTGGGTATTTTTTTATGCCCATCCATATATGCATAACAGCGTTGCCAGTTTTCATTTGTTACATATTTTATATGGAGTTTGTGATTTTGTTCTAAAAAAACTAAGGCATTCGCAGTATTTTGCCTATATCTAGGTCCGTGGTGAACCGATCTTCTCAGGAATATTTCTAACAGTTTGACACCAATACCTGGTCCGTACTGCTAAAATTAACTCCGGAAACTTTATTTCAACGGACGAACATGGCTATTTCGACTTCCCTATCTATAAGGATCCAGAATATATATACTTTATGGGGTCGCAAATGGATAACAAAGAAATTACAAACGGAATGACAAACTGATACATAATCTTATCACTTAAGTGAAGGTCATTTAATTTTTCGACCTATCCCCAATACAAATGTCCTCCAGAACTAAATGGATAGGGTTATAACTGGCTTAGATATTGATCTATCTTCATATAATTTTGCACAGGCAACTCCCAATTTTTCGCCTTCATCATTTCCGAATTAGAGACCTTATATATGTGTGCGAGTTTTCAAAAAAAAAACAAAAAATCGGCGCAGTAAAATTATTAGTATAAACAGTTATATGTTTATGGGTGTGGCAACGCCCACTCTTTTACCTTCAAAGTTTTAACATTAGAAGCTGTTAATATTCGAACTAACTTCGTAAAAATCGGTCTGAAAATGGTACCTGTAATAAAATTTTTGTTTAAATGGGCGTAACTCCGCCTACTTTTTTGCCTTAAATATTTTTTCCATGAAAAGCCTTTTATATGTGTACCAAGTCTTAAAAAAATTGGTGCATCAAAAGTACCAGTACTAAAAGTTAATTTTTTGCAGTAGAATTACAGTTAAATTGTAAGTGTTGTGGGCGTGATACCGCCCTCTTGTTCAAAAAAAATTTAGCCTATCGCCTAATTTAAGAAAACACTAACGGCTTAGAAGTATTTATATTCGGAATTTCATAAAAATCGGCTTAAGCGTGATTGCGTGACAAACAAACAAATAAACATATACCTTGATCTTATAAAATATATGTAAACTAGCTTACCCGTCCCGGCGGTGCGCGGGAATAATATTAAAAGGTAAAGTTTGAAAGCAATTGTCTTACTTAAAAAAGTGCATATAAAACTCGGGGAAAATTACGGCATTCGATTCAATTCCAAATTTTGATCGTTTTGATGAGCTGCTTATACTTTTGGTATGTAAATTTTTACACGAAATACCCTTTAGTGTTGTTAATAAAACTTTTACATTAACATTAAACCCATAAACAATATTGTGTGAAATTATGCAAACAAAACCTAACAAAACAAATCTGGATTATTAAGTTTTAAATTACTATACAAATATTAATAGTTAAGTTTGTATCTTATAAAAAAAATGACGTTTCGTTAGGTACTTCATAAAACGCTATTTTACACTCTGTTAGGAGCTTTTCCATTTAGTGCAAAAATCTGTAAATTTTATCCACTTAATACCCTAGTACCCCTAGGGGGGGGGGGGGGGGGGATTTCCCAGTGCAAGCCAGAAAATCCAGCAAACCAGAAACCTTTGATTATTTGATTGTTAAAGCAAAGGCTAGTTTGTTTGAAAACTGCCAGCGTTAAGAATTGGAAGGCAAACCTTTTGGATTACTTAGCATATGGAGCTTAAAAATATCTTTCCCTTAGAACTACCCTGTTGGTATTGTTGCTCCAATAATATTGTCATACACAGGGTGTCCGCCGGAAAGGTGGTTTATATGCACAAACCTTGCTGCTCAGATATCCCCACAAAAAGAAGTTTGGAGCAGTCGAATCAGGCCAATCATCATCACCATTTCTTGAAATAACTTATTGTGGAAGGAGATTTCGGAGAAGTTTCATTGTTATCCTAGCTGTATGCGATATCGCTTCCCATTACGCCGTTTTCCGTTTTAAAAAAGTAAGCTCCAATAATTCCTCCTGACCAAATTGCACACCAGACTTCCACTTTTAATGGATGCAAAAGTGACTGATGGATAATTTGGGGGGGTTCTATTACCCAGAACCGACTATTCTGGCTATCAACACATCCACTCAAATGAAAATATGCCTCGGCACTCATTATTATTTTTTCATGAAAAACGGGGTTGTCATGTTTTATTGATTAAAACACGTTGGGTTACTGAATATTTTTTCATAATAAATTTGCCATGTCTCTACTTCATGACTGAAAAATACGGGCTGTCGAGATTAACGTTTACCAAAATGGCGGTAAAATAAATTAGTATACCTTGCCGGCGGACACCCTGTATATATCTATCGTTCCTAATTTATAGTATAATTACATTTCAAGTGTTTTTCAAAAGGAGTTTAAAGTTCTCTTATATTGTTATACCCAAATTTGATTATGCTTTTGTAAAAATATTTATACCCTACAAAAGTAAAGATCTCAGACCTGCCTCTAATTATACCGATCGACAAAGAATCACTTCCTGAGTCGATTAAAACATGTCGGTCCGTCAGTCCGGCTTGGAGTTAATGTATTCTTGTGAACAATGTAGAGACCGCATTTTTGCAGATATTTCAGTGAAATTTGGAACAGATACGTATTTTGGCATGGCAAAAAAGCATGTTGTTTATGGTGATGATCAGTTAATTTTTTGACCTAGCTCCTATACAAAAGTCCTCCCGGATTTAGCGTTTTAGGCTATAACTGGCTCAAATATAGCTCTATCTTCAAATATTTTTGCACGTTTGTCCATATTTGTGCCACTAATTATTGTACCGAAAAAAATAAAAATTATAGGTCAATTTTTGAGCTTCATAAATATCGCAGCAATAGAAGAACCAGTATGAAGACTGTAATTTTTGTGGGCGCGGAAACCCCTAGTTCTTGTCCTTTAGAATTTTAGAATTAGAGGCCTTTTATATGTGCGCCAAGTTTGAAAAAAAATCGGTGCAATAAAAGTACCAGCAAAAAAAAGTTTCATTTTTGTGGGCGTGGCACCGCCCACTTTTTTACCTCCAAAATTTTAACTTGGAAGCCGTTTATATGCGAACTAATTTGAAAAAAATCGGTCTGGAATAAGTGCCTATCATATAATTTTTGTTTTAGGAGGCGTGGCCCCGCCTCCTTTTTTGCCTTAAAATTTTTTTCCGTTAGCGGCCTTATAAATGTGTACAAAATTTTGAAAAAATCGGTGCAACATATGCACCAGTATTAAAAGTTATTTTTTTACAGTAGAAGTACAGTTAGATTTGAAGTGCTGTGGGCGTGGCACCTCCCCTTTTTCCAAAAACGTATAGCCTATCGCACACCCAAGGCTTTAAGGTATTTGCATTCCAAATTTCATGAAAATCGGTCCAGCCGTTTAGGCGTGATTGCGTGACAAACAAACAAACAAACTTACACCTTGATTTTATAATATATATAGGGATTACATTTCAAGTGTTTTTCAAAAGGAGTTTAAAGTTCTCTTATATTGTTATACCCAAATTTGATTATGTTTTTGTAAAAATATTTATACCCTACAAAAGTAAAGATCTCAGACCTGCCTCTAATTATACCGATCGACACAGAATCACTTCCTGAGTCGATTAAAACATGTCGGTCCGTCAGTCCGGCTTGGAGTTAATGTATTCTTGTGAACAATGTAGAGACCGCATTTTTGCAGATATTTCAGTGAAATTTGGAACAGATACGTATTTTGGCATGGCAAAAAAGCATGTTGTTTATGGTGATGATCAGTTAATTTTTTGACCTAGCTCCTATACAAAAGTCCTCCCGGATTTAGCGTTTTAGGCTATAACTGGCTCAAATATAGCTCTATCTTCAAATATTTTTGCACGTTTGTCCATATTTGTGCCACTAATTATTGTACCGAAAAAAATAAAAATTATAGGTCAATTTTTGAGCTTCATAAATATCGCAGCAATAGAAGAACCAGTATGAAGACTGTAATTTTTGTGGGCGCGGAAACCCCTAGTTCTTGTCCTTTAGAATTTTAGAATTAGAGGCCTTTTATATGTGCGCCAAGTTTGAAAAAAAATCGGTGCAATAAAAGTACCAGCAAAAAAAAATTTCATTTTTGTGGGCGTGGCACCGCCCACTTTTTTACCTCCAAAATTTTAACTTGGAAGCCGTTTATATGCGAACTAATTTGAAAAAAATCGGTCTGGAATAAGTGCCTATCATATAATTTTTGTTTTAGGAGGCGTGGCCCCGCCTCCTTTTTTGCCTTAAAATTTTTTTCCGTTAGCGGCCTTATAAATGTGTACAAAATTTTGAAAAAATCGGTGCAACATATGCACCAGTATTAAAAGTTATTTTTTTACAGTAGAAGTACAGTTAGATTTGAAGTGCTGTGGGCGTGGCACCTCCCCTTTTTCCAAAAACGTATAGCCTATCGCACACCCAAGGCTTTAAGGTATTTGCATTCCAAATTTCATGAAAATCGGTCCAGCCGTTTAGGCGTGATTGCGTGACAAACAAACAAACAAACAAACAAACTTACACCTTGATTTTATAATATATATAGGGATTTATATATATGTTTATAGGAATTACAATTATATTTTCTTGGCAAAAACATAAAAATCAAATAAAAAATTTTATTTCTTAAGAAAAAAATTTTAAGTCAAAAATTGAAAAAACGCGTGATTTTTAAAAAATCTAGTTTAGTACCATCAAGATGGTGCACTCACTACACTCGACTCTGCAATGTTTCAGTGTACCTTTTTTTCTTTATAATTAAAAAAAATATTATTTGCAGTCTCTGTGTTAAAATTTTCCATTTCATAAAACAATATTCAATATTTACAAAAAAAACTAACAAGGAAGTTCAACAGAAAAGAGACCGATTGATATAAAAGACTAATTGAAACAAACGGCCGACTAATCTAAAGGATCTATTAAACTAAAAGACCGATCTAGTTCAATTAACTAAACTAAAACAAAAAGACATGTCATTCATTTAAACTATTACGCATAACTCTAACAAAGTAATTGTACTGCAATATGTACTGCAATATCTACTTTTTGAAAAAAAAAAATTAGTTGAATAGGACAAACGGGAATAGTGGCCTCATACAAAAAGACTATTTTTTTTTTTTGAAGTTTTTGATACGTTATGTCTCGGAAACTATAACAGCTATTGAGTTAAAACCTGTAAATGCCAAGAGTGGTATCCCTAATAAAACTATAAAGCTGTTGAATGCATATTTAACATATTTGATTCTTTTTGTTATAAGAAATCAAAAAACGAATATTTTAAGTTTAGTAGCGATTTTGCCAGCAAAAGCATAGAAACAAAATTGCATGTAAAATCAAGATTTTGAAACTAAGAATATATTTAAAATTAAATTAAAAAGAGGTAAAGAAGGAGAGTTTACATAAATGTATATGAAATAACATCTGTATATTTTAAAGATATTTGATAAAAGAATAATATTTTTAGCTAACAGTTTTGAAAGTGATTTATTACTACTTCAAGTTACAAACATTACTTCAAAGAACTATAGGAGTAAAGTTCAACCCTTTGTGATAAATTTCAATAAAGTTGAAATTCCACAAAGTCTTCATCATCATGGCATTTACAGAACAGAGAATTTACATGAAAAATTGCATGTTGCATGCCAACACCTACCTACTGGCATACTACTTACCAATACATTTTTATGGAAATTTTCCTCCATACATGCTACACAATATTTTTTATACATATTTTACATTTTATAATTTTAAAAATTTCTTTCCTTTTCCCTGTTCCCACTAACATATTTTTATGCAACTTTTTGCCACCAACGAATAGTACCGGATGATGTGCTGCAGTCAAGAAATGCCCAAGGTAATGTATATCGTTGGATAGAAGCTTATCGCAAATATGGCCACAAATTGGCAGCCGTAAATCCCATAAGCATCACAAGTCAACAAAGGTAATAAACAAAAGAACTGAATAAATAAAACAAAATAATACTTAGTGCAATGAAAAAAATTAAAGCTTTAAGACAAATAAACGCAAAAAATAAAGAAAAGAAAAAAACTGAAAAGAGTAAAAAAGCCCTTAACAAGCAAATAGTCATTCGCATTCAAAGTTGGTCAAAATGAATTTGTTAACAAAAACAAAAAATAAATGTATTGTTTTCTATTGTTTCCTTTATCCTTTCCTTTTAAGTAAAGAATTTTTATTCCGTTTTCTTTACAGTTAGTAATCTGAGGGTAGAAAAGAAAATATAAAAAGGATATATGTACATATGTACAATATTTTACCTTTTTCCAAATCCTCAACTTAATTAAAAAAAAATTTTTTTAGTTTGTTTTATTTAAAAAAAGATGGAATTCATTTTAAAGCAATGCCTAATTTTTTCTAAACTAATTTTATATACGAATTCTATTAATAAAAGTTTTCTAATAGGTTTTTCCCCATTTACATACACAGAAAAAAAATGGCAACAGATATCAAATAATTACAAAAAATTATTTTCTTATTAGCTAAAACTATTAAAAATGTGTATACCCTTCACATAAGTGATAAGTTTGCCATTCCATTTGTAATTTCTTCATTATCAATTTGCAACCCCATAAAGTGTATATATTCTGGATCCTTATAGATAGGGAAGTCGATTTAGCCATGTCCGTCTGTCCGTATTATAGTTGAAATCAACTTTCGGAAGCCCCTATCAGAAATATCTGCGAGAAAATTGCTTTAAAAATCCAGCAAAATTTCCCGATAACTGACCTCGGTTTATTTCTCTAAAATTTTTAAAATTTTTTGTTAAATCGCTCCTACAGCTTCCAGGGTTCTTCTTTTAAGGTCAAATGTCAGACCGACCCCAAGTAATCTGTCCTTACAAACATTTTTGTTAGGCATACTTAGCCACTATCTCTAGCACCTAACATGGTTGCCATACAAAATTTAAAAAAAAAAGGATAAAAACCCCGACAACTTCTCCGGAGTCGCCCCCAGAGGAATAAAATGTATTACAGCCCCTTATTCGTTTTTCCTTCGTATTCCTAGAGTAAAGCCTAAAGGGGTTGCCATACAAAATTTACAAGAATCATGTAAGAATGCCTACAACTTTCTCACAGTCGACCTTAGAGCAATAAGATGTACAACTGACCATCATTAGTTTTCCCTCCCAAACATATTCCTAGAAAATACTTAACCCCTGTCCCACGCCCTAAGGGGGTTTTCATACAAAATTAAAAAAGGTTAAAATCCTTACAACTTCCCCGGAGTCGCCCCTAGAGGAATAAAATGTATAGCAGACCCCCATTAGTTTTCTCTTCCAAACATATTCCTAAAACTTTTTTGCCCCTTATCTTCATTACCTAAGGGGGCTGCCATACAAAAATTAACAAAAATTATGTAAAAACGGTCATTACTTCCCCAGAGTCGGCCTTGGAAAAATAAAGGGTACGACCGACCCCATTAGTTTTTCCTCGCAAATATATTTCCAGTACATACTTACCTCCTATCTCCACATCATAAGGGGGTTGCCATACAAAATTAAAAAATTAGATTAAAACTTCTACAACTTCCCCGGAGTATCACAGATGCCCATTAATATTCTTCCAAACATATTCCTGAAACATACTTACCCCATATCTTTATCACTTAACAACGAAGTTGCCATACAAAATTTACAAAAATGATGTCAAATTTCCCACAACTTCCTCAGAGTTCGCCTTTGAGAAAGGAAGGGTACGACGGACCCCCATTAGTTTCCCCTCCCAAACATACTCCTAGAATATACTTACCCCCTATCTTTATCACCTAAGGGGGTTGCCATACAAAATTTGTTAAAATTTAAAGTCGCTACAAAATTTGCAAAAAAATAAGGTAAACCCCCTACAGCTGCCCTAACCACCCAAAGAGGTTTAAAATATGACACCGATCCCTATTTAAAAATTAGAAATATTTCACAAGTACAAAAACAGATAAAAATAAAAAAAGGTTGTGGGTTTCGAAAGCCCAATGTGAAGGGTATCTAAGCTTCGGCATAGCCGAATATAGCATTCTTACTTGTTTTTTGTTGAGTTGTACTTGAATGTATTTTTAAATTTCTCCATAATTTTTTGCAATTTTAAAAAAATCAATTAACGACGGCTGGTGACAAAAATATTTATTGTACATATTTACAATCCAATTTGTGCAAATTCAACAATAAAATAATTGTATTTACAATTTGGTTGTTAATATGAATATTAGTTTGTCGAATTTTTTTCTGTGTACTTAGGGCTAATGGTTTGATAGTAACGCAAAAGATTAAAAACGTTCTTCTTAGTTTCTTAGATGAATTAAGTTCCACATTTTATGGTCTCCGAAAGCAAGAAACTGTTCAACCAATGGGTCTGCTTAATGATCCAGATGTCGCCACAAAAGCTGTAGCAACTGTAGAAGAGCTAGAAAAAATACTTAAAAGAAATTATTGTGGCAAATTTGTTAGTGCTGAATTTGGTTATGTGGAGGTGAGTTTATTTTCTATATTTGAATATCTACCAAAATACACAAGTAAATCAATTAAAATCATATTTAGAACCTTGAGGAACGTGAATGGTTAGCACTTCATTTTGAACAACTGAATGCCCAGTCGCAGCAATATCTCAGCAATGACAATCGTAAAGAGATCGCCGAGTTACTTATAAAGTCCCAGGCCTGGGATAATTTTATGGCAACCAAATTTCCAACAGTTAAGCGCTACAGTGGCGAGGGTGCTGAAAGTTTGTTGGCTTTCTTTTGGCAAATATTGCGCAATAGTGTACAAGGTAAATTATTTAATATTAATTTATGTGTCGTGTAAATAATGGATGTAATCTATGATAAATCGCTATTCGTCTCGTCCCTGTTGAGTCGATAAAAGCATATCCTCTTCCTAATGGTTTTTAGGTATTCATAAATTCTTTTAGTCAAAGTATAGGTCGCACTTTTGAGGATAATTCTATGAAATCCGGCCCAAATAAGTTCTTTGGAATGGCAAGTAGTTCAAATTTCAATCTTTTATTGCTATTTTGGATAGACCTTGTGTCGTTCGTCTTGTTATCCTTCTTCTCATTTGTATGCCTTTCTCCAAGAAAGTGGCATCTTTTATCCACCCAGAAGTTTTCTCAATTACATTTTTTAGGCGTTTAGTCCAATTGTACTCGCCGCACTAGCTTAGGTGATTTCTTCTTCAACAACGTATCTGATTTAGTCTATGGTTTTGAGAAAAAGAGCTGCTCATCGGATTTTCTCGTTCCTGGCTAGAACCCCTCTAAATTTTGTTCAACCTCTGTTTGTTTAGGTTTGTCGTTCGTATGCCTTTATTTTTTGTTAACGACTATTGTGGACTGTTCCAAGTCCTTTATGCTTACTAACTAAGGTGACTACTACAAAATGTTTGTTCCATTGGCCGAACGTTTAATCGATTTCCAGGCGTATCTTTCCCAATTTCTGGTGATTGATTCTTCCATCGGATTTTCGGTTTTCCCCTTCTGCGTGATCCGCTAACAGGCTCGTATTCAAAAGACTTCCTGGCTGGAGCATTCATTCTTACAACATGACATGGTGGAATACCAGAATTACCTTTTTTATAGAGCATCTACTCTAGATGCAGCATGTTTTGTTTCGATAAAAATGTACCTTTGGAAGGGTAGTTACACGTTACGCAAGGATGGACATTGGGTCTAAAACAGAACCCAGGAATTATCTGTGATGCTCATTGGGACCCCATATACATCCCCTTGGACGTAGATGCGTTGAAACATTTGATTATTATTTTTATCATTATTGACTTTGACTGATGCTTATGGCTTTAGCTCTCTCTACGACAAATCCAATTTTAAGATTTCTATTTCCAGGTGTCGAGACCAGGCATGGTTGAGGCGTTCTCTTCATCCACCAAATTGAAAATTGTAGTTAATCGCAGTTTGGGCTATGATAGATTGTGGTCTACGAACGCATGCCTGATCCATCCCATAATTAAATACGAATTTCGGTTTTTTTTTGTGGGCTTGATGGTTGGGTCTCACAGCTTACAATCCTGATGGTAAGCAGAAAAAGACCGGTATTTATTTTAAGTCACTACAAGTTGAGTTCCACGGTTCATGTCCTTGGAAAGCAACTGGTTTCAGACACAAAAGCTCTACACCGGATGAAGTTGGTCATAGGCCTGCCGAGCTCCTATAATTCAGCTCTCAATTACTTCTTTAGAGCCTCTGTTTGTTGCTGTGCATCTCAAATAGTAAAACATCTTAACGTCTTCAATCTTCGTTTATTTCAGGCTAAATTATGTCGCACTTCCAATGTTAATTCTCAAGGCTTTGGTATTAGATATGTTTGTCTTAAGACTAAGCCAATATATTAATGTTTCCTGTGGCTTTATTGTTTTTGAGGCTTTTAATTGTGATTTTAGACTTAGTAATATTTTCTACTTTTATACATACAAGGTAGGCAAAAGGAAATCACCTTATTTAAAGATGCTCTTATTTTTGCAAATGGCGACCAGGCCAAATCCGTTTTGACATATGTGAACTAGACAGATGTAAAATTCAAGTGAACAAGCGGTACACTCCCGCGGAATAATTGTGTCTATTTTTCCGCGTAACAATTTGTCTGTGGTGTTGGCGCAGCCCGAATTTTGTCGCCGATTCCCCGGTCGTCCGGCATCAATTTTGCAAACCCTGCGCCATTTGGCCAAAAACCATGAAGAGAATGGGACCACATGAGATGCTGCCAAGAGCGGCCGACCCATGAGCGCCCCTTCTGCCGAGAATATCGCCGCTGTTGGCGAGGATGTTGAGAAAAACTATCGCTTCTGGGGCACGGAAAATCCACAAGTGATGCACGAGGAGCCACTACACCCACTCGAAGTGAATGCATGGGGCTCTGTTTACGCTGGAGTCATCGGGTCATTTTTTTCGAGGACGCCACGTTTCAAACGACAACAGTTTAACGAATTTAGGCTGGAGAACAGATGGCTCCAACTGGACGGAGCAACAGCACGCACTGCACGAGCTACAACCGATATTCTGAAGTCGGCGTTCCCGGGTCGCTTCATCCCTCATTTTGGCGATTTACATTGGTACGCAAGATCGCCTGATTTAACCGCTACAGACTTTTTTGTGGGGTTTTTTGAAGTCCCGTGTTTATGTGAACAAGACCAAAACCTTGGAAACCCTTAAGGAAAGCATTCGACACGAGTGCGAAAATCTGACGTCCGAAGTTCTCGCCGAAGTGAAGAAAAATTCCATAAAACGAGCCCGTATGACAATCGATTGTGACGGCGCTCATTTGATCGATATTATCTTCTCGACTTAACCAACAAAATTCTAAAGGTTCATATAAACATATTTAAAAAAAATAATCCAAGTTTTTTATTTAAAAAATAAATGAGAGCCAAACAACATCGTATGACTTCTCTCTGCCCACCTGGTACATATTAATTTGCACAGAATCATCCACCTTTACTACTTCTTTTACCATTACCTATTCTGAAATAACCTTCTCTGACGTATCTACTTTAGTAAATCCGCTGCCATAATTAAATTTTGACATAAAACTTAAAACCAAATTTATTACTTCTACCATTAATCAATTGCCAAAAACTACTTTATCTGCAATAAAACTAAAAGTACGAAGTAGCAAAAAAAACATAAACTTATAAAAAAAAAACTTAGACTCCTTTGCTTAAAATTTTCTCATAAAAGTTTTTACAACGTAGTTTACTGCTTCCTTTTTAATTTACAATGAAAACTCATGTTCAAACACATCTGCATGTATTGGTTTTTGTTTCTTAGATAATCTCAAACAAATTGTTGTGGCCATGCCACATCGTGGACGTACTGAATTACAAACTTTACTATTTAACATGAGACCGGCAAAAGTTTTTCACAAACTAAGCGGAGAATCTGAATTTCCAAAGGATTGCAATGCCATGTCAGATGTAGTTAGTCATTTTCGTGAGTATTTTTTTCTTTTGTCGCTATAAATTAAATTTGATTTATGTGTAAATTTATGTATTTTATAGTTTTCTTTTCTAAATTAATAATTAAATATTGCATTTTTAGATATATCGGAAGATTTAAATGTAGAGGGTAAACAAATACATTTAAGTATGGTTAGAAACCCTTCACACTTGGAGGTGAGTTAGATAGATATATACTCAGCTTATACGTATGTATATTTTAAGAATATTTTAACAAATATTAATATAAATTCATCTTTATTAGGCCGCCAACCCTGTTGCAATGGGCAAAACTCGTTCGAAGCAACAAACTCTTAAGGATGGCGCTTTTAGTGATGTGACCGGAAAACCTTTCGCCTCCTATGTTCTTAATATTATAGTACATGGTGATGCTGCTTTTGCGGGTCAAGGTATCAATCAAGAATGTTTGAATATGGCCTATGTACCTCATTTTGAAATTGGTGGCAGTGTTCATTTGATAGTCAACAATCAAGTTGGTTTCACAACTCCTGGCGACAGAGGTCGCTCAACGGACTATGCTTCGGATTTAGCCAAAACAATACAGGCTCCTGTGTTTCATGTTAATGGTGATGAACCTGAAATGGTTGCCCTAGTCACAAAATTGGCTTTTGAATATCAGCGTGAATTTCGCAAGGATATTTTTATTGATATAAATTGTTTTCGTCGTTGGGGTCACAATGAACTAGATGATCCAACTTTTACAAATCCAATGTTGTATGCGATTGTCAACACCCGCAAGTGAGTATGAAAAAATGAAAACAAGTAAGAGCGCTTTATTTGGCTCTTATATATCCTTTACGTTAGCCTTTTTGCATACAGATCTGTCTTATCCAGCAAAGTTGTTTTCGAACCGCAAATATTATAATAAAAATATTTTGTGCCATCGATATCTATCCTAATAATGTTGCCAGATAATTTTGGTCCAATAACGTCAAATATTTGGGGGAAGAAATTGCTAAAACCGTCAAAATAAGTTTTTGAAATCGTCAAAGAATCGTTAACATGGCTAATAACAGGTTTTTGCTCATTTCTCAGTCCGTAGTTAAGCGATCTTTGTGATTTTAAAAAGAAATCTGTTTAGAAATATTTCTGATATTTTGACACCAAAAGACTACGTTTTGGTTGGATTTGTTTTTTTAGCCCGGAAACTTGATTTTAACAGACAGAAAGACGGGCTGTTTGCAGTGGGTTTTTTCATTTAATAACTGTAATACCTTTATATTTTTAGGCTTTCTAGCAACTTCTAGAGTTCTTATCAGGAGTCTTAAATACCTGCATTATTGTTTTTTATGAAGGAGTTGCCACATATATACAAGTCTTATTATACTAAAGCAAAATGTCTTAAAGCATACAATACGGTTTCGCTTTGCAATCACTTTCATAGCTACGGGTTCGTCAATGTGTTTAAATAAGTGCCTGTAGCTTATATTATAACAGTCCATTTCAGCCAAATGAATGTTGTAATTTTTGTGTTTTTTCCCCAGAACCGTCCCCGATCTATATGCCGAAGAACTCAACAAAGAAGCAGTGCTTTCTGACAAAGATGCTAAAAAGATACACGATGACTTTCTGGAATATTTGAATGAAGAGCTTCGTTTGGCATCCAAATATTCACCTGAACCATCATATTTCCAAAAACAATGGCAACACATTACTACCGCTTCTGAGAATATAACACACTGGGATACGGGCCTTGACTATAGCTTACTCAACTACATTGGGCAGCAAAGTGTTAAATATCCTGAAGACTTTGTAAGTAATAAAAAAAATTAATAAAACAACAAAACATTTAAAAACCAAAGGGCTATAGAAAAATCAAAAGGCAGTCAAAGAAAATGCTGCTGAATTCTTATGGAAAAACCTTTAATTGTATTAAACTTTTTTCATTACAGAAAGTTCATCCACATTTAAAAAAGACCCATATTGAGGGAAGAATTAAAAAACTTAATACTGGTGAAAAAATTGATTGGTCAACGGCAGAAGCTTTATCAATTGGTAGTCTTATGTATCAGGGCTTCAATGTACGCTTAAGTGGTGAAGATGTAGGACGTGGCACCTTTTCACATCGTCACGTCATGTTGGTGGACCAGGAAACAAACGAAATGTTTATACCCTTGAATGAACTGGCAGGTGGCCTTAATGGTAAATTGGAAATAGCTCATAGTATATTGTCCGAAGAGGCTGTACTGGCTTACGAATATGGCATGGCCATAGATAATCCCAACAACTTGATAATTTGGGAAGCTCAGTTTGGCGACTTTGCTAATGGAGCACAAATAATAATCGACAACTTTATTATTTCCGGAGAAAGTAAGTTATCAGTGTAAAAATATAAAAATTGAAACAACTTTGATTTTTGACCTTGTAGTTTACATGTTTCTATTTTTTTAAGCAAAGTGGATGAACTCAAATGGTTTAGTGCTGCTCTTGCCGCACGGTTACGATGGTGCTGCCTCAGAGCACAGTTCTTGTCGCATTGAGCGTTTCTTACAATTGTGCGATTCAAAGGAATGCGCTGCCGATAGTGACAATGTTAATGTACAAATTGTAAATCCCACTACGCCTGCCCAATATTTTCATGTCTTGCGACGCCAGCAAATACGTAATTTTCGCAAACCTTTAATTGTGGTTGCACCAAAAGTACTTTTGCGTCTATCTTCTGCTACTTCATCACATACAGATTTTGCTCCAGGTACTCATTTTCATAGCGTTTTGAGTGACAACACAATTCACCAAGACGCAGTTAAACGTGTTGTCTTGTGTTCGGGTAAACATTATTACAACTTAGTGGACGAGCGACAGTCTCAAAATTCGCAGGATACAGTCATAATTCGAGTAGAGTCGTTGTGTCCATTCCCCGCCCATGAGCTACAACAGGAGATTGCAAAATACAAAAATGCCACTAGTAAGTTTTTAATATGGATTTAGTCAAACGCACGTGTTAAGCAAAAAATTTTAACAAAACTTTTTATAGAGTTAATTTGGGCTCAAGAGGAGCATCGTAATATGGGTGCTTGGAATTTTGTAAGGCCAAGATTTGAAAATCTAGTCGGAAAACAGGTATAAAGCAATATTTTAACATTTTAAATGAGTAGTGTAAATCATAGTATTGAAAATTAGTTTAAATATTTTTAAGCTGCAACATCACCTTAATATAAAAAGGCCCTAAGTCTTATTTTTTTAAGTCGAGATTTTGGTAATTGTGATATATGAGCAGGCCATTTGTCGAAATAAACGAAAATTTGGGCTTATTTAAAAAAATAAGAGTTAGGGCCTTTCTATATTAAGGTAGCGATATGCTTAATTATGTATAAATATTACAACGTCCGAAAAACTATTGCGATACACCTTTGAAATAAAGAATGTTTAAAAGAAGAATTTGGAAAAAAATATTTAAATTTTTTTATGATAAAAATATAAGAATTATAAAAAGTGTATTCTTACCATTTTTATATTAGGAATACATTTTACTACTTATTTTCAAAGTTTTTAACATATATTTACAGCTTCAGTATTGTGGACGCGTTGAGGCGCCAACATCTGCAACAGGCGTGGGAAAAGTGCATAAACGTGAAGTGGAAGAAATTGTAAAAAGACCATTTAAAATTTAACTTAAAAAGTGCAGAAGGCGATAAAAACTGTTTTAATTGGCCGAAAAGTCAAAGAGATTTTCTCTTGACAAGTCAACTGGCCAAAGTAAACAACCAAATAACCTAAATGTTTTTGCATCATCTAGTTAATATGTGAATATAACATCATTCCTGTGTATGTGTATACATATAAGTATGTATAAGTATATATGTATATGTATGTGTGTATATAGTCTTTTGTATATGCAAATTTTTATTTGCTATAGATTTACATATGTATGTACTCTTGTAAGTATGTGCATTTGTATGTATAAATGTTTGTAAATATATTTTCTGTAACGTACTATCTCTGGCCACTCATTTCCTTCTGGTGTTGTTGTTAAACGGAAATTAAATAAACAATGCAAAAAAAAACCGTTAGTTTGTGTGCATGCTTAAACTTCAAAAAAAGAACTGTTGAACATATAAAAATATACCAAACTATAGAAAGTAACCTAGTTGATCAAATCGATGTCTGTAAGGCATTTCCAAATGTGTTACTGATGTCATTGTACTATTAATTCTAAATAACTCTAAATTATGACAGATCAACAACAAAATGTGTGTTACTGTAAAGCGCTGCAGTGTCTCAAGTTACATGTAACGCTTTGACTCATTGAATTTTTTGTTTTTATCAGCTGTTTTAAAAGTTGGTGGAGAATATTTTGATAAATAAGTTTATTTAAAAAACCTAAGTTTTTGAGTCACGGCAAAGACGAGGTAAGAAACATGGACATGGTACAAATATAACATTATCTTACTTTTTAAATCTTCAATTATACGTGACTTACCATAACGTCATAACCATAACCATTGCCATTAAAACCAAAACTCAATTGGTTTCTATGGTTATGGCGTAAAGGTAAGTCTCTTATAATCAAATACAGTGTTGCCCATAAGTTTGGTTCGAACAGCTGTTTTCTGTGGCTATGGTTATATCACGTATAATTGAACCTTAAAGCATTACGTTAAGATACACCAGTGCCTGTGTTCTGTAACTTTAGTGAGAACTTCTCGCATCGAAAAGTTTATAGTCGCCTTGTAAAAGACAGGATGAACACGATAAACCTAATTATTTTAACTTTTATCGTTGTATAATGGGAGTTTATGTATTATCTAAGTCACACTGTTAATAATCGGAAGACTATGACAATAAAAAAAATTTTCTCGCTGCGAAAACTTCTCGCCAGTTACAGAACAGGGGGGCAGGGTACACTAATACAGGTACTGTTGAGAACCCAGCTGATTATGAATTCGTCTTGTGAAAGTGATTGTCGTCAGATTAATAATTTTGTTTAAAATATAAAAACGTACCTGTATAAGTGTACCCTGCATTACATTAAGTTACTTGTTTTTATTCAAATTCAAAAACAAGATCACTGAAAAATTTTCTTAACATCATAAAGAGAACTTTAATATTTTACTGAAACATGCATAGCATGGTACAAATAACCAGGTAGTCTCGTCGGCCCAGCTGATTAGTATCAAAATTGTAAAATTATGCTCTCCCTGTGAAAATGAAACAACAAAAATTATTACGCATCGTTTTTTTCTATGAGCTGTTGTTTGACACTTTGGTACTAATTTGTAGTTGTTGCAGGGACGAGATTACCTGATTAGTTGTTTTATGATGCATAGCATACACACTTTTGTAAAGGTAATAACGCTTTTTTAATTTTCTTTTTTTTTATTTTAAATTATTAAAATTTTTTGTTTCTACCAGAACTACTGTTTTCTTTTTAATAAAAGTGTTTCTTAATATTAATAATAAAATCTTAAATTATTTGATCGCCATAGACCTTTTCTAAAATACCATAAAACTCTGACGATGTTTGAAAAATATAATATAACAGTCACATCCAAAATACTATGGCGACTAGAGAAAATACAAGCATTATAAACGTTTGACGACAGGCGGCATTATCCCAACCACATTCCAAATCCGATTTTAAGGACTGTAAAATAATAAATTAAGAAATAAACTATAGACATATAAAAACTTTTTTTTAAGATAAATTACCTCCATTAATTGTTGTCCACCTTTGTTATCACAACGTGTTTCACGTAAATCATCGTCATGATCGTCGCACATATAACGTCCATAGACTTGACAGGGAGAATTCATAAATGTGCGAAATACTGTATCGGTCCACGTTTGTGAGGAGCAAATGTATTGTCGTCGTTTACGCTGCCAAAACTCTACCCACCTACAGCGTTATTTAAATATTTTTTTTTTTTATTAATTACAAAAAGTTGACAAATGTAAAGCTATATTTACACTACCTAAGTTCTCATCTGAGTTGAGAGTCAAAAAAAATAGTTTAAATTTTTATGAGTGACAAAAAACAATTTGAAATTTTTATTTTTAATATTACATTACATCTGAGAAATTATAATAAGTCCGCTAATTCTAAAAGTTGTTAAACTGGTACAAAGTGTATGGCAATACAAAAACAAGCATTTAATCCGGTAACTTTTAAAAACTGAAAATTAAAACTCAAATGTTAAATAATTTGAAAATAGAAAACGTTCTATTTTCAACTGAGGTTAGACAAAAATATTAACAAATGAAAAAGACACTATACAAATAAGGCTCGGTTGTGACAACTCAAATAGTGTAAACATAGCTTAAGTAAAAAATGTTCAAAAAATAAATTCATTCGTTTACCCAAAATTTTTAAAAAGTTTTTAATATTTTTACTGGATTGCGTTCGTTTACAAAAAAAAATATTTAATAGAGAACACAAATTGAGAGAGTAAAGTGACAGTTTTCTTACAGGGTATTTTAAAATTTTTACTGCATTGACATTTTTCTGAGTAAATAATTTCAGTAAAGAAACATTTGTTTTCTAATGTAAACAAATAAACGAAAACAACAAAATCAATCTTTATCAGTTTAAATTTCATAAAAAAAATTTAAATAAGATAAAAACTTTGAATGTATGGAAATTTTTTGTAAATTAACTAAATTAAATATATGTATGTATGTATGTATGTATCTTTAAAAACATAATGTGTGCTCGTTAAAATTAAAATTTTCCGTTCAAAAATTTATTTTTGAAAGTTGTTTTTTAAAATTACTCGGTATATACAAAATACTAGACTTTACTGGGAAAATAAACGAATGGACCTAATATTTGAATCATTTTTTTATTAATAAAAGGTGTTAAAAAACTTTAAGGTTGTTAAAAAGTGTGCAGGTTCAACTTACCCTAAATCGCAATCACAATTTAAATCTGAATTCGACATCTTTAACTCAGTTAGAAAAACACTGTTGGGCAAATAAGGCACTGTGCCTGAATTTGGATTTGGTATCTTCTTCAACATACGATTATTATAACGTATATCTAACGATATGTTACGTACACGTCCCATATTTTTAAAGAAATTCTTTGGCATTTCTGTTATAGACGTATTAAATAGTTGAATATATAAATAAGGTGACTGCATTCCCTACAAAAAAGATAAAATACAATAATAATATTTGAGTAATAATTGCGTTTTGCTGCTGTTAAGCATTAACAAACTTTTAAAATATTTTCATTTAAACTCGAAAACTGAGGACCGCTAAATGTCATGTTTGTTAGTTTTAGGGGTAAATGACCCTCCATTTCTCGTCCCAAATCAGTTGGCATGCCCATTTGTACGGTTTGTATTTCCTGCGATGGACCCGAGCCTTTTTTCAAAATGCGAGTAAATGGTTGGGGTGCCTCAATCCATAATTCACGAACGTTATGATGATGACGCAACAAATACGGTATATTAAAATGTTCAAGATGAGAGTAGGCGGTTAGTTTGAGTGAACGTATGTGTGGCAAAGCATCGAGGCATCCATATTCAAAGTAATGCAAACGGAAATTGGAAATGTCTAACATTTCAAGATCTTCATTGACACCATCAAAACTGTTGTTGTTAAGGGAAGTTATAGGATTACCCGATAACATAAGTTTTCTGAAAAATAAAGAGAAAATTAAAAAACAAAAACATTTTATTTGTATTTTTTTATGGTAATTTTTACAAACCATTTTGTATATAAATTTTGTACTTATTTTAACAGGCTTTCTTCTTGTTTTTATTATATAGATTAAAAAATAAGAGATAAAGATTACCTTAAATGCGGCAAAGACTGTGTCATTAATGGTACATTTGTTAGGTCATTATTTGATAAGTCCAGCATTCTTAAATTTGACATATTATGCGCCAACTCCTGTGGTATTGACGGCAACTCATTATAGCCCAAACGAAATTCACGCAGATATTTTAAACGTATCTCGGGCACGGTACTTAACGAAACATTTTCAAGGCCCAATTTAATTAAACTTGTTTCCAGGCCCATAAATGATTTATCCATTACTTTTAAATCGCGATTGTGTGATAAATCTAAAACTGCTAATTTCGGCATTGTAGCAAAAACAGCATCATCAATGCGCAATAGATAATTGTAGGATATGTCCAAGTAACGTAACGACTGTATGAAATATTAAAAAAAAAACTTTTATAAAAAATATAAAAATAAAAGTAAAGTGCACAGAAATAATAGAGAAAAATTTCACCCGAAATTTATGTGGCTTATTAGTAGGTGAAAAGGTTAGCGGAGTTAAGATTGTAGTTTAGGAAATAAGAAAATATAAAATAAAGAAGTAATTTAAAGGCAGTTTATAGGACAATGTAATTTATTGATTTACAAGAGTTAATTATTCAGTATGCACTGTGAAAAAAATATAAGAAGGGCACAAAGGTATTATAATTAGTTCTTTAAAACTCATTCTTTTTTGTAAAACCACTACTATTTTATATCTTAAATAACCTTAATGGGCTGCAAAAAAATTTTCTATCTTTTCACTGATGCACGTACATAGTCTTAAGCTTCAATTATACATGATATAACCATAACCACAGAAAACAGCTGTTCGAACCAAACTTATGGGCAACACTGTATTTAATTAAAGGTGACTTATCGTTACGCCATAACCATAACCATAGAAACCAATTGAATTTTGGTTTTTATGGCAACGGTTATGGTTATGGTGTTATCTTAAGCCACGTATAATTAAACCTATATACCCTTCATATAATGATAAGGGTATTAATCAACTTTTAATTTCTACCATACTTGTTAATACTTGCACACTACTGACCTACATTATATATCTATTCACATACTATTTTATTGTCTGCAGGGTATGCGATTTATTAGAAAATAACTAAATAGTTTATAATACTTTCAACAAGTTTAGATTTTCATTAGAAAGATCCAAGGCATACTGAATATGTATTAGTTTTTCTTAAGCAATTAAACTTACTCTGAACTTATTCGATAAATCCATGCTATGTATGGTTGAAATAAAATTGTTAGATAAATGTAATTCACACAATGTTAGGGCCGCCAAACTGGACAAAGATGATGATGGTATCTTAAGTAACATGTTATGTGAGACATCCAATCTTAAAACCCAAAAAAAAGGATGAAAAACGATTTTGACACATACTTTTACATAACTGTTTACTCGCTTTCATATCAGCACTTACTTTTCCATGCCACCATTATAGAACAAATTATCTGGGAGTCCCCTTAAATGATTATAAGAGAAATCTGCAACTCTTAAAGCCTTAACACTCTTGAAAACTTCTTGTGGTATATCGGTTAAGTAATTGTGGCATAAATAAATAACCTTTTTTGTTAAATGATAAATTAAATTGCCGATATTAAAAAAATGCATATATATAACAACAACTGTAAAAACCACCTGCAAATCTCTAGTATTTTTAAATACATCAAAATCAAATTCATGTATAAGATTATGAGATATATCCAGCCATTGCAAATGATTCATGTTTCCGAAAACATCCCGAGTAGCATTCTAAAAACAAAATATTATTTAAAATATACTAACTCCTTCTAATAAATAGAAATAAAAATACAAACTTAAGTCAGAATTAAAAAAGCAAAAATTTGTCTTAAACAATTAGTTCAACAAAAATAAAATAAGCAGATATTAGAAAATCTAATGGCAAGGACCATTGTGCATTACCCACCATTAATGAATTATATCCTAAATGTAGATGGGTCAGTGAACTTTCTGCTGGTCTAAAGTAGCCGGGATGTATTATGGAGATATTATTGTGTGACAAATCCAAAATCTTTATATTCGAATGATACATTGAACCTGAAAAATTATAGTCTGGTTTGGAAATGTGCTTTAGAAATATTTAGCATTAATTAATAAACTAACTTACCATGATCTCCCCTAACTGTCCAAGATGAATTGTACATCAGCATCTTTATTTGATTGTGACTAACGTTAACGTTTAAATTTGAGAGAGTACCCACCTGAATTTTTTGGGGAAAATAAAAGCTTTATTTAAAAAAAGCAAAAACAAATAAAAACTTACCTGGTCAAAGTAATCGAAATTAAAATTGGGCAAATTGTTAAATGCCATATCTAGAATTTCAAGTTTAGGTAAGTTCTGCAACGAGAAATATTTGAATTTTATCACATTAATATATGTTTTAAAAGTTGGCTTTAATTAAATAAAATTAAATGTTGATTAACAGGTAGTTTATATGGGTAAAATGCGTATTTTTTTAATTTTCCAATCACAAATAAAAAGGTAGGAATTTAAAGTGTTTGAAAAGAATATATAAAAAAAAATAAGAATTACACTTTGTCTTTCCTCAACATAATGTTCACAGCCAAACACAAACTATAGGGTACTTGGGAGTTATAATTGTATTCGATTCGAATCGAAAAGGCTTTCAAAATATTTTCCGATTTAAAAGTCAATTTGCATTATCTAATACGTTTGAAAACTTCAGAGTTTTATGGAAAAGAAATATGAAATGATGCAAAATTTAAACATGTAAAAAAGTATTGATTCTATTAGAGTTTGCGGTAGAATCCAAAAAATGTCACTTTTCATTAAAAAAATAAAAAATTCATTTAGTAAATAATTCAAATTAAAAAAATTCCTTTCTAATGGTGAAAATCCGAAGGTGGTTTGAAAAATGCATTTTTCGTTAACACCATCTAAAACTAATTTCTTTTTAAAACAAATAAGAGCGCTGCATTCGGCTGTGCTGGATCTTATGTACCCTTCACAACGTGTAACGGTTTTTACCCTAACTTTTCCAAATTTGTATGGCAACCCCCTTAGGGGATGTATTTAGGGGTTAAGTATGTTCTAAGAAAATGTTTGCAAGGAAAAATGATTTGGGGTCACCCTAGAAGCCGTAGAGGGGGGCTTTATTGCCCCCCTTCCCAAACTTTGTATGGGGCCCCCAGGCGAGGGTCAGAGGGGTTCAGTATGTTCTACGAATATGTGGGGGAGGGGAAAATAATGGGAATCGGTTGTACACTTAACATCATTTTTATAAATTCTATAGGAGGTTAAATAGGAATATGTCTTGGAGGGAAACTCCGGGGAAGTTGTAGGGGTTTTAAAATTATTTTTTAAATTTTGTATGGCAAACCTGTTTGGGGGCGGTGATAGGGTGTAAGTATGTTCCACAAAAATGTTCGTGAGGAAAAATAAGTGGGAGTTAGTCTTGCATTGCACCCGCGTAGAGGCAGCTCCGGGTAGTTGTAAAGGTTTATATGTTAAAATTGTTGAGTAATCAACAGAGGTAGTCGTGGCTGCTGGCTTTTATCTCTGTCAATTTTCGGCCGATTTTTCTGAATTTCAAAGCAAAATTTTTGCAAGTATTCCTGATGTTTTGATATCACAAACAGTTTCGAGAAATATCAAGGGGCTGTAGAAACTTGATTTCAACAGACTAACGGACAGACGGACATCGTTAAATCAACTTTCCTATCTATAAGGATCAAGAAAATATATTTTTTATGGGATCCCAAATGTATAGGTATTAAAGATATTACAAATGGAATGACAAACTTATATATGTACATACATATGTACATATCACTAATGTAAAGGGTATACAAAATTTTTAAAAGAATTTGAACCAGAAAAAAAAGGTAAGCAAAATTTTTTTTTAAAACTTTTCTTTAATTATATGCAGTTTACTTTTTTTTTTTTTTTTTTTGAACTATAAAATTTAATGGCAGAGGTACATAACCAAAAAGCCAGGGTATTTACGTTGATCCAGACAAACGACAACAGTCGACCTATGCCTTCGAATAGGAAGCTGTTACGGCCTGGATACTTAGTTTTTTTTGAGTTTAATGGTTCTCCTCCATATTCAAAATGTTTTTTTGCATGCAGTCAAATAATGCAGCCTCTGATAACTGTATCGCGGTACAGTTATGCGACGCCGCACACTTCACCACATGCGAGAGTGAGACGCAAAATTCTCGAAGTGCGATAAAAAGGGACGGCCTGGTTGTCTTTAAAAAATAATGACCAACGACGCGCGAGCTCTTTACCTCACCAGAGCTATTTTACGACTGCAGTTTACTTCAGCGTTGCCAGGGCAAGCTACGAAAAGTTAGATTTTGCTACCCCAGAAGTTACGTTTTTTCTTAAAATGTTACATTTACAAAAAAAAGTTTTTTTAAGTTAAATTTACAGAAAAAAAAAAGAAATTTAAGGTCAGCATAAAGTTGTAAAAGGTTTTTAATATATACATACATAAACATTTTTAGGGCCTTATTATGCAAAACAAAGCATTGATTCAATCGTATTTGGCCAATTCCACCTAAAGCAGCTTAAAACGATAAAAATAATTTTTAACTTTTATAATTTACTTTAAATTTCAAGTTTAAATATAATACCCGTAACAATCGTTTAAAGAATATTTTAAAAATTTTAAAGTTTTAAAATCCCTATGAAAAATTGCCTCTAAAACGCAATTTATATGGTCATTCCCGTCAAAATGGTTTTAATCTTATGAATTAGTTTTAATTTTATAAATGAATTCTAAGATTAAATGAGTTAGTGAGCACTAGCTGCCTACTTGAATTTAAAAAGGTTGTATTTAATGTATAATAACTCCCAATTTAGAGGTAATTAATAATATAAGTACATTTTAAGTAGCCCAAAATATCTCCTTTTCCAAGTATTGTGCGTTGTTCTCTGACTAGAACAAAAAGTTACGAAAATAAGGCCTAATACGTTCAAATTTTACATGTTACATAGAAGGTCAAAAAGTTACATAAAATGTAACAAATGTAACCAACTGGCAACGCTGGTTTACTTTCATTTGAAAATAACGGTAGATAGAACTTCTATGTCAATAAAACTCATACTAGAAACGCCGTTATCACACATAAGGGTAATCAACTAAACAGCTGTTTTGCTATTGTACACCGACAACAAATACTTTTTTCGTAATATAAACAAGAAGAAAGGAAACACCGCTTATGGAAAAACTAATTGAGAAAAAAAATATTTAAAATTAAAATCATTTCAATAAACACTTAACATAATAATAATGAATTTGTTCGATTCGGAGATGAAAATATGTCGTCTTTGTGGCAGTAATAATAAGGAAAATATTGATATATTCGCCAACAAACCTATATCATCAACAGAGGATTTATTAACAAAAATTTTAACCGTCTACCCATTAGTGGTAAGTTGTCAGTCTATATTTTATGATTATTGTAATTGTTTCAAACATCCAAACCTGTTTTTTTTAAGTTATACAAAGATGATCCATTGCCTCAGCATATATGTCCAAAATGCATTGGCAACGTCAGCACAACGTATCAAGACATACAACAAGTACTAGAACAACAACAAAAATGGATGAACCTGGCAAAGGCTGTGCAACCAGAACATAAATATTTTCGTATACTCAATGTGGTGGAGGTATGAACATTGGTGCATATGTACCTATCTGCTTAGGTATTCTTGCAATTAGAAGTAGAAAGATTTTTTTCATTTGTACGGTATATAGAATTGATATATGTACGTATGTAGATGTGTCATATGTTCATGCATTCATATGCATGTATGTACATTTAAAAATGATATGTGAAAAATTTTTTAAGATGTGTAACCAAAACACAACCTAAGTCTTTTTTGTCCGTGGACTCCTGGACTTTCGCGAGGAGATCTCCAAAAGCCCACATAGACTACCTACTTACTACAATTGTATAATAGGTCTGTCTGCGTACTTTTCCAGTAGCAAATACTCAGTAAATTTTTTTGGGAGAGTAAGACCAATTTTACTCTGTCGGCTAAAAATATATCAAAAAGTACGCAGACAGTATCCAGTAAAATCTTGCAAGAAAACAGCTGAACGGTATATAAACAATTCAAATAACAAAGCAAAAGAATTTTAGCATATGTGTACGCGGTAAAATATTTGTATATTTGGACGATTCTAGCATCAAGTAAAATGTTATGTGTATTTTAATTTTTTTAAACGTTAAAAATCAACACAATTCTAACTATTGTTAAATTTCAATTTTTATTTTCGTTTCACAAAAATTGTTTCATTCAATTAGTAAATAAAAACACCTGTTCAAACTAGTTGCAAAATCTTGCAAGAAGAAATTTCTCCAGTAACATTTTTCAAGTTCTCTAACATCCAACTGTCAAAAACTACTCTTTTTGGCTCTCTCGCTGCAAGAGATTTGGAGTACGCAGACAACATTTTGCAAGATTTTGTAACATTTTGCACAAAATGATGCAAAATATGTGTACGCAGACAGACCTAATATGACATGTCGTCTACTCAAATGTAAAAGGGTCAATTTTTTTCATGATTTTAGAAGATAGATTAAAATTAAATAAAACTGAAAGTACAAATTTACATTTTGTATACGATTTTTTTTCAACAACAATAGCAACAAAGACATTTATATTTAAAATTGTAGAAAAAATAACTTCGTTTGCTGCATTCTAATTTAAGAAACACAACTCGGACGCGCTACGAATTTCGCCCATCACAACTAATTTATAAGAAAAAGTTCGCTGCGTAAGTTCGTCATATAAAGCACAATAACGATTTAAGTAAAAAAAACTGCAAAAATTTTTAACTTGTTTCAAACTTTCGAAAAATTCATTAAAATTAAATTTCACTTTTATTCATTTTATTTACAGAGTAGAAATAATTTGTATAAAGTTTAACTTTCGTATAACAAACAGTGTGTACATATGTGTGACCAAATAAAAAAGTAATCCTGCAAAACAAAACAGTAACGAAAAAAAAACAACCAAAAATTAATTTTTATAAAAAAATACTACTTTGTACATTTGTTTTATTATAAAAAAAATTAAAATTAATCAATTTATAAAGTAAAAATAGCTTTATTTACTCATTAGTACATGCTTGAAAACAAAAATCAGACATGGCCACATGGCACTGATTTGTTCGCCAGCATAATAAATAAAAATAAATATATTGCAGAATCGAAGAATTTCGACGTCCACCATTATTACGCTCTTTTTTCTTTACACAAATGTGTTTTAATTTAGGCTACGAATATTCGCAGTGAAAAAATCGTCGCACGTCCGAGTTGTGTTTCTTGCATAATATGTATGGTATTAGGCCTTCTTGTGAAAAAAATATATTATTTTTGTTTTGGCCTTTTTTTATTAAAATTTTTATTTTCCAAAGCAGTTTAAATGTACTGCAACATTTAAAATCAAAAATTATTCCTTCATTTTTCCGGGGGACGATTTGTATTTATATCTACTTTGAGCAAATAAATCCTCAATTTTTCGTTAGGTAACAGCATTTTACAAGTTTTTTTTATTAGAAATAAATGTTTAAGCATTTTATTGGTTATTACTTCCAAATTATTGTAATAATAGGGTTTTGGTTTTTTGGTAGCTTTCCACATAAAGAAGGAAATAAAATAATCTCAAACATAAAACAAGGAAACATTTGCTAATTAGTTTTTACAAAATTGTTTTTTGTTTGAGTTAAGAAGTTTCTGTAAGTTTAAAAATCTTTGTTTATAACTTTTAAAATATAAATCCTAAACAGCTGCATTGTTCATTTTAGAATTCTACTCAAGCAACAAAACAATCTATAAAATCATCATATAATATCAATATAAATGACTTACCATTAAAGAAGTTTTTAGCAAATCCCGCACTTAAAAGTCCTAATGCCACGGCGAGGGATGAAGGCGATAGAGTTAACGTTAATGAAATTGTTGTAAAGAATATTCAAACTAAATTAGAATCAAACGGTTTTACTATTAAGCGCATAAAAGTTCACACTTCGACTGATACCAATTATAATGTAAAAGCAATTACTGATTCTGTTAATGCCTCTGATAAAATATTGGATACAAATGGTTTCGATACTGTTACTTGTAAATATTGCGAACAAAAATATTCCAATCATAAAATGTTGGCCCAACATCAACTAAAACACTTACAACTTAGCGCAAACAAAATTTTTTGCAAAAAATTGTTGGCAAAACAACAAAGGCGTGGACGCCTTATTACGCATAACGATAGCAGGTGTATTCGTTGTCTTAACTGTTGGCGTATATTTAATGATAATAAGGCCATTCTGCAACACTGGTCAGAATGTGAATGTGTATTTTATTGTGGAATTTGCGGTGAAGAGTTTCCACATTCACCCAAAACGTTAAGAGAACATGTAACAGCAGTCCATGGCGTAAGTTATCGTAGTGTTACACGTGAGTTTATGTCCACAAATGCGAATCTTGCACAGCCAAAGGCAATTCCAGAAACTCCACCTAAATCAGCTAACCTCATTTCTATGGCGGCCAAAATAAAAGCGGGCTTACGTAAAAAGAGCTACAAAAAACCTCCTAAAGTAAGTAAATCTGCACTATAATAAAAAAACACTTAATAATCAATTTATTTAAATAGTCTTGTAATATGTATGATGATGGTACTATAACTTGCAAAATATGTCATAAAGTTTTTGACAACTTTAGATCTAGCAATTCTCACATGCGTAAGCACAAGCCACCAATACGCAAATATATTCCAGCTTCTAAAGTCGATAGTTATAATATGCATGATGATTTTTTGCCACAACCCTCCACCAGACAAATTCCTTTAGGCAACAGTCATCCTTCTTCGTCGACGCCTACACATGTGTTTAATTTGATACATCCTAAACCAACTTATCGTGTGATTATGAAAAATGGCCCGCTACGAGGCATTAAAACAAAAATTGTACCAAAACGTCAAGATTTGCTAAAGAGCTATTCAACTAGCGAACACCATCCAATTGAAACCTCAAACACAAACAGCGATGATGACAACATGATTGTTCCCGAATTATTATTGCCTACCATAAAATCCGAAACCATAACACAAAATTTTAGTCACAACACTGAATATTCAAATTCACCTATTATGCCAGCAATAAAATCAGAACCTTTAGATGATGAGGATTATGCAGATATAGAAGAACCCCGAAAATGTTTTATATGCAATGAAAATTTTGCCACTTCCCGAGAGTATAACCTTCATGCCATGTTTGTGCATAATTTAAACTAGTGTTAAGAATTAATTGCTGATTTTTTTCGAAAACGAAAATGTAATGAAACTAAATATTTAAGTGCAAGGATTTCCATATACATATTAAAATAATATTATAAGAAAGCATTCAGAATCACTCTGTCTTGAAAACAGATATGTCTATATATGTAAGTACACTATTTGCCTACATACATACAATTCATTGCGAAATAAAATTAAAATTAAGTTTTAAAGCTATACATATTATGGACTTTTAGTTTAGCTTGTCTTATTTGAAGAAAGGAAACAAGAAATTTATTTTTACAAAAGTTCGGGGTTTTCCATTATAAAAGCTCAGGATTTGTGCAATAAATAATCCCAGGGACGTGAATAAAAAAACATAACAAAATTTAGGATACGCGGCATACAATAATAAAAAAACAAAATTTCCTGCAGTTAAAAACACAAAACATGGCGGAATACCTTGACACAAAACAAATACACTACTCCGTCACACTTTAAAGAAGGAAAATGTATTCGTATTAAAAATGATTAAAAATGAAGCCGATACTTAAAGAACACCAGAGTATAAAGTCCATGCGCTTGACCTAAGTTTACAGCAAAGTGGGCAGTTTAAATTTACAATAATTAAATTTTAAAAAAAGTAGTTTGTTTTGTTTTTTTTTTTTTTTAATTTGTAAATGAACCTTTACGAATTAAGTAATGTAAAATTATGGTAGGACATAAGCTGTCAATTACGGCGCACATAGGGGCATTTTGCCAATCTAGCCGGACATTAAGCCAAAATGGAAATTTAAGAAATGTAATAATTCAAGTGCGTAGCTCGACAGATAACAAAATTCTGTATTGGATAGTGAATTTTCAAATCTTTTGCTTGCAATTTGTCATTTGAGGCACTGTCAAAGTCAGGAAAGTTAAGTAAATTTGCCCGCAATTTATTAACTTCTGATGGGTTTAAGAGGTTTACAATATATTTTTTTGTAGCTAAACAGAAAAAGATTTTACATTATTTTTTTTTCTCTGCTAAAGATTATATAAGCAGCTACCTTATTTAATTTTTTTTTTTATTTTAAGTTTTATTTTAAAAAAATTCCTTCGAAATTAAAAAAAAAAGAATTTTTTTTTTGTTTACTTTTTGATAAAAAAAAATAAAATCAAAAGGTTTTTAAAAGTGATGGCACTCATTATCCTAAAAATCTTTTTCATCACAATAAAACCTGAAATCTATACTTTTAGACGAAAAAAGAAAACGTTGCGCGTTTTTGCGCCATTTTTTTTAAGCGAATTTTTGAAAATTTCACTTTTTTCTGTTTTACACTGACATTGCATGTAAAAAAAGGAATGTGCGAGGCAGTAGTTTTTACCCGCCCCTAAAGTGGTAATACCTGTGCGACAACTTTCTTAATAACGCTATTTTATGCAAAAAAAATAAATGTACCTGCCTTCAAAACATTCAAAAATTGTTTTAAGAAATTATTTTTTAAAGAGAAACAAATCTGTGCTTCAAGTACTTATTTTGTTAGTGCATATATATATTGTGGTTATTGCACGAAATTGTTTTCAGGACACTTTTAAAACTACGAGAGTAAAATGGAAAAAGTTTATAAAAGATTAGAGTTACTACAAATAGTACATGAATGTAAAGATAAATCTGTTAAGGAGAAATTGCGATGTTTAGAAAGAAAATTGTGTGAACTTTTAATTAATTGTTACTTCTGTAAATAAGTTATTTTTATATATAAATTACTTTTTTTCAGATAAATTTAATACATTAAATTACAAAAAAGCGACAAACAAGCTTAAAAATAATTTTTTTGTGAAAATTAGCAAAATATATAAAAGAAATTTTGTTGTACAGGGCCGTTCCGGGGGGTGGGGTTTGGGGGCATTTCTGCCCCTACCCATAAAAGCTTAAAAATTTTACTTTTATAGTATTTGGGTGTAAGTTTTCCATTATTTTTATTTTATACATTATTTTTGCAAATTTTACTTTATGCCGCCGCCCACGAAAGGGGAGAGGACGACACTGTCCAAGTGTAGATTTTTTTAGCTTTTTCTTACGTTTAAAGTTGCATTTGCATATCAATAGTTTTAAAAAACTTAAAAAAATTTAATTTTTCAGAGGTAGCATAAGTTCTTCTAAGGGGAACTTTTTCCCCCTTTGGTTCGATTTTTATTATTTTTTAACCCTTAAATGCCTATGACTACAATACATGTCTCTGCCAAGTTTCATCAATCTAAGAGCACTTAGTAAGCTTTATTGTAAAAAATAAAAAGTAATGTCCGGCTAGAATGGCAAAATACCCCTATGTGCGGCGTTGATTTGTTAAAAAATGGTGAAAATAAGAAAATAATCACCCCTATTCTGCATTTCGATTGGAAGCGATATATTCTCGCCGGTCTTTTATACTGTGGAATAGTTTGGACACAAATAACTTTTTTTTTAAATCTAATACTGCTTAATATTAAAATTCAAAAAATAACTTTTTTATTTCTATTTTGATATATGCGTATTTGCACGGGAATCGTGATTGAAATGCAGAAAAAAACCCACCAAAAAACAAAAAATTTAACAAAAATTATTGAAAAACAAAATAAATCAATTTTGTTCTAAAATATGGCTTTAAAAACAGAAAATAGGCTTCCATGAAAATTAATAACTCACCGTATTTAATTCGGCATGCGAAATGTTTTAATCTTACCTGAAATGATTCTTCAGCTAAATTATTAAGTTTATTGCCACGTAAACTCAAATGCTCCAATTCGTCTAAATTCATAAATGCACGACGTTCAACGCGTTCAATTTTATTATCATCCAAATGAAGTTTTCTTAATGCCTGTAAAAAAATACAAAAAATTCTTGTTGTTCAAATATTCATAAACTTAAAAAACCCACTAACCTCTAGATCAAAAAATGTATGCTGCGAAACTTGTGCTAAATGATTAAACCTTAAAGAAATCTCTTCAAGTTTGGAATGTATATCACCCTGTTTAGAATAAAATAAAAGAAACAAATTAAGAGATTTAAATAAAACATACTAAAAATTTAAAATTCATGTGTTCAAGTAAAAATATTTGTTTTCTGCAAATGTATTTTAAAATATTAAAGACCTTATTTCGTAAAGTAAAGATTTTAAAAACAATTAAATATTTACAAAAAAAAAACAACTTCGAAAATATTTTATTACGAGTTTCATTTTAGTTGTTGCCTTTAAAAAATCAGGTTTTATGTTTTTTTAATTGTTTTTTTTTTCAAAACTTTTACTTAAACGCTAGCAAGCTACCTGAAATGTTCCCTTCATAACTTGTTCAATTCGATTATCGTGCAGCTCTAGAAGTCTTAAATTTTTTAAGAAATGAAAACTTGTATCACTCATGCTTTGGATTTTGTTATTACTCATATCCAATTCTTGTAGGGAAGTTAAGTGCCGCAAAGGTTCCGAGGGCAAGGCAGTACCCGAAAATCCATGGGCAATTTTAAGAGATATCAACGAGTGACCTATCTACAATAGGTTTGAAAATTAGAATATTCAATCATTTGTGCATACATATGTATGTATGTATGGATGTAGGTTAAGGTTGCAATAACATCTTACCTCGTCAAATGCATCATTTTCAATAGTCGATATTGAATTCTCACTAAAATCCAAACGCTTTAACCCTCTCACATGCTTAAATGCATGCGATTGTATATTCGATAATTGGGCGCGAGTTATTTGTAAATCCTCCAGCTCCACACCAAAATCCTTAAAATCATCAGGTCCTATAGAAGTTGAACTCATACGTGACATTGATAAAGAGCGCATATTCCTCATTCTGGTCATACTTTTTGCAAATTAAACAAAATACTTTTTTTGACATTAAAAATGGCAAATATTTTACTTACTTGCGCAGAGTTTGTAAATTGGTTGGATCGTTTAGATCACCACTTAAATCCAATTTGAGCAGCGTATATTGCATGGCATTAAAGGTTTCCGTAGGCTGTTCAATTTTGATTTTATTATCTCGCATACTTATAACTCTGAAAATGAATGAAAAGGTATTGATTTACATTGATTTATTAAGCTTTATAAAGAAGTTTACCAATTCGAGTATCGTTATTTTATAGGGAATATGAGGGTGGGCGAAAGATGGCACCTTAATGAAGCTTTAGGATATGAACTTTTATTTCCTTATCTAGCTGCATACAACTTGTAATATTTGTTTTTCTTAGTAAGCAAGTTTTAATAGGTATTAAAGGCAGCTACCCCAGGTAACACCACGGGGAGGGCAGTTTTCACAGTTGAGATGAAGGAGGGACCCAGATTGGTCTAGCCTTTGAGAGGTTAAAACCAACTGGAGCCGTTACTTGGTATCTAACTTCTCCTACGTCTCCCCGTACATAGATTGGGAAATTGTAATAAATCCCCCCTCCCCTACAGCTTCCAGGGTGCTCGTGGATAGGTCAAATATAGGACTGAGCCCTACTCATTTTTCCTTGCAAACATTTTCCTAGAGCATACTTACCCCCTAAATCCACCCCTAACGGGGGTTCCATACAAAATTTAAAAAAAGGGGGTTAACAACTTCCCCGTTTTTACCCTAAAGGGGTTAAGATATAACACCTATTTAAAAATTAGAAATATTTAATAAATAAAAAATGGATGAAAATAAGAAATAAAAATTTCGGGGTTTTGAAAGGCCAATGTGAAGAGTATATAAGATTCGGCACAGCCGAATATAGCGTTTTAAATTTTCGCATTGAATAGGCATAAAATTCTTCGGACTTATTTAAAAGGCTTAAAGCACAAGAAGCTCTAACTTTATATCTTTATAACAGAGGTTAAAATTATATTGCAATAAAAATGTTAGATATTATCTGGAATAGTATTTTTCAAAAACAAAGGAAATCCTGATATAAATTTTAATCAAACAAGATAAAAAAAACACATTTTACTATTAAAAACACGCTAAATTTACCTTTGAGGTAAATACATATAAGAACTTTTACTTCGAACGAATGTAAGTAATACCTTTAGGCCACGTCTTGACGAACCAAAACTTTGTTTTAGGCGGGAGCATGACGTCGTCAGAATAGCTGTAAAAATTCGTTTAGGTTTGGGGGAAAGAGAACGTGCTTATGTTCTTATTTTATCGATTCATAATTAATTAATCATCATCTGGCGTTATGAATCTTGCATTTTCTACTTATTTCCACAACGTTTGTCTCTTTTTCATGAGAATCTCATAAAAATTCACCAAATTTTGCTAAATGCCACCAATTTTAATTGACAACCATATGGTGCCTTAACGAATTAAGACGAAATACCTGGATCACCGCCTCACATAGAAGTCACATATATGTAGATACGAAGCTTAAAACGGTCCAAATCCATTGGCTAATTGGTAGAAACTCTGTGCTACTGCTTGATTGTAAACTTCTACTATACAACTCAATTTTGAAACCAATTTGGGGCTACAAGATACAATTATATGGACACTGGTTCCCCCCCCCCCCCCCCCCCCAACATAGAAAAAATTTAACGCCGTCAACATAAAATACTAAGAATGATAACTAGTGCTCCTTGGTACACTAAAAACAGCAGCATCCACAAAGACCTACAAGTTCCACTAGTGGAACAGTGGGGAGGGGAAAATTATTTTAATAAGCTGAAAACAAATCCAAACCCGCTCGCTCGAAACATCTTGCAACAAAGTGGACACACTCGTCTGAAAAAAATGCGCTTAGAAACCACTGAAATTAATTAACTTTACTATGAGAACTTAAATTTCATCCTGATACTGGCTGGACTAATATTAACTACTTATGTAGTTCTAAGATTTGAATACTTATTGATGGTTCGCCAAAGCAGAAGATTCAATAGTTTTATTAAGAAAAGATTTTTGGTTCTTTTTTACAGTTTTTAGTATTTTTGATCAGCTTCTATGACATCATGGGGGTATCCGTTATCCACACCTTCCGGATATTGTTTCATTTTAGCGTTAGAAAGTGTTTTAAATAATGTCCTGGGATTTTTAGAACTTTATTGGTTTACGCTGCTTTTTTAAGAGGGTTTTTACGACTACAAAAACAACAACAACTTAGAAAAAATTTACCAAATCATATAATGAAAATACTTTGTAACAAATTTGAGGTCGATAGCAATCATAGTTCTCAAAATAAAAAAATTTTACAAAATTTTTACACTTGTATATATGTATGTATAATGGAAATACCATATAGAAGGTTTGAGGTCACGGGTTTTTGCAGTTTTCGACATGTTTCGTATTAAAAGTTTAATAAAAAAAATTCATTTGTATGGGCGGTACCCCTCCTAGACGTACAATTATGTATGTTTATGTTATTGTACGTCTTGACGAGACAAATTTAAAAACTCTGAAAAGGTGTCGTATACAGGAAATGTGATGTAATTGGGAGATTGTAATTGATATACACATTTATCTATAAAATTTCTTTCAGATTCTTGATATTTTTAGCATAAGTCGATTATTGTGATTCCACTTCCATATACAGAAAAAAATCATAATACACTTGCTAAATTAAAAAATTTTTTACATATTTAATACATATATTTATTTTCAAGAAGAATAAAACTTTTAAATAGAAAAAATCTAAAAACGGGAAATATGTGGAGGTAAGTGGCCCTTAAGTGGAGACTTATTTACAAAATACTGTCGCATTATTGGGTACATATTTGTTTTTTGTTGTTTTCTTTTGCTTCAATACCAATCCAAATTAATACTTGCATTCATTTACAATGTGAGCAAGAAATTAAATACACCGAAAAAATTGCATCCTTAAATAAGAAATAAGGTTTTTAATGGAATTCCAATTTTAAAATGGAATTCTTACTATGCATTTAAATAGAAATGGAAAAAAGTGTTGTTCTAAAAAATAATCTTAGAAATTGATTTAATAAACAAAATCAATAGATTGAGCTTTTTACACTTAAATAATCGGCAATGTTCCGTAAATCAAGTCGATTTTAAAAAGGAATGAATTTTAAAACCGAATGAACTAGAATTTGGTTTTTGCCAAATCACTCGTAAAATTGTATATATAAATTTGATTTTGTTGCAATGTGAATATTTTCCTAAAAATACTTTATTCATTCAACAAATTTTCATAAGGCACTGACAAAATATGCTAAAAAGTATGAATTTTGACAAAAAATAATAAAAAAAAAGAATTCAAATTGTAAAGGGCCAATTTCAGCAAAAAGTAACTTAACGACAGATGGAATATATGTATATATATTTTTTTTTTGTCAGAAGAAGCTTTTTTTTTGCTTAAATAATGTTTGTACATAAATATGTAAGAATTGTAGTCCTCCCCTAATAAAGATTAATAATTCATTATAGCGTTACGTTGCTTTTTTCCGGAACTGACCATATGCCAATAGGTTTACGTGCAGAGTAATTAAAATATTTTTTTGTGTGTATAAGTCTTGAAATAAGGTCATGCACTTTAAGACCTACTTATAGGAAGCCATACAAAATAATATTGGAAAATCAAATAATATATAATTGAAAGAGAGATAATGGTGGGCATTTCCTTTATAATGTTTTCAAGTTAAACACAATTGTTTTCAGCAACTGCAACAATGTCTGGCGATGACAACAATCGGCTTAAAAAATAATAATATACAAACGAATGTACATATGAATCATACGTATGTGCATATGTATGTATGAATCATAAAATTTTGTATTCATATCGCCACCTCGAAAGTAAACAACGTATAGTATAACCATCTTATTTTAAGAACAAAATAAAAATAATACAAGTTTCAAGTAAAACAAATTATTTAAGAACTTATTAAGAATTAAGATTTTATTATGTATACTGCTGCCCTCGTCTTCATATTCTGAGATAAAAAAGAATTACTTTTTATTAGTTTACCTAAGACCGTTTTTACCTATTGGAAAAACAAACATTTTATTTGCATAACTTTATGCAAATATCATCTCTGAATTAGAAAAGTATATTTAAATTAACAGAGTTGAATGGACTTACTTATATACAACCTTTTAAATATAAACATCACACACTAAATTATAAACAGTCATAACTCAAAGTTCATTTAAATCGTTTATTTTCCTATTAAACAGTTTACTGATTAAATATATAGCAATACCAAGACCCGGCAAGAGGACTACGAGAAGTCTAAGGCTTTTCGACCCATTAGCCTAATTTCTAACCATGGAGAGGATATTTGATGAAATTGTTAAGAGCGGAAACCACATGACAGTGATATGACATGACATGAGTCTAAAGCAACATGCCTACATAATGGGAAGATCTGTGGAAACAGCTCTACACGAAGTACACCACTAAATCGAAAAATCTTTCAATGGCAAATTGTATACTGTGGACAGTATGCATTAACATTGAGGGAGCTTTTAATAATGTACAACCCAACACTCTTATCCAATCCTTGGATTCGTTTTTAGTTGATCCGGTAGAGAGAGACTGAATCAGTCACATGCTATGGAACAGCAGGAAACAAGGCGGCATTCTTTTGCCCCATCTGTGAGTTATTACAATACACAGTCTACAAGGGATCTTAATTGATGAAGTTTTTGAATTAGTTTGCTACGCGGATAATGCGGTTATACTCCTGAGGAGAAGGTATTAAAATCAGTTGGGATCAACCTAGAGGACTGAGTGCAAGCCAGGAAAAGACTGAGATTCGTCTTTTCATTAAAAAACGAAAATCGCGTAATATGGTGACCCTTGTTTCTTAAATAGAACGATCATAATATTCGAGAAAATCAAGTAATCCTGGATCGGGAATAAAATGGAAAAATCAGTTGGGGAAAAGGGCAGTAAAGGATTATTTAGAAGGGCGTCCATTCAAAGATAAATCATTGGCAATACAGGAGCGTAATTAGA
Organism: Melanophora roralis; assembly: GCA_963583895.1. Taxonomy (NCBI): domain Eukaryota; kingdom Metazoa; phylum Arthropoda; class Insecta; order Diptera; family Rhinophoridae; genus Melanophora; species Melanophora roralis. Next base: position 28,138,952 of record OY757187.1, on the reverse strand, counting down.
CCGATACTTACCTACGCTTCGGTGATATAGTGTACATCAATGGACAGAAAATGCAACATTGCGACCCTAGAAAAGGTCCAACGTGTATGTTGCATAGGAAAAAGCGGATCAATTAAGACTACTCCGACAAAGGCTTTGGAGACGATTTTGAGTATCAAGCCTATTGAAACCCGCGTATGCTACAAGGCGGCACCTGTGGCAAACCACTTCCAGGCGACGGGGGAATAGATTAATGGGGGCTATGAGATTAAACACTGAAGGGTTATACAGGAACAGTGGAGTTCTCCGATCATATACCTCTAGTGAAGGTAAAAGCTAACTGCACTGCACTGATACCAAATCGGCATTTCTGGTTGGACTGAACTCTGGGACAGTTGCCCGAAGGGAAGTGCTGTCTTACGTATAACTCCAAAGCGAAGGAAAAATGGGGCTGAGCATCCTTGTTAAAAACCCGAGAAGCGGAGGTCCAGGCAATCACGGAATATCTGTTCTGGCTTAAGGCACTCGCAGATCCAACGGATGTGGACATCTATATAGATAGCAAAGCGTCTGTAAGGGCATAAATTATGTCTGCGTATACCAGATCTACGACAGTGTTGCAATGCGATAGTATTATAAATAATGACTCGCAATATGGACAGGTTCGCATAGTAATCAGGGGGTGGTCGGAAATGAACGGAAGAATGATCTGGTGGTAAACCCAAAGCCTTTGCTTCGGCGAAAGTGGACGGAATATGCCCACAGGGTGCGCTTATGGGTCGCTCAAGCTTACGAGCGAGCCTCCATTGGATGGGAGTTGCAACAAAACAGCGAGCGTATTGCATTCAGGGTATGCAGGGACGACATTGAAGCAATAGAGAATTTCCTATGTCACAGGCCCCCGATATGTTATGCCTGATGTTTTTCCAGATGTTTCTCACCTTTGAGGTGCTGAGGGAATTGGTCCACACCACTGATTTCCTTTAAACTTCCCCCTCGACATTCTTTATCCTTGTTAGGAGCGAAAAACAGTCCTATTACTGACTCAGGTGTATATTCTGCGAGACTTGAGGCCCTTGAGGTCTCTACCTTTTAACTTAACCTTAATGTTTAGCGAACACCATTTCGTTTGCATTTTAGTAAACTTTAATTTAAGACTGGTTTTTGACTCTTAAGCTCAGTTAACTCTAAAATTAGAAACACGTTGTTAAAATGGGAATAAAAAAAGATGTCGTAATCGTGAAAAGAATCCCTCGAAAGTGGAATCTTACAGGCCTAAAAGTCTGTTACCTATGTTATGTACATTAAAATTGTTCCATTAATTATTTTAGCCTTGCAATACTTAAATGTAAAAAGCTACATGGGCAGTGCACATGCGGATGTATAAACTGTAATAATTATTACTAAAAAATTAAGCTTAAAAAAAAAGATATTTGTTTGAACCAAAAAAAGTTAACACCCAACAACCGCTTAAATTGTCCTCAAACAAAAGTGGCTGGCGTATTTTTAGTTAGTAATTTAAAATCAAATCTGTATTTGCTTAGCACATCAGACATGCCAAGAAACAATTAAACGCTCACGTCCACCCATGCTGATGATACTGCTTTTCCCAGTAATCATTATTATCCTAAAGAGACCTCAAACAAACTACAGCAGCATATACGCCACGTAGGAAAATATGCAAAATTATAGAAAATAAAAATAAATTAACAAAATCGCATCCACGTTATTTTTACCTTATGCAAAAAAACGTGCACCCTATCTTCATTAATAACCAGATGCTGCCCAAATTCATTGATTTACTGGCAGAAACTCTGTGATTTGTACCGATTGTAAACTTCTGCTCTAAAACTTGATTTAGAAAACTAATTTTGTGCTATAGTATGCAATTATGGGGCACTGCCTCTGCCTCCAAAAAATGTATCGCCATCGAAACAACATGCTACGAATGACAACTGGTTCTTTTTAATATATTAAAAACAGGCTACATTTACAAGTTCCATTAGTTAAATTTGAAATTTGTAACGACGTGGGCAAATATTGAAATAAGCTGGAAAAACAATCTAAATCCGTTCGCTAGAAAGATCTTACAACAAAGCAGACACACTTGTTTAAAGAATACGGGCACTATTGACCTCAAACGACACCATCGAAATTTTTTCATACTGTGAGTACGGCTGTATTCCAAATCGCAATTTGCTTTGCATTAAACAATTTCAACTTCTTCCCTTATACACTCCTTACTATTTTGACAACGTTTTTTGCTTCCAGGACATTAATGTAGCTGTAAACACTCATTTGGAAGTAGAAGGAATTATCTTTCCTTTCAGGGAGAACTTGAAATTTTGTGATGCAAAGCAAAATGCTTTTAGGAACACAGCCTACTAAGATTTAGTCTGCCACTGTCTAAACTAATGTTGATTATTTATAGAAGTTATGAATACATACATATTAGGTGCGTTCATTTACAGAAAATAATCAATAATTTTCGATAATTATTACTAGTAAGTGTTCACGTATACAAAAAATTAGCAGCTAGAAAGCCAAAAAAGAGCGTAATATGTTTAGAAACAAAAATGTTTCTGATAATTTCTGTTAGTAAAAATTTTACTATCAGAAATTATTCAAACAGTCTTTCTGTCATTATGCTTTGAAAAAAAATTTTAGTTTTAAATTTTTATAAGTTTACAATAACAAAATACGTTTGCTTGCAAGTTTTGACTGTAAAAGTGTTCATTTACTTTTAAAAATTTTTGAGAGCATTTTTGGAAATATTTCTTTTTACTCTCTCGTTGCTGGTAATTACTGGAAAGTTATTGAACACAACTAATAACAAAATACATTTGCTTGCAAGTTTTGACCGTAAAAGTGTTTATTTACTTTTAAATATTTTTGAGAGCAATTTTGAAAATATTTCTCTTTAATCTCTCGTTGCTAGTAATTACTGGAAATTTATTGAACACAACTATTGTTAGTTCATGAAAATAAAGATGCAATCAAGGCACATTCAACAATGTAAACTCTGCATTTCCTTTTTGTGTTTGAGCGGTAGAATGTCAGAAAAATTAAAAATTCCATATAAAATTAATTTTTATTTCGTATAAATATCAAATTGATTTTAATCAGCTGGGTTCTTTATATTACCTGGTTGAATGTGCCTTGGATTCAATAATACAAAATAATATGTAAAAAAAATATTTTTTTTAAATAGAGAAAGCCTATCCTGAAAATTTAATATTTTATGTGAGTGGCTGACTGTTTTTAATTTAGTGTGCGATATGCTTCTGCGATTGAGGTGACAATATACCTACTCTTTGTTTAAATGTTTGTATCTGCACAAAATATTAAAAATTTCTGTTAAATTTCATGGCGCCTATTGATAAGTATCAATACTTATTGAAAATTTTAAAGATATTATGTAGACGGAAAAAACAGTAAAAATGCAATACTTTAGCTTATTTGCACACATACATACGAAAGTATTTCAAGTCCCTTTTAACAGAGATTTCACACAGCTTATGTTAGAACCTTTTTTTAATTTAAATTTTTTGGTATTTATTTTAAAGATTAAGAAAATATTTTCGCGAAAACCCACAGGTCCTTGTACCCCTATTTGTAAAACATCTATGTATGTATGTACAAGAGAATGAATAATTTTAACGTTATCCTGAAGTTCCCAACTTATTTATTTACAAAAAATATCTTTTGATATTTGTTAACGCTTTTAAAGTTCAATAGTTTTTAAAGTGTTTTATTTAAGCCTAAACACACAAACATACCTTAAAACATCAAACTTATTAAAGAGTTTGTGATGTAGATGTGTTAAATTATTTCCAGATAAATCCAATATTTGTAGACTGTTTACTAAGCTATCAAATGCCATTGGCGATATGTGAGTTAGACCACAGTAACGCATATAAATTTCACGTATTTTAGCTGATTTAAAAGCATCGTCCTAAAAAATATAGTAAATGGTAGTTAATAATTTAAATAAAATATGTACATATGTGAGCCGTTTATTTTGAAAATGGCATAAGTCACCTTTTTTAAAGTCGAGATATTTAAAGATATCAAAAATAGCGTTCAATAGTATTTAGTGTTGCCATTAACTCGATTTTTTTTAAAAAAGTGACTTATGCCATTTTTAAAATAAACTGCTCATGTATGTGTGGTAGCAAGTTTTTTTTTCTTATAAAAGTGACAAAAAAAATTTTTTTTTAACTTTAAAAGGAGGTAAAAATAATACACTAAATGCCCCTTGTTACATATAATTACTTGATACTTTAAGGTGCGTTCAAAAATCTTATATCCAAACAAAAGTTCAGTATTTCACAAAAAAAAAAAAAAACAATTGACTAAAGATAGCGTATCAAACACTAAGCAAATTTTAAAGACGAACTAAACGTTTTATTTACGTTTTTCATATTTTTTTACTATTTCGACTAATTTTTAATTTAAATAAACGGAATGTAATTTTTAGTAAACTTCTGCTAGGAAAACAAAATTTTGCGTTTAGCGTAACATATTCACCCTTATTGTGGTTGGCGTTGGCGTAGCTGTTTTTAGTTTTTTGGTACCGTCTAACAAAAACGCCAATGCTACATGAATAGCACCCTTGTCGTTTTTGTGTCGTATTCGACAACTTTCGACACGACGCCAAATACAATAAGGCCCATTGCAAAACACTTCGTTTAAGATTTTAGAACAATGGTTTACTTTTAGTAAGCTTTTGAAAATTGTAAAACCTGTCCTTACCCACAAATTAAACGAAACCTAGTTTGCCTTTTTTAAAAGCATTTAAGTAAAATAGTTGTTGTTTACAGCCAAACACTACTGCCGTTGAAAGAGTACTGTGAGAAAATCCGTAGCTGGTTTCGAAAATGCGTTCTACTTGGTGTGTGTGGATATAGGCCGTGGCACATAGATTCCGTCTTACATCATCCGCTTACGTTTCAAATGAAATACTTCGTCAACAGATATAAAATCAGTCACACAACAACAAACCCCAAAAAAAATAAATTTAAAAAATCAGCTGGTACCTGTCAAAAATCTTGACGTCGCGACGTTAAAAGTTGCCCAATCTTAGTACGTGACATTATAAAACCTGTTTCCACCTTACCCTTTAGCTGAAAAAGGCGACGGATGACGTATGACGTACTCTATGAGCCACCCACTTAAGAAAGCTTGCTTTTTCAAATAAGTTTCTTTCAATAAGAATTATATTTATTAAAAATATATTCTAATAATTTATTCTTGGTAAAAAGAAATTGAAATAAACTTAAGATAAAAACAATGAAGCAAAATTTATAAAACAATGAGTTCAACAAGGAATAATAAGCAACAATTTTTATTTTAACTAACTTTTGAACTTCTATTTTAACTATAGATCATGTAATGAATAAATATACCTAAATTTTTTTTAATCCCCTAAATGCATATGACAAAATAGTGAACTAACGTTAAGTCATGCAAAAGTTAAACGCGTACAGGTAGTAAGTAAACGCACGTTTATTATTGCCAAAACTGAACCCTATTTGTAGAAAACAAAACCAGTAATTTTGCGTAATTAGCACATTTACGCAATTAAGGCCTTAATTAAGCTCAATTTGCCAAACTAGATTTCAATTAAAAAATTGAGCAATTAGTAGTAAATTGTTGACTAATTGAGTTAAGCTCGAAGTGCAACGCTGCTGATTTAATAAAAACTGTGTTCAGTTAGTATAAAAGCTTGAAAGCTTTTAATAGGTATGCTAGGAAAACTGAAAATTTGTTTCAAACAATGTGCGCAAATAATTATTTTTCAATCATATGCCAATACATAATAAGTAAAAAATAGTTTAAAACTAGTAAAATTTCTTTTACAATCAAGCTTTTATCTATTTTTTAAATCCACACACAAATTTTTACTTCAAACATGAAAACAATATTTTTTAGCTGTCATATGCTAATTGGGTAAGCCTTATTGAGTATGTGTGAACATAAAACTTAATTGCTCAATTAACTTAAAACTTTCTCAATTTATAATGAATGCTTGAACATGGTATAAGTCGCACTGTTAATAACCAGAAGACTATAAAATTTTCTCGTTCGAAAACTTCTCACAAGTTAAAGAACAGGGGGCAGGGTTCAGCGTAAAACGCCTTGTTCAGTTTTTTACTCCAAGCCAAGGCACATTCAACCAGGTAATATTAAGAACCCAGCTGATTAAAATCAATTTGACATTTATACGTTACAAAAATTTAATTTTATGTAAAATGTTTAATTGTTCTGACATTCTACCGTGCAAACACAAAAAGGAAATGCAGAGGGCGAATATTTTGAATTCGCCTTGAGTTTACCTTGTTGAATGTGCCTACAAGCGTTTACGGTGCAAAAGCCCTAATAAATATTTAGAAAAACTGCACGTTTCTAACTGTACGTCTTGACGAGAAAAATTTATGCCCAGACAAATGTCAAAATCCAAATAAAAAAAAGGTATATTAATACTGGGTTTTTTATATACTGAGTTTGACGTTTGTCTCGTCAAGACGTACGGTAATGGTTTTTACTACGTAATATTTTCTGTGTACCTTTATCAAATACGTTTGTGTATTGTCACCCAAAACCCAAAAGGTTTACAGAAAATACTAATAAATATACGCTTCTTGATTGATTATGATATAATTAACCGAAATAGTTTCTTTTTCTATACTTTTTTTATATTAACAAACATGGATCAATCTGATTAAGTTTTTCTTAAATTTGGCTGCTACGATTTAACTAGCCTTCAATCAAAGAAGCTTCTAGTGCTTTACCTTTTCTACAAAAACTTTTTACTTACGACCTTTTGAATTTTAGGCAACCTTTGCACATCTTTTCTTACCTTCATTGTATGTATGGGATTTCCATCCAAAAAGGTTCTATTAACAATTTCAAAATATTTAAATGAATTCGGTGGCAACATACTTATGTTATTATATTCCAAATGTAAATTGTCTAAATTTAATTTTGTAGTCGATTGTATATCATATGTCTCATTGCCACTTATTGACCATATTACATTGTGCGATATATCAAGCGTACGCAAACTTTTTAATGGTCCCAAAGCATCATATGGTATTTCCGAAAGTATATTGTCTGTTAATAAAAGTTTCATTAGTCTCGGCATACCATCCACAAAGACGTTAGAGTCGATTTCAAATAAATTGTTGCCACTCAAATCCAATATTTCCAAAATCAGAAGACCCGAAAAGCTGTGTGGCTGTAGGTTTGAAATGCAATTATCGCGCAATACCAGTGTTTGTAAGGAGTCTTCAAGACCGCGAAAGGAATCATGCTGAATGTGTGTTATGTGATTATGTCCTAAATCTAAATGTCTAAGCTTTTGTAAATGTCTAAATGATTTGGATGGTATTTCGACTAAATCATTTTGTGGCAGTATAAGTTCCCACAAGGAACGTTCTAGACCAGTAAAAGCATCATCTGGTATCTCGGTTAGATGGTTGCCCGATAGTTTTAGACGGTACATTCCTTAAACATATTGATTTTAAGCCATTAAGTTTAATTCTAATTACTTTTGTAATAATTATTCTTACCTGTTGCTTGTAAAAAATACGGCTCTATTTCTCGTAATCCTGTATTTTCCATATGCAGCATGAAAACCTTTTTTTAATATGATTAAACATTATATTATTTTTAACTTTTCAATAAGCCCGAAATAAGTATTGAAATATACCTTTGATTGGTTTACCATTCTTGGTAACGCTGGAAACGGTACGTTTTTGCAATAAACTATACCCAGATCTGGTGAAGACTTTGAGCACGTGCATAATGAATTATATGCGCATGGAGGGTATCTCATTTCTTCTAGTTCTCTATTATTATATAGTGATGCTCGCACCAATGACATCCAAATCATTATAATTAGGGTTATGATTAAAAAGGCATAACCAAATTTAAAGAAAAACTCCAAACCCTTAAAAAAAGACAGGAATATCAATTTTAGATCCTTTCTTACATAAACATTTGTACATTCATACATATGTATGTACAAGCGTATGTAAACGTAAAGACCTATGTTGTATTAATTAATTATACCCTTCACATAAATGATAAGGGTAGATATAAGTTTGTCATTCCATTTGTTATTTTTTTTTTATTCATCTGCGACCCAATAAAGTATATATTTTCTTGGTCCTTATAGATAGGGAAGTCGATTTAGCGATTTCCGTCTGCCCGTCCGTCCGTGTTATGGTTGAAATAAACTTTTTAAAGCCCCCCGATGTTGCATAGACCCGTAAGTGCTATCAAACAATCAGAAATATCTACAAGCAAATAACTATTGAAATCCAGCAAAATCGCCCGATAACTGACCGAGATATAAGCCATAAACCAAGACCACCTCTGTTTGTTTCTTTAAACTTTGTGCATAAAAATCCCTTAAACGCCCCGGAGTTGCCCAGTACAATCTGCAATGTAAAACAAACTCCCGTTAATTTTTTCCCATTTAAAGTTTAATTTTTTTTCAAATCGCTCCCACAGCTTCCCCGATGGTCCTAACATGGTTGCCATACAAAATGTAAAAAAATAGGGCAAACCCCGTTACAACTTCTTCGGAGTTGACCCTAGAGAAATAAAATGTATCACAAACCCACATTAGTTTTCCCTCCCAAACATATTCCTAGAATATACTTACCCCCTATCTCCATCGCCTAAGGGGGTCCCATACAAATTTTGGAAATTTGTAATAAATCCCCCTACAGCTTCCACGGTGCCCGTATAGGTCAAATGTAGGACTGACCCCAACGCATTTTTCCTGGCAAACATTTTCCTTGAACATTATTACCCCCTTATCTTCACCTCATTAGGGAGTTGCCATAAAAAATTTAAAAAAAAATAGGATAAAAACCCCTACAACTTCCCTAGTCACCCTAGGAGGGTTGAAATATGACAAGGACCCCTATTTCGATATTGGAAATATTTCAGAAATAAAAAAAATGAATAGAAGTAAAAAAAAATTCGGGGTTTCGAAAGGGTATTGCTCTATTCTCTAAAAATATTGCATACATATGTTAAATGTGTTATGCGTCCAGCTATTATACTTATTTTTTTGTGACAAAAATTCGATGTTCGCTCTCTTATTCACGGTTCGCGCTTCCACTCGAAATTGGAACTACATTGTTCGCCGTACAAAATTTTGAAAGCGAACTTTCTAGATTCCCTACCTTGGACTTTGATAACAGATTATAGCAAGTTTAATAAAACCATATTATACTCTACACCAACATTTTTTAATATTAAGTTCCAACATGTACAAGTTAAAGCGAGTTTCGCGAGTAAGGCTAACATGATTTACGGGCGTATGCCTACTGTGAAAGTTGCAGTCAATAAGCAATAGAACAATCTTCACAAATTTTGTTGGGGCGTTACTATTTAAAAAAGACTTTTGCCTCAATAATATTATTTATTCTCGATTTATTTGGTGGAATATGATTTCTGGGCGTAGGACCCATGGTAAATTATGAACCGATTATTATAACGGCAATTGGTACATTTTGTGGAGACAGGACAATATATGTGAAGAAACTGACCAATTACGGCCGGACATGTTCTTTGATCACAATAATACATAGCCACCCTGCTATACGAACGGATAGATCAAGTCACATTAAATAAGGTAGTAACAACTGATAAGCTGGCTTTTATTTTCAATATATGACCTCTAACTATTTTGTCATCTTAAATGTTTTATATCCTGTGCACAAAAAAAGACAAGACCGTGAGTGATAATTAGGTATGAGCGATGTTTCTGTACCTGTCACTTTATACCTGTGATTGAAAATCACTAGTAACTACAGTCACATAAAATGTGAAATAACGAAATTGTTACTTTACATTTAATATGTTATTTAAAGCAACATTTTTGGGTGTTCTTGTAAAGCAACTGAAAACTGCAATGCTCTCACTTAAATTTAGTATGTTAGATATTAAATGTAAAATTTTTGGGTTCTCCTGAGAAGTCACTATTTTAACTGTGATGTTGTTAACTAACATTTGATATGTTATTCAAAGAAACAGTTTTGAGTATTCCTGTGAATTAAAAATTACCTGCGATGTTCTTAACTTAAATTTATAATGTTATAACAAATAACAAACTGCGATCACCGTCACTGTTTAAAATAGCAGTGATTTAAAAATAACTTTCACTGTTCATAGTATTCTTAAGAAACGCAGTTTCAGACACAGAGACAACCCTTTAACATTCCCTTAAGGTTTTACGAGACACAAATGTGAATAGAACTAGCACCTTTACACAAACAGCACATGTAAATCGCTGATGCCGACGACATTATAGGTCGACATTGCAAACCGTAGCTGCCACCATGGAAAAATTTGAGAATGACAGTAAATAAAGATTAAACTAGGACGTCTCGACAGACCAAGATCAATTTCTACAAAACACTAAAGCATGGGTACTTGTGAAAGCAGACGGTACAGTGCTCGAGAGAAAATTTTTCGGAATATCTATGGACTAATTTGCATTGACGGAAAATACCAGTGACGCGTGAGTTACTTGCCGACATTGACATACATAGTTAAGCGCGGTAAAATTTAACGTTTACGTTAGCTTCTAATTTAAGGCACATATTCATAATACTTATATTAGGGTTATTAAGGGCTTATTTTGCAGATGTCTGTGGAATAACTGTCAAATAAGCCCTTAACAAACCTACTATAGTTATTTTAAATACAAGCGCTAAGTTTTCAAGTTTGTGTGCGTGTTTATCATTTTTGTGCTTTTATCGTTTGTGCCGAAGATTTCGATTTTAGGGTTGTTTATTTTAATGGAAAAAATTAAATTTTTGTTAGAAAATGAAGAAGGGAAGACTACGCCATCTAACGGAAAATCATGCGCGTCGCGTAATCTTTCTTTAAAACCACCAATAAATTTTAAAAATTATGTTCTCTTGTTGGGTATCAATGTTAAAAACTTTTAATAAATTTATAAAAATTACATAAATTTTATAGCTTTTTTTTAAAAATAAGAAAATTGATTTTTGCCGATTTGGATGTTTTGCGTGGAGTCGACCATTGGCTAATAGAAATAGAAACATATTTCAAGAAATAGGTTTAACTAGATAATAGTCAATAAAAAAAGTTTTTAGTTGAAGTTTAATGTCAGCTTTTTCTAAAATTTTATTTTTATTCTTATTCATTTGTATATTTTTTTTTCTTCAAATAATTGTTTTTCTATGTATGCACACATGTACACATGTATTTATTTTTAAAACATAACGTCTTATGTTTAATCCTTTTGTTATCCTTTGGTATCTCTTTTTGTATTTAAGCTTTTAATCCATGTAATATAAAACTTTACAATTTCCGCAAAAAAGTCCTTTGAATATATCCTTTTGACTCCATTTTCATCATTAATCAGTTTTAAAACCAAACCATTGAGAAACCATAAAAATACATATTTGCTTGTCATTCCAGATTGTATTTGAAATGGATTTTAAAAAGTTAATACAACACACAATATATTTATGGTCTATTAAATATTTGCACTTGTAAGATTTCCATTATTTAAATATTTCCTTGATATTCTTTGAATTAAATTAAGTTAACAAGCAATTATTAAGAACTTTCCTTTTTTTAATTTTGAAATTTTTGAACACAATATTTTCTTATTATTTTAAATATTTACAAAATTTTTATACACACCATTTTTTTATTACTTATAATTGGATTAATTTACTTGGCACAAATATATAAACATTTTTTGTACTTATTAAAAATTTAAGATTCGTTATTTTTTTTTTTTTTTTTTGTTAATATCCTTTTTTAAAAAGTTCTGAATATCCTTTTTATTTTAAAAAAACTTTTTTCTATGTTATTTGCGCTATTGTGCTAAGACACGTCCGAACTTAAGCACCACTAAAGTGCATCTGAATTGAATTGCCACAAATTTGAACTCAAATAAACCAAAAAAAATTTTAACGAAACTAATTGGATTGTACTATATTTCAAAGAACTAGGTGCTGAAAACTAGATTATTGTCTTTAACGAGTCTAGAGGAAGAGAAACATTTCTTTTTATTTTATAATTATTTTTGCACTTCCGTTGTAGATTTTGCCGCCAAAGTTGAGAAACCCCTGTATTGCGCATGTATTGGATTTGTACCATTATACGCATGCCCATCTACTTTTGTTTAGAATAGTCTAATCAAAACAAATACCCAAATCTGATGTTAATGACAATGAAATAAAGAATCAAGTTCTTTGTTAATGGTGAGCAATTCAATCAATTTTAAGGTGAAATACATTGGAATGGGTCCTTGGTTTTCTTTAAAACACACACATATATACATACATACTTCTTCAATATTATCAATGCCATTTGTATGGGGGTACTTGAAAAATTTAACAGACAAAATGTATATCCAGTATGATTGCTAGTGGCATAAAAGATAGAGTAAAGATAAAATAAAGATAAAGTAATTTTCGAGCCAGTTTAAGCAAAAAATGATTATTCCCGAAGGCCATTTGTTTAAAGGCTATTTCAAAATATTGACCCATCATCAGGAGGCTTATTCCCTATGCCATAACCCCTAACTTTGAAAAACTTCATGAAAATATTTTAGAAAATGCAGCCTGTACCTTGTTAACAGGAATACATGGACACCCAGTTGACTATTTATTACTACAACAATATTTCTTTATTTAATAAAAACAAGGACATAGAAATTTACCAAGACACTAGTAACTACAGCCCAACAATTGGATCTACGCTCCGGAACGACCCGAGTATCACTCGGCCAAAGATTGTCAACTCAGCGACAGCTGTATCAGTCGGATGTTTTTTCCTCAGGTGAGCAAAATATACCGGCAGTTTTGCTCGAAATTCTTTTGATAATGGCCGGCATTGAACAAAATCCAGGGCCCCGTATCAGGATTTGTTCTGTTTCTCATGAACGTATCTCCACCAATGTCACCTCGGTGAAATGTACCGCCTGTAATGACTGGTGCCACTTGAGGAGGTGCTCAGGTCTCGCCAGCTACCGCGACTGGTCACCCAGCTTCGTAGCGAGTTGTTGTAGCTCCCAACCAGGAGGTAATAGCACGACCCCTTCGGTTACCGCCGCACAGGCCCATGTCCAAACTCCCGCCACAGGACACATTAGAGCCCCAGCAGCTCAATATGCCTGCTCGGTCTGTCATAGTGTAATCCGGAGGAATATCATCTCGGTCAAGTGTAATGGCTGTGGCAACTGGTGCCACATGAGGCGCTGTACCAACCTGCGCTCACACAGGGACTGGAGTGATGGCTTCATAGCTTCCTGTTGCCCGGACGATGATCCCCCCGCAACAGTAGTCACGTCACATGGTTCTGCTCAGAGTCCATCCCCGAGCGATAACGTGCCTGCGCCACAGTGCGCGCCTCAACTACAACAACCATCAGCACAGACAGGAACCCCACCCCAACTGTCTAATACATCAATCTTGAACCCTCAGAGACACCATCTTATGCGGCCTCAGCACTCTGGTGAATACAACCAATCCTTTAAGATCATGCAATTGAACTGTAATGGTCTTAGGAATAAAGTCGTTGAAATCACTAGTTATATGCAAGACAACAACATCCTTATTGCCGCGATTCAGGAGACGAAGCTGCCCAGGGATTGTAGACTCTCATCTTCCAGTAACTACAACATAATACGGAGGGATAGGGAGAGGGACAATGGAGGAGGTCTCGCGTTTATCATCAGGCGAGACGTTAACTACACATTAACCACCCTACCCCCCTCTCCTGCACCCGACCCATTTCTGGAAGTGTTGAGCATTTCAGTGGACACTGGAGACACTGAACTGGAGTTCGTCAATGTTTACATCCCACCCGTTAACAGCATTGGGCATCGTTATCACCCCAGCATATCCCACCTTCTGCAAGGAGATAACAGGATGTTACTTGGCGACTTCAATGCTCATCACGAGAACTGGTACTCTCAATTACCAAACGATCCCCGCGGCAATCTCATTGCGGACCAGATAGACGAATCCGACTTCGCTGCGATTAATGAATGCTTCCCCACTAGAATAACTGCTAGGTGCTCAAGCTCCTCTGACATTTCCATTGTCTCCCAGTCGCTCCTAGCCTATACCACCTGGCAGGCCCTACCAGCACTTAGTTCTGACCACATTCCCATTGTGATCACTGTGGAGAAGCCTATCGACTTTGTTGAGCCCGATAAGCGTACGTTTGTGAACTACAACAAGGCCAACTGGCAAGGTTTCACAAACCTCATAGATGAAATTCTTCGTCATTTGCCGCCCCCCACGTGCGCCAGGGTCTTTAGGGACGCTATTCTCAAGGCGGCAAGACGCTTTATCCCCGCAGGGAGAATTCCGAATGCAAGACCAGGTTTTCCATCAAATGCAGCACGTTTAGCCCAGCAGCGCGATTTGCTACGTGCTAGCAACCCGGCAGATGAGCGTATCGAGCAACTGACGGCCGAGATCTCAGATCTCGTGAACGAACACCGTCGCAGTAAATGGTTGGCCCATCTTGACCAGTGCTCAACTAGCTCTAAAAAGCTTTGGTCTACCATTAAGAGTCTATCTGGAACAAAGAGCAACGATAACCTAGCCGCTGTTTCGTTTGAAAGCGCGCAGCACACCGATGCCAGGAAATGCGCAACACAGTTTTGCAGGCAGTTCATTGAACACCCTACCATGCAGAACCGGTCCAAACGAGCGGTCATACGTGGGATTAAGGAGCTCACACGTGACCCCGCACCCATCTCCTTTGCCCTCAGCGAAGTTGAGAACATAATCGCCAGATCGAAACCCTCAAAGCCGCTAGGTCCGGATGGCATCTCGATGCTTATGCTTAAGAAACTTGGCCCAGCAGGATTGGAGTATCTCACGCAACTTTTAAATATGTCGATTCGCCAACTGGTGATTCCAGATGTCTGGAAGGTGGCAAGAGTTATTCCCATTCTAAAACTTGGTAAACCCGCTACACTTGAAGAGTCATATAGACCGATCTCCCTACTTTCACCCATAGCAAAGGTTTTGGAATCCCTGCTACTACCCTCCCTGAAAGAGCATTTCCAACTCGCTCCACACCAGCATGGTTTCAGGGAAGCGCATAGCACCACAACGGCTTTGAACACGATAACCAGCCATATTGCAAACGGCCTTAACCAGCAAAGACCCTGTCAGCGCACGATCGTGGCCGCTTTAGACTTATCTAAAGCCTTTGACACGGTTGATCACTCCCTGCTGATTAGTGACATCTCGAACTCCTCTCTTCCCAACGATGTCAAACGCTGGATTGCCAATTACCTATCGGGCAGACAAGCGTTTGTGGAGTTCAGAGGCCAGAAATCAATATACCGCAAGATAAAAATGGGCGTGCCTCAAGGAGGAGTGTTATCGCCAATGCTCTTCAACATTTATCTTGCGAAGATTCCCACCCCACCCCAGGATGTCTCATTGGTGTCCTATGCTGATGATTGCACCATTATATCATCAGGTGTAAGCATAGATGACACAAGTGACAAGGTATCGCAATACCTAGCCACCATCAATGACTTCTTCCGGGAGCGGAGACTAAGGTTATCGACCCCAAAATCGACAGTGTCCCTTTTCACCTCTTGGACAAAGGAAGTGAGAATGACCCTTGACATCTCGGTCGACGGCAGACTTATCCCCACGGTGCAGAACCCGAAGATACTGGGGGTAGTCTTCGATAATCTCCTTCACTTCTCATCGCACGCCACTTACATCAACCAAAAGGTGAGAAAAAGGAACAAGGTCCTTAAAGCTCTGGCTGGCACCTCTTGGGGCATGGTTAAGGAGACTATCGATCGCTCTCTACTTAACTATGCCACCCCAGTATGGACCTCGTTCCTTAGCGACACACAATGGCGCGGTCTGCAAACGGCTCAGAACAATGCACTTAGAATAGCCACCGGATGTGTCAAGATGACGAGCGTGGATCATTTACATGAGGAGACCAATATACTGCCGGTCAGACAGCATAATATGCTTCTGACAAGGCAATATTTGGTGGCTTGTCATCAGCCCTCCCATCCCAACCATCACATAGTGATACGAGATCCACCCCCCAGACACATCAGGCAGGACTTTCGGCGTTACAGCAATGACATCCAGAACATCATACCACCCGATGTAACCCGGATGTCACTGACAAACGCACAGAGAGCGTTGCATCAAATGGCGGTCTCCAATGTCATCGAGGGATACAGATGCAACAGAGTCCTTGGGCAACATCCACCCGCTATCTCAAACGATGAGAAACGGCTCCCAAGACATACCCGTTCCATCCTTGCACAATTGAGATCGGGATGGTGCAGTATCCTGAACTGCTATCGCGAACGGATTGTTCCCGGCACACGGAATCAGCGCCCTGACTGCCTCCAGAGTCCTCATGACTCAGTGCATTTGATTCACTGCCCCAATAGGCCAACTGACTTACGCCCAATCGACCTATGGGTGAAACCGACCGAGGTGGCACAATTTCTCCAGCTCCCAATGCCACCACCTGACTGACAAACGCCAATTTTAAATAAATCTTCTCGTTTGAATATATTTTCAGGAAAAAACAACCGTCAACAGTGGAACTGTTACAACAACAACAACAACAGCCCAACAAAGTTTTTGACAATTTTAACTGAATAGTTTTAATCGAAAAATAATGGACTAATGCCAAATTTTATATGGTTTTATTACTGTAAACCTTTGACGCGTTTAACTGGTGTACAAAGAAAAGGGGTGGTTTATATCGTGTATAGTAAAAAAAATTGGGTTGCTTATTATCAGGCGAGCACGCCGCTTAGCTATGGCTAACAAGCCGCAGTTAAAGTGAGAATAATAAAATTTGCCTTTATTCACAGCTAACAAGCCGTTTATGTCAATCAATTTATTCTGTCTTCTTAATTAAATCTTACAGCTATTTATATCAAATTCTTAATCTAAAAATCTTAACTTAAATATGCTTATGACTTAATTTTACTTCCTACTTATCGTCGTAAGCGTAGTGTGTGGTAATTTACCCTTACTTCAGCATTTTTGGTTATTATGTCAATTCTTACTTATGTTGAAATTTGATTCCTCGCGCCGTTAGGTCATTGAAATTTATTGTTTATATTATTGCGAATTTTAAGCAATACAAAAGTGACCGACATTAATTGTTGAGTCATTGAAACTTATTGTTTATATTAATTATTGGGACTTTTAAGCAATACAAATGTGACCGACCATTAATTGTGATAAATGTAACCAACACACTACACCTCCGCTCTTAAGAAAAATCCATACAATTCAAATTGGAGGATTTTTTTTTTTTTTTTTTTTTTTTTTTTTTTTTTTTTTTTTTTTATTACTTATTATAAGTATTAAATTTAATGTTAATATATATTGTTAAATTTATATTTATATAAGTGTTCTCAAATTTCTTTTATACTAAATATTTTTCAACTCTGGACATGACAAGTTCCTTTCATCAAATTGAACTCGATCAACAGTCAAGACCATTTACAGCATTTTCAACAGCAAATGGTCATTACCAATATGCAAGATTACCTTTCGGACTAAAAATATCTTCAAATAGTTTTCAGAGGATGCTTACAATAGCACTGGCTGGACTAGAGTCTGAAGCATTCGTATATGTTGATGACATAATAGTTTTTGGATGTAGTTTGAAGCATCACATCCTGGCAGGATCGCCATGTACAAAGAAAAGGGGTGGTTTATATCGTGTATAGTAAAAAAAATTGGGTTGCTTATTATCAGGCGAGCACGCCGCTTAGCTATGGCTAACAAGCCGCAGTTAAAGTGAGAATAATAAAATTTGCCTTTATTCACAGCTAACAAGCCGTTTATGTCAATCAATTTATTCTGTCTTCTTAATTAAATCTTACAGCTATTTATATCAAATTCTTAATCTAAAAATCTTAACTTAAATATGCTTATGACTTAATTTTACTTCCTACTTATCGTCGTAAGCGTAGTGTGTGGTAATTTACCCTTACTTCAGCATTTTTGGTTATTATGTCAATTCTTACTTATGTTGAAATTTGATTCCTCGCGCCGTTAGGTCATTGAAATTTATTGTTTATATTATTGCGAATTTTAAGCAATACAAAAGTGACCGACATTAATTGTTGAGTCATTGAAACTTATTGTTTATATTAATTATTGGGACTTTTAAGCAATACAAATGTGACCGACCATTAATTGTGATAAATGTAACCAACACACTACACTGGCACTAACTGAAAAGTGTCGATTGTGTTTTATGGTCGAATGTCATCGGTAGAGTTATTAAAATATTTTGAGATATTAGTTGTGTTCAATAACTTTCCAGTAATTACTAGCAACGAGAGAGTAAAAAGAAATATTTTTAAAATTGCTCTCAAAAATATTTAAAAGTAAATGAACACTTTTACAGTCAAAACTTGCAAGCAAATGTATTTTGTTATTGTAAACTTATAAAAATTTAAAACTTAAATTTTTTTTCAAAGCATAATGACAGAAAGACTGTTTGAATAATTTCTGATAGTAAAAGCAGAAATTATCAGAAACATTTTTGTTTATAAACATATTACGCTCTTTTTTGACTCTCTAGCTGCTAATTTTTTGTGTACGTGAACACTTACTAGTAATAATTATCGAAAATAAGTGATAATTTTCTGTAAATGAACACACCTATTAGCTTATCCGTGTTATGGCTGAAATCAACTTCTTTAAGGTCCCCCGATGTCGCAAAGGCCCGTAAGTGGTACCAGACTGTTTAAAATCCAGCAAAATCACCTGATAACTGACCGAGATATAAGCCAAAAACCAAAACTACCTCTGTTTATTTCTTTAAATGTGTACTTTTACAACTGCCCCGGAGTTACCCTGTACAATCTGCAATGTAAGATAGACTCACATTAATTTTTGCCCCATGAACATTTTTGTGGAACATACTTACACCCTATCCTCCCCCCCTAACAGGGTTGCCATACAAATTTTAATTATTTTTTTATCGCTCCCACAGCTTCCATGGTTGCCATACAAAATTTGAAAAAATTGGGTAAAAACCCCTAAAACTTATCCAGAGTCGCCCCTAGAGGAATAAAATGTATCACATACCCCCATTAGTTTTTCTCCCCAAACATATTCCTAGAGCATACAAGTCCCTGTTCCCCTCACCTTAGGGGGTTGTCATACAAAATTTACATAAGCAATATAAAAACGCCCTTAACTTTCCCAGAGTCGACCTTAGAGAAATAAAGTGTACAACTTACCCCCATTAGTTTCTCCTCCCAAACATATTCCTATCCTTATCGCTTAAGGGAGCTCCCATACAAAGTTTGGTAAAATTGTAACAAATCCCCTCCTACAGCTTCCAGGGTGCCCATGGATAGGTCAAATGTAGGACTGACCCCAACTCATTTTTCTTTGCAAACATTTCTCTTAAACATAATTACCCCCTATAACCACTCCGTAAGGGGTTGCCACACAAAATATGAAAAAATTAGGTTAAAAACCTTTACAACTTCCCTGGTCACCTTAAGAGGTTTAAAATATGACCCCTATTTAAAAATTAGAAACATTTCATAAACAATAAAAAATTTCGGGGTTTTGAAAGGCCAATCTGACAGGTATCTAAAATTCGTTACAGTCGAATATAGCGCTCTTACTTGTTTTGTTAAAAGTTTACATTAATAGGGGAATCAAAGACATACAAAATTATGATACAAGCAAAATTAACGTGTTGATTACGTCAGTTGCCGAAAAAATATTACAGATAGCACCTGACAACTTATAGGGTCCAGTTTTCATTAGCAAACTGCTAATATTTTTGCAACCGAGTAGTTTTTGATGCCATTCAGAATAATTAATGATGATTTAAAATTAAGCATTTCATTTCGAAGAGTACGCAGAAGGGAAAAATGAAATTGATTTAAAAAACTGTCTTCGAAGAAAAAGCTATTGCTACACGCAAAAAAAATTAAAGCGATTGAACTTCGCCAAAAAAATATGTTATGATAAAAACGTTTTGAGATAAAGCCGTCTGGTCAGATGAATCGAAATTTTTGTTTTTCTTCAGCGGGCGTAGAGTTAAAATAAACTCTAAAATGACTGGAGAGCACTATGATAACATTTTAAAACAAAATTTAAATGTGCTTGGGGACCCCAAATAATATTGAAAAACTTGACTAGCCACCACAAAGCGCTGATTTAAACCCAATTGAGAATTTATAGACCCTTCTTGATGATAAAATTCAAATGGAATCACGCACCAATATTCCATCATATTAGGAAAAATGAAATCCGAATGGAGGTTGAAAATATTATCAAAAATAATTAACATTTAATTTTATTTTATATTTAATGTAAAATTAATTTAAATTTGCACTTTATTTTGTCCATCAGTATCTAAGAATATGTAAGGTTTTGGTGTACTTATGACAAAAGTAAAGGCTATTATTTAAGTTTTTGTTTTGTTTTTTTGTATCCTGAAGTAAATGTAATAAATAAATTTAGTTAAATTTTAAGCGTCGCATCTAAAAAAAATTTTGAATTTAAAATAAGTTTTTAAACGAAATTTTCATACAAAATCAGTATTCGAAATCTACTTTAAATTAATTTTTAAAAAACCTCAAAAACACAACTTAAAAAAGTAGACTTCAGATACTGACTTTGTATGAAATATTCGTTTAAAACACTTGTTTTATTTAAAATAAATTTGGATACGACTCGTTAAATATAAATACTACATTACCTTGTTTTTATTGAAAAATAAAAATAAATAAGCATAACTACATTGTTAAAGAATTAAAATAAATAAAAAGTTTAAAATTTTGTAGGTCTTCGTGTTATATTGTTGTGTTTTGAGGTGTAAATATGTATGTTTGTATCTTGTGGTAAAACATAAGAACATATTATATGCGTAATTGCACAGATTACATGTAAATTTAATGGGTAACGTTGTTTAAGTGTATTCAGTGGCTTTGAACAGTTGTTATTTTACGATATAACCATTTATAATAGACGTTTTCTTTATTGTATTCTTCTTCTTGGACGTTAAAATTTTCTGATATGTTTGGCGGACATACATTTTCCATACTAAAGTAAAACGTCGATTTAACTTCACGAAATTTATTTCTTGATTTCATTATTATGCGTCGTGAATGCGGATCTTTACCTTCCAAAAGTTCTCGAACATAATGGGCCGATAACTGTATTTCCATTTCATCTGCAAAGGAATCCGAAATCGTATCAACAAAACGAAATTTCTTACGCAACAACTGATCAGAGACCTCGTAGAAGACACTGCTCAAATTTAAGTTAATATGAATCATAAGTAAATGCTCTAGAGTACAGTGAATTTGCAATAGTTTTGCCAGTGCTTTGGCACTTTCATGTTCATCAAAATTACTATTTTTGAAAGAAATTAATTCGTTTTTTAATTTATTACCATTTGTTTTGATATCATTACGCAACAATGTTTTACGCATTGTAGCATTATCTTGCATTACAGCATTTCGCAGTGATTTACGAACATTCGGTACAACATCATCGTTTGCTATGTTATCAATGGCCATACTATAAAGCAAAAAAGAATGAAATATTAAGCGAAAGTTAACGTGCAATTTGTTTTTAAATTTACCTTTTATTTTTTAAATCATTTGCACTACAAACTTTACTCTCAACAAATATATATTCGTAGTCCTTGTATAGTTTTTCCAATCCGATCTCGAGTAACAATTCCAACGGCTCAGACCCTGACAAACAAGGTATTGCCAAGCGACGGTTCGCCACCTCTGTTATTAATTCAGCTAAACGATTTTTGTTTGTTGGTGTATTCTAAAAAAAAATTAATTCAATAATTTTTACAAGGTCTAAGGTCTTTAAGCATATCTAATTTCTTCATACTCTATTTGCTTTATATTACTCTGTCTTTACACATGCTAGCACTTCCATAAAAATTTTTTACACGTATTAGGTGTGTTCCAAATGATGCACAGACTTCCACAAACTTACCCAAAGTTGCACAAAGTTACCCAGATAACAAAAGTTGTACTTGAGAGAGAGAGAGAGAGAGAGCTTATGATAGAGTAATTTTAATTCTCTTTATGCACAAAGGTACACAAACTTTTTCTTTGGGTAAGTTTGTGCATGAAAATTATTATCAGCTGTTTTTTATTTACATTTATAAAAATTTTGATTCCGACAAATAAGAAAAGTGCTTAACATTTACTTTTAAAAGAATAATAATGTAAAACTTTTCCAAATTATTTGAAAACGTAAATATGTATTTGTTATGTTTAACACAAAACTTAAACAATTTAAACTTTAAATTTTAAAGTTTTTTTCATAATTTTTTTGTAGATTTTCAATTTTATATTTTTTAAACGTGATATTTTTGAGCAGTGAAGGTTAAAGTTATTTAAATTGTTTTTACTATTGTTTAGTTTTTAGGATTTCTTACCACAATATTACAACGAGCAGCACACTGAAATAGTATATTGAAAGCCATTTTTAAATCTTTATAAGACGAGCATTCTAAAATATAAAAACAAAAAAAAATTAGCAAAGGAAATGAAATCAGCTTAATATGTTTTGTCGTTGATTACT
Source organism: Melanophora roralis (assembly GCA_963583895.1). Taxonomy (NCBI): domain Eukaryota; kingdom Metazoa; phylum Arthropoda; class Insecta; order Diptera; family Rhinophoridae; genus Melanophora; species Melanophora roralis. The sequence continues at coordinate 28,116,342 of OY757187.1, read as the reverse complement.
GCTTGGTTATCTAATATACACAACTTACGCTTTAAAATCTCCCACAACTTATCTGTTAAGTCATTTAGGCGCCTTATTTTGGCACTTTGAATTACATCTTCTATATCACGTTCTGCGTCATTGCTAGCATCAATTTCCGATATTTCGGTCATTACTTTATTAATGTTTTCACGAACCTCAACCATTTCAATGCCACTGAAAGTTTTAGATAAATTTTAGATAAAGACTTTTTTTTAATTCACAACATATTGTATGAGTTTTGAGTCGTACAAATGTGTGGTGTTTCGTATTCGTACAACATTTTTCATGATTTAATAATGTCGTAGATTGTAAGTTATAACTTTAATTTTTTTTATTTTGTAAAACTTAAGAAATAAATCATAAACTGTCGTATCTTCTACGAATTACAACTCGTACAATAGATTGTGAATTTAGCAAATGTATAAGTTGTGTTTTGTTTTCTTTATGGTCATCAGGGAACGGGTTGGGCGTAAATCCTGACAAGACGGAACTAGTTTTCTTCACTACTAAGTAAATGGTCCGGGCTTTTAGAGACCTAACACTTAATAGGGTATTTTAAGGGAATATAACCTATAGAATTTTGTGTGTGTGCGTGTGTATGTATTATAGACCTCTGCATGGTTGCTTATTATTGCAATTTGATCATCTTCGTTTAAACTACAATGATATGCTTATCGTATCACACAAGATTTGCATTTAGTTTGATTTTAATATTATATCAAAGAACACACGATTTAGTTCTTTATGTTACGAACCATTTCAGCTCTGTGAGGTTATCCGACTAGCTATAGCGTGATACAACTCAGGAGGTCCCAACCCTCTCACCAGTAGTGCATCCGCTCATGAAAAAAACTGAACTAAAAACACAAAAGCATTTAGACTACAATGCTCACAAACTATACCATATGAAGCTTTTTGAGAGACTGGTGTTCGCTCTCATTTAGCCATCCCAACCTTGTCGTAGTACATCCGCAACACATGATACAAATAACCAGGTAGACTCGTCGGCCCAGCTGATTAGAGCCAAAATGTCAAAGTTGTGTTCTCTCTGTAAAAATTAAACAACCAAAATTATTACACATCGTTTTTTTCTTTCAGCTTTGTTTGACACTTTGGCAGGGACGAGTATACCTGTTAATTGTATCATGTCGCAACACTTGTCTCTACGACCCACTGAAGATTTTCACCTCCACTCACCTCTTCATCATTCCTGTAACCAATAAACATTTTATTAAGATGGAAAAAATGCGACTATAAAGAATCACCAATTCCTACTAGTAATAAATTCTGAAAAGATATTTACTTATGGTAAAAAAAAGCAAACTGCCTAATTAGACGTATTTTAATCAAGGAAGGCAGCATTTAAAAATTTTTAAAATATTACTACTGAAAAAACTAAATTATTTAATAACTAAAAATTAAAGTAAAAAATAATTTTTTTTAACTTTCGCAATGGTAATAGAAATACACAAGACGACAAAAAATTTAAAATAAAAATGTTATCAACTGGGAAAAATTAGAAAAGAGATGCAGCCTACTAAGGTTCTCTACTTTGGTCCCTTTGTGAAACCTATAACAAAAGCTGAGTGTTTTTTAACTGTTTGTAGATATAAAACTTAAGAAATTAAACAATAATTGGGTCAAAAGTATTTATTTATTCACTTCTTGCAGAAACCCTCATTATTACTTTATCCTATTTTCGTACTACAATGAATGGGAATTTCCTAGTTAGTGGGCATGCGCTTCAAGTTAGGATATCAAATGGCAAAGGTACGCGACAAATTTATGTATATATTTAGGCAATCGACCATCCGTGTTGGAGTCTTTGAGTCTGTTTTTACTCCCATCGGACGCGTCCCCAGGTGGCGGATAGGGGGGGCTTAATATAAGGTGAGGGTTTCTGACTAAACTCTTAGGAGAAAGGGCAGCTGCCCGCACTTTATATCTAGCCCTAGAGTAATCTCTCGCGGACCAAATAAAAACAGACAGCACTTTTAAGGTCAAGGTGGCTGGCAGCAGTGCCGAGGACCTGGATGGCTAGTTAGTGCTAAAAGAAACTAGTCGCTAACAGCTCCCCTCTGGCGCTAGGGCACGGGTCGGTTGTAAGTTCTAGTTGCCTAGTCCGCGTACGCCGTCACTGCGCGCGACGGTCCGATTTTTTACGAGCATACTCGTGGGATCAAAATTGAAGAACCAAATAAAACTAAGGATGTTGTAAAGGTAGGGGAAACGGACGCTTCTCTGGGCGTAGCCCCAGGACGGGTCACAGTTGGGAACGAACCTGTAGCGGACGTAACGGACAGAACTGACATGGAAGCAGGTGTGAGTACAGCGACAGACACTATGACTACTGACGAACGCATTAGGACAGGACGGAACGACTTGGACGTGCTGCACTCTGCTCTATTAGAGCAGCAGGACGAACTGCAGCAGCAGTTATCTGCCCTGACAGTGAAGAGTCCACATCAAAGTCTCAGTCAGGGTAGCACTCCGTACTGTCTTTCTGAGGAACTGTTGTTGTCCGATGAGGAACTAAATGTCACCATGACGCTACACTCATTGGATAATGACAGTGCTTTGGATGAGACGGATGGAGCGGCTATCCTGACTGGCACCACGGATGTGACAGCAAAGATGTCAGGACAACGTGAATCGGCCACTGCCGATTCCGCAGTCCTTATCCGACAAAAGGCAGTTGAGGTGACTGAGGCTTCCAGCGAAGTTGTTGGTGAAGGCTGCAGCGGAAGGGGCGCCGGAAAAGCTGTTAATCAGCAAATTCCGGACAAACCGGAAGCGAATGCAATACCAGCAGCAACCAAAGGAACCCTGGTCGGCGGCAATGAGTCGGCAAAGGACACAAAAAAGAAGTCGAAAGAGCAGAAGGCCAAAGATGGCTACAAAAGAGCCTGTTCCTTCCTACGAAAGTTCGAAGGAATAGACTCTTCTCTGCTCTCGGAAAGAGAAATGGGGTGGATAAAGAGCAATTTTAAAACGGTTGCTCGCTTCGAACGGGATCACCCGGAATTTTCCAAGAAGCGAGACTTTATCGACTCCATTCCTCTAATGAAAGGGCTCAAAGGTGCCACGGCTACATCAGTAGTCACAGCAGGAGCCAAGGAGGATAAAACGGTCGCAGCTCCTAAGGGCAATACCGAATTATCTGTCAAATCGAAGGAAGCAGGAGAATCTGGGAAGCGAGTAGCGCCAAATCAGGAGCGATCCTCAACTTCGCAGCAGACAAAAGGGAAATCGAAAACCCCCTCCAAATCCACGTCATGTGTTAAAAGAGGGCGGTCAAACGAGGAACCACAGCCTGCTGCGAAAAGGCATGATGCCGGGACCACCACTGGTTTGGGGAAACCCGACTCCGCAGGCTCTCACCTGGTTTCGCAGAAAGGCAAAGCTGTCTCCACTGGAAATACCCTCAAAAGGAAGATTTCTGGGGATTCGGCCAAGTCAACTACGAAGACAACAGAGAGGAAAAGTAACGCAGGAGGCTTCGGTGACCATAAGGTTGCAATCGTTGATAGGGCTGATGTCGATGGAAAAATTAGTCCTGACAGATGGCTGCAACTGGAAGAGAAGCTGATGGAGGCGATGCTCTCAGACAGATGGAGTGGCAGCGATGTGCTCTTCGACGGGGCGGCCTGGCAAAGAGGTGTCAAAATCATTGGCTGCGCAAATAAGGAGTCATTGAATTTCCTTAACTGCGCAGTCAGTGAGATTGGCGAGGCCTGGCCAGGAGCTCAGTTGGAGATTGTACCAATGTCTGCTATTCCTCTGAGGCCGATGGTTTCAGTATGGATTCCACCTCCGTTTAAGGATACGGATAAAATACTGAAGCTCATTGGAAAGCAGAACGCCGGTCTTCGCACAGACAGCTGGGTGGTAGTGTCATCCTCTGTGTGTGCGGAAAACGGCGGACTGAATCTGAGGGTGAGACTGAGCGCCGAATCGGAAAAATTCTTGAGGAACTGTGAGGGACGGGTAAGGTTAGGGTTTGGAACCATTCGGTTCCGCCTTCCCAATCCTGATGATAGGAGGAACTCAGAAGAAGCTGCGCATAGTGCAAATTAATTTGCACCACTGCAAAGCAGCTTCTGACGAACTCCTGCTCTCCCTCACAAAAGCCCGAGTAGACATTGCTCTAGTCCAGGAGCCTTATATCTTTAGAAATAAGGTTGCTGGGCTAAGCAATGTCAATTTCCGTCTATACGCATCCTCTAATGGGGACAAGGTTAGAACATGTGTAATTGGTAGAAAAGATTTGAACCTAATCCACCTCTCTAATTACAGTAGCGGAGATATGACGGCAGTATGCCTGGAAAATGTTGCTGGTCGACCACTAATCCTGACATCTGTCTATATGCCGTATGATGAGCCCGATCCTCCAAATATTAATGTCCGGAATCTGGTGAATAACGCCTTGCACGGTAGGGATATTATCCTTGGATGCGATGCCAATGCTCACCACTCGCAATGGGGTAGCAAGGACATTAATAAAAGAGGTGAGTTAACTTTTGATTTCATTTTACGCTCGGGTCTTCGTATTTGTAACAGGGGTAATACCCCCACCTTTCAAATTAGAGATAGGGCTGAGGTGATAGACATAACGTTAACTAACCTGGACGAATCGCGCGTCAGAAATTGGAGAGTGTCCAACGAGTGCACCTTTTCGGATCACAGAAAGATACTCTTTGAGTTAGACTTTAGGAAAAACCGGCAAAAACCCTTTAGGAACCCTAGAAGGGCGAATTGGTCGAAGTTTTCAGAACTAGTTACCTCTCGTCTTGAGTCGAATCCGGTCAACGCCTGCACGACGAGAACGGAGGTTGATTTAGCGGTTGATAGACTCTCTGGCTACCTTACAGAGAGCTTTGAAGAATCCTGTCCCTTGTCATACCCAGGTGGAAGATCACAGCCAGTATGGTGGAATCGAGAACTGGGCTTTTTAAGGAAGGATTCGAGGAGATTGTACAACAGGGCCAACAAGACCAAGCAGGGATCGGATTGGGACGACTATAAAGTCAGTTTCAATCGATACAAAAGCGAAGTCAGAAGGGCGAAACGAGCCTCCTGGCTAAGATTCTGTGAATCGATAGAAGGCGTGAATGAAACGGCGAGATTCCGCAGGCTGCTCTCAAGGGACCCGAAAACCCTGGATAGCATCCAACGCGAAGACGGCTCTTGGACCGAGACGAGCTCGGAGACATTGGATCTACTTGCTGCAACTCACTTTCCTGGATGCATGGAAATGGATGGGGCACAAACCATGACGGAGGACGTTTCTATGGTCGATCCGTGCATGGGGGTACCCCTAGTTGACTGTATAGTGGATGATAGGAAGATTGCGTGGGCGCTGGATTCTTTCCAACCCTTCAAATCACCTGGGCCGGATGGTATCACCCCAGCAATGCTGCAAATGGCAGGGCCAATGCTGTTACCATCACTGTCGAAAATTTTTAGGGCCTGTCTGCAACTATCGTGCATTCCCTTAGCCTGGAGGGAGGTCAGCGTTGTCTTCATTCCGAAGGCAGGGAAGACGTCTCACTCCAAGCCGAAGGACTTTAGACCTATCAGCCTGTCTTCCTTTCTGTTGAAGACGGTGGAGAGACTGATAGATTTACATATCAGGAGTTCGATGGACATTACGTCACTAAGTGCCTGTCAACATGCTTACCGCAAGGGTAGGTCGGTGGAGAGTGCGCTTCACGATGTAGTTAGGACTATCGAGCACAATATGGCAAATTCCAACTTTACGATGGCGGCCTTTCTGGATATTGAGGGGGCTTTCAATAATGTGAAGCTGGAATCGATACATGAATCCCTCGTTTTAACTGGTGTTTCCCCTCTCCTCATAAGCTGGATTGATAGAATGCTGAAGGGCCGAATTATCAATGCGCAAATGGGCGAAGGCTCCATACGGAGAATTGTTACCAGGGGCACACCACAGGGTGGAGTCCTTTCACCCCTTTTGTGGCTTCTGGTGATAAATGGTATACTGGAGAAATTCGAGAGGGAAGGAACGAAAGTCGTGGCATACGCGGATGATGTGGTCATACTTATTGGTGGGAAGTTCTTGTCTACATTAACTGATTTGATGCAAGGGGCACTGAGATCACTGTCTGACTGGGCCAAGTCCAAGGGACTTGGAGTAAATCCCACGAAGACCGAATTAGTTCTCTTTACCCGCAAGCGGAAGGTCGGGGATTTCTGTGGACCGGTACTGGATGGAGTAGAGCTACAACTGTCTCCGGAAGCCAGATACCTTGGCGTCATCCTGGACCAGAAACTTAACTGGAAGAGGAACATCGAGGAAAGGGTTAAGAAGGGGCTGAATGCTCTATATGCGTGCAGGAACTCGATAGGAAAGAGTTGGGGACTGAGGCCTAGTACTGTCCATTGGTTGTACACGGCAATTGTTCGACCCATTGTTACCTATGGATGCCTGGTTTGGCAAACGGCCACAACGAAAACCTCTCTCCTCAAAGCGCTGAACAAGGTGCAGAGGGCTGCTTCTATTTGTATCACGGGAGCGCTCGGGAGCACCCCACAGGCTGCACTGGATACAATGCTGAACCTTCTACCTCTGGCACTTTTTGTGAAGCGGTTTGCGGTTAAGGGAGCCTTGAGACTTCGAGAATCAGGAACTTGGCGCGACTCTCAATCGGGACATGCCAGCATTTTGATCGAAATGGGGAGGCTGGAGCAGCTAGGAGACCTAGTCGGGAAGACGGATTACTTATCATCTTACCTGGACTTCGACTCCGCCGCTGTGATAACCATTCCTGAAAGGTCGGTATGGGATGATGGCCACGTTCCGTACGGAGGAGTAGTCGTTTATACTGATGGATCGAAGACTGATCGTGGTACTGGAGCTGGTATTTTCAGCGAAGCACTTGACATTGCGGAGTCTTTCAGGCTAAGCGATCACTGCAGTGTCTTCCAAACGGAAATATTTGCAGTACAAGAGGCCGCAAGATTGATCGGACGCACAAATCAAGGCCATGATGAGTGGGTCACCATTTACGTGGATAGTCAAGCCGCCCTAAGGGCTTTGGGTTCAGACTCTGTAAGGTCGAAGGCGGTTAGAGACTGTAGGACGGCGCTTCGGGAGCTTGGTAGGGCCGTAAGGCTGTGCTGGGTTCCCGGTCACTCCGAGATACCCGGTAATGAATATGCCGACGAATTGGCACGGAAGGGAACCGAACTACTTACCACTGGGGCGGTCACATCGATCCTTCCCCCTTTGTGCGAACTCTACGGGATAATCGATGGGTACTTTAGAGTCCTGGCGAACCGGAAATGGGCGAATACTGCTGGATGTAGGGTCTCCAAATCCCTATGGAAAGCAGTTTCGGAAAACCGGACGAAGACCCTTCTATCTTTGGGTAAGAGCGACCTTAAGCTGATCACCGGCCTTTTGACCGGTCACTGCAGTATAAGATCATTGGAGGCAAACTGGAGGCCAAACTCGGTCGACTTCTGTCGACTATGCGAAGACGAAGAGGAGATCGAGACTGTGGAGCACCTGTTGTGTCGATGCCCGGCGCTCGCTGGGAGGAGGAACCGGTACTTTGGTGTACCCTACTATGACCACCTCTCTGCGCTCGCCGACTGTGACCCAAGGGTCTTACTAGGATTTGCGAGAGGGATGACATGGCTGGCGAGAGGTTGCAACTGATATCCGAAGCAGGACACGTGCCAAATGGACAATCGGCAACGACTCGTGATGGACATTGCCACACTCTCACTTACTTACTTCGACTCTACTACTACTACTCTAACCTTTGTCATTTCTACTTTATTCTTTCATCTGAACATACCTTTCTATTTACTCTTTATTTTATTACTTCTTCTTATAGGACAGTCACAATGGGCAAACTGCCTCTGGGTGATGCGGTGAGTGTATCTCACTGCATGTCCTTTAACCTAAAAACCTAAAACCTAGGCAATCGACCAAAAGGCGAAATAAGTAAAATTATCAAATATCGAATACATTGCTCTAGCTGCCTATTTATTCAAATGCTCGGTATAGAATAAAAAAAGCCCTAATTTTTTAGATGCCTGAAATATTTTGTATTTCCTTAAATTTTTTGTTTTTGATTAAGATATCCCTTTTATTATATTATTGCTGGAGTCCACTTTAGAACTAATTAATTTTTACCACAGATATATTAAGTACATTATTTTCAAACGTATGCATAAGGAAAAAATTCAAGAGGACATTTGGTGGGGTAATACGTATAAAAGAATTTTGCCACCGATTTGGATGATAAAATTTTTACTTACACTCCGCAAGGGTAGACAGGTTCCTTAGCTATCTCAGAACTCTCGGATTGCTTATAGAAAATTATTTCGTTACGTATGGCAATCAGAGTACGCAACTGAATAACGAAATCTTGCGTGAAAGAAGTACAATTACCAAAACGAAATGTTTGTTTAAGCACAACATCACACGTCCTTACATCCAACAATGAGGGAGTTGCTAAAGTTGTTGACCAAGAGCATTTCATACAAATGTTTGATTTCATTTGATAGGTATTTTCGATTTCAGTTTCTATGCGGGCATCTTTGCCAACTAATGCATAGTGCTGTTCCAGTAGGGACTGACTCGTAACATCATGACTGACAACCATTCCCATAAAATTTATTATGCCATTTGTATTTTTATTTTGCATAAACTCGTACTGCAAAAACAGTGTCTTCGGAAAATCGGAACATGAACATAAGAACCACACAGAGCCTAAAGCATCAGTGGTTGCTGAACTTTTTTGAAAATCTTCCAATGTTATAATAGTTCTAGCTTTATCAACAGGGATACCCTTGTGATATTCTTCCTCAAGTTTCCAAGGGTTAGTAGACATTAAATTTAGATCCAAAGACATGTCAGCTAAGGTATCAACTTCGCACTCGTCCTTCAAAGGGCTGCCTGTTAAATCCAAATTTATATTTGTAGACTTTTTAATTTTTAACTTTGAAGGTGATATCATGTTTGATTCTTTTCCCTTTGAGCGATCCTTAAAACGTAAACAAAACATACATTTTCATGTGTTTACCTTAATATGCAACAATTACTTATTTATTTATTTATAATTCCAAAGAAAATTGTTACCGCAAGCCCATAGGGCCTAAATTGGCTAGTCTACCAAGCATTACAATAACTATAACAAAAAAATCCTTAATTAAATTTGAAGTTTAATTACAATACACGATAATTATAATTGATAGTAAGAGAGGGAAAAATTATTATTAATATTATATACTTATGTAAATGTAAGTGAACTAAGAGGAAACCCGAAATCTGCACACGATCAGAGGCAAGTTTTGTCAAAAAGAGAGAAAAAAAAGGCGATAAAAAATTTGCCAGTAGAAAAATTTTAATAGATTATTCAAAGAAGTTTTAGAAATAGATTATTATGAAGTACAGTACATGTTTTAATTACACCAACACATTTATCAAGATTACAAGAAATATAAAAAAACCTAAACAAAGAAACTAACTGGTTTGCAAGTTGCTCAAAAAAACTTTCACAAATTTTTCAATGGAGTGGTTAAACCTTGGTTTATTATGGGGTATTACTGAATTCCATAGTCTACAGATTCTTACAAGATAAGACCTCTCCATGACCAATGAGAAGTATCTAGGACAAGGTAGAGAATAAACTCTACTAGACGACCCAACCTAAATATATTTAGAAGATAAACGGGTGTACCATATTTCACAGTCTTATAAAAAATATGATTTGTCTTAATTGAACATAGCAGGCAATGAGAACTCCGATGGACTAACAAAGAAGGGATCGGCTTGGAATATTAGACTTGGGTGTGAGCCGGTTAGGCCACCACTGGGTTTCTATTATGGGCTAAATGGGACTTGGAAATGGAAAAGGTGGGCCAAACCTGAAGGGACAGGGCTGACTGCAGGATCTCAAGACTTTTATGGCCCAGGCTGGGCAGAATAGGCACTGACCTGCTGCTCAAGGAGAGCAGGGGGGTTCTGAGGTGCATTATTAAGACTCTCACAGGGCACTGCGATGTGAGATATATGGCGAACAGAGGTGGTTGGGAGGGCACTTCCTATATGGAGTTAGTGAGGTCTCTGGCTGTGAGCTGTGGAACATATGATTCATCAAAGGGGTTGGGTGGCTGGGTGAATGGGTGGCGCCAACGAATACTAATTTCTTTTGACTTTTTGCGGCTGCATTCTGTATCGCTCTACCTACAAATTCCTTTGTCTTTCCTATTTCTCTTTCCGACTCTTCTGAAGGAATTCACAATGGGTTTAGGGGCCTCTTGGTGGAAGCAGCGGGTTGCACTCATCACTACCCTTCGTAACCTAACCTAACCTGGAACCGTTACGAGAAAAGATACGTTAAATAATAAACAAAATAAAGGGAAAAAAAAGGTGTAAAGGTCTTAAATAAATGTATTTTAAGTGAAATCAGAGAAAAATGCTTATTACTAATTACTAATATTTTTTGTTCCTTACGCGGAAGACTCATTAAAACAATAAAGATATATATATTTTAATGCATTTTTGACAATAAAAACGATAGTTTAAAATTGATATGACCATAAAATTTTGTAAATTATCATTTTTAGCTTTTTTTAAATGGACCTAAAAAATGCAGACTTCTGGTACATGCCGACCTAAGGTGCACTCACCCTAGCATGCCCTGAACCGGATACAATGAAAATGTCCTTCTTGACAAAGGCTTTTATACCTATAAAGTATTCGAAAATGGGTTTAACATTTGATATTTCCTTCATATTTTTACTTTTTATCATTTTTTAACTTTTTTTATGTGGATAAATGTAGGTAATATAAATTTAAGCTTAAATTGTTTGCATATTTTATATATAAGTACCTCTGTATAAAAGAGAATAATCTTTCCTGGATTCTCCGCAGGACCCATTATGTTACTTAAATACGTAGGCGCATTGGCATAAGTAATCATATATCTTTCACCGTATTTTCGTAATAAGTTTGCATAAATATTCGCTAAATTTGAAGACATGACCAACGGGGTTTATTAAAAATCTGTAAACAATTATTTACAATTATTATTATTTTAATCACGAAAACCAAGAAATTCCAGCGGGCAATTTGAAATGTAAACAAAAATCACTACCATTTTACGGCGTTGCCAAGTAAAATCGTAGTGAGGTTGCCATACATATAAACAAATCTTGTATCACAACATAGGGCCTATTAACTATTAAGGTAGGTACACACGCTGCAACATGTCTATGCAACAAAGCATGTTTCATCACTGTTTGCTTAGTGTATACTCGAGTTTATGAACTTATTATTATAGTATTTGCACACGGTTATATAAACCACTAGATTGCCTCCCTGAATCTTGGTGTTCACACGTTTGTTCTGTTTCTTTTTGACCATTACGTTTTTAAATATATGTATGTATTCTTTTTTTCTATTTGTATTTAAATATATATTTGTACTTTTTATTTGTTGTGTGTATTTTTTAGGTTTCATTTTTTATTGTTTCTGTTTAATCTTTTTGGGCGCTTTCCGTATGATTCAAAATTAACCTAGAAATGGAAGTAACCATTTTCATTTCATTTTAGAGGCAATTATTCCTAGGGATGGTAGGGACTTTAAACCTAAATATCTTTTAAGGCTGTAAGTTACATGTGTGTTTTTAAAAATTTGAAATTTAAATAAATTTATTAAAATAAGGGAAATAAGCTATTCCGTTTTAAGCCGCTTTACGTTAAATTGCCCAAGTACTTTTATATATATTTTAAATACCTAATACAATTTTATAAACACTTACATTTTTTTGTTAATAAAAGTTGTAAAAAACTTGTTTGTTTTATTTCTTTATATTCTTAAATGTACCTCTTTATGAAAAAACGTAACCTTTTGATTGAAAACATGTAACTCTTCGTAGCTCTCCCTGGCAACGCTGACCTAGTATGTATTTATTACCGACGGTTTATTTTTTCGATAGTATCGCTATCGGAAAAAAAAACATCAATAGTCAGTAAAAATGAGAACTATCGATTGTTGTGCAGCTTTATTACACGTGTATTTTGTTTGAAAACAAATTTGTTGGAATATGGCTGATTTTGGTACACAAGGAAGTGATTCAGAGTTATATTCTGAGGACGAAAGTGAAGCAGAGGTATTAAAAAACAATTGTAACCTTGTTGCAGCTCTTAACTCAAATTAGTTTGGTATTATAAGAATCGAAGCAACTTACGGCCGATGAAATAATTTTTCAGTATTGTGATAGGTTTTTTCGTTCAAAAATTGCAATATCTACCAAATTTTAACAAGAGTTGGAGCCAGCAAAACGGTATAAGTCAATTAACATATGCCACTCTAAATCAAAAACAGACAGCTCAATTTAAGCCAGTTCCCTGTTAAGACGGTTTCTAATGTTGAGCCCAATTTGGTTAACATAACCATTTTTTTTTAAAGCAGAAAAGGGGACTGCCATGAAAAATAATGATTTTAAATCTGACTGTTTTTGATTTAGCGTAGGAATTATAAACTAAATAAGTCAAGATGTTCTTAAAAATAGTTGCAAGAGGCTTTAGCTCGTGGAGAATTGAAACCTGGACTTAATATTGAGTTTGAGAAGAGAAAGGAAAAAGTCAACTGCATTGTAAGTGTTTTCTTTTACATTCAAATTTATACAAATATAAAATGATTTTTGAAATCTTACCACAGCCAAGAATTTTAGCAAAAAACGATGAAATTAAAACAGATTTACCATGGGTAGAACGTTTGGATATAATTAATGACTTGGCGCCCTTGGCACCAGAACTAGCTATTGCTTTAGAAAAGCATGAACAAAAAAGAGCCAACTTGTTTAAGGGCAACGCAAAAATACCATATGTACGACCTGAAGAGGACCCCGTTCTAAATGATTTTAAACGTGAAATGTTATTCCACCGTCAAGCTCAAGCTGCCGTGCTAGAAGGTATAAAGCGTTTGCATGAGCTAGGCATAAAAACCAAACGTCCCGATGACTATTTCGCTGAAATGGCTAAATCTGACGAACATATGCAAAAAGTTCGCTCCAATTTGATGGCCAAACAAGAGGGACAAGCTAAATCAGAGCGCATTAGACAAATTAGGGAACAGCGCAAAATGGGCAAAATGTTAGCCAAACAAACAAAGGTACAACGTGAAATGGAAAAGAAGGATATGTTGGATAAGTTAAAGAAATTCCGTAAAGGAAAATTAAAAAACTTGGATTTCTTGGAAGACGCTAAAACTCTGGAAGCAAAGACTAAAAAAGCCGTAGCAAAGAGAAAGGAGCGCAACAAAAAATTTGGTTTTGGCGGGAAAAAAAGTGGTTCAAAACGCAATACAAAGGCGTCATCAGCTGGTCTTGAAAAAACAAATTTAATTAGAAGCAGAGTGGGGCATAAAGCAGCGCCAGGCAATAAGCGCGTAGGTAAGGCAAGGCGGTTGAAAATGAAATCTAAAAAATAAATATTGATTCTGATAAACAACATTTAAAAGAAGTTTTTAGTTATTTTTCGGAAAATTTTAAATATCAAAACTTTCTAATCATACATATGTACATACATTTGTTCAGGGCAATTAGTTTTTAATACTTTTTTTTTAATTTTATGGAGCTTTTAGTTTGTTAAACAGTGAACCGAAACTGAATGAATATACATATGTATTTGTTGAAAATTTTGAATTTTTTTTAAGTTCGTTAATATCATCTAATACTATTGTAAAAATTTATTTTAATAATCTGACCTTTAATTTGGAAAAATTGACGTTAGCCGCTTGAAAAGGTTTAATTTAAATCTTTTTTTCTTCATTGACTTGCTGAATTTATCTTATCGTATTTATATGAAATATGTTTTGCCTGCCTTTGGTTACCAAGCATCTAGTTTAAAAGTTTATTTACATCTTTTTTTATACGCTATGCCAAAGAAATGTGTATATTAAAAGTATTTAACAAGGCAACTAACTATAGGTTATTATTTTATGCTTAAAAAATGTTAAAAATGACGACCACTGATTACTTTGTTACCTAAATATAAAATATTTGTCGAAGTAATGGTTAAAATCCCATTGATTAATCTTTTGACATGGAGGAAATTCTCAAAGCTATAGCTTTTTTCATCTACAAAAAATATATTTTCTGTAACCGCAACCTTTTTGCACTTTTTTAATTTATAAAAATGTTTATGAATTTCACCTTAACCTTTTGCATGGTTATTAATGTACGTAATTTAGGTCCTTCTAATTTCTTAAAAGTTGGTTTTAAAACACGTTTTTTAAACCTGTTTATCATTTACTATTCAAAACCTTTAATTGTAAAATAATGCAAAAAAATATAATTTACAGCCTCTCGTGAGAGACCATTTTTACGTACTTCAGTATAAAAAAAGAAGATGTAAAGAAAAAGATAAATGATAAGAGGCAAAACATAACCATTTTAAATAATAATTAGAAAAAGCAAGAGAGAGTATTAAATTAACTAGAGGAGTAACCCAGTATTTTCCACCATCCAAGTTTGTCAAAAAGTAGCATCGTATCAACTTTTTCAACACTGAATTGTACCATGGGTTGAATTTTAAAACTTTTTTGACATTCACTTTTTTTTAAAATAAAAGGGAAATGCCGAGGGCCAAATTTTTGAATTCGCCTTTATACTATCAAGAGTACAGGATCAAAGTGAATTCAAAAAATTCGCATTCTGCATTTCCTTTCTGTGTTTGACAAAGAAAATGTCAAAAATTTTAAATTTCAAACAAAATTAATAAATCTGACAATCACTCACAAAATTTTAAGACGATGTCATAATCAGCTGCTGCTTTTGTAGATCTGCTGCCGCCTGTATACATGCGACTTGGCTGCCGCCGACTAGTTGCGCACATGATACAAAGGACCAGGTAGTCTCGTCGGCCCAGCTGATTAGTGTCAAAATTATGCTCTCCCTGTGAAAATAAAACAACAAAAATTATTACTCATCGTTTTTTTTCTATGAGCTTTTGTTTGACACATTGGTACTAATTTGTAGTTGTTGCAGGGACGAGATTACCTGATTAGTTGTATCATGGTTGCGCACTTAGCTGTCGGCTTCGTTCTCTAGACTATATTTTTTTTTACTGTCAAAGAAACGTTTTACAATAACGCCAAAAATAAATTTCTAAAAATTGCAATGGATATTGCACGTAAAATCCTATCAAACTATGGTTGGAAAGAAGGTGATGGGTTAGGAAAGAAAAATGACGGCATTGTCAAGCCATTAAAGGCCAATTTAAAATTTGATAAGGCTGGTTTAGGGGCAGATCAAGCTGAAATTGATTTTAATAACCACTGGTGGGACAGAGTATTCAATGAAGCTGCCAATAATGTAAATATAAAAGACGATGGTGAGAGGATACAAATTGCTTTAAAAAAAAGAAAGGATGGTGTTGAAATCTCAACCAAACCTTATTCGATAAAAAAGCTAAAAAAAATGAAAAAGGTTTTTAGAGAGGGCAAAAAAGAGGAATCTAGCTACGAAAACTTCTTGCAAGCAGCAACTCTAACTAACTTGGGTAACGAAGTTGAAACTCCCGACAAAATAAAAACTTGCGATATCGAAGTTGCCAAATATAAGGTGTTAACAGACGAGGAATTGTTTAAGGCGTGTAAAGGTAGAACTGCACACAAGGGGGCTCGTCATGGCTTAAAGTTAACCGGAAAGTTATTAAGAATAGAAAAGCAAGAGGCAGAATTGTTAAAAAATATGGCAATAAGTAATACTTCCAGAAAAGTAAATGAATGTGAAAACCAATTGCCAACAAAAATTCCCAAAACTGCAGTTACACGAGATCAGATTTGTACAGAGACCAAAACTGATAAGGTAAACGATTGCCAAAATGTATTTAAATTAATTAATACTGAAATTACTACGAAGCAGAGTGACAAGAAGAACCATAAACGCAGCAAAAAACATGGAGTCAAAGAAGACTCTGTCTTAGACAGAGTAAATACTATTGTCAAGAGTAAACAGAGAAAAAATATTTCTAATAAAGAAACTAAACAATTCGCACGGGAGCTTGTACAAAACGTTAAAACTTCAGAGTGCAGTAATATTAACTCGTTAAAGAAAAAAAAGAAAAGTAGATAAGTATAAATATGTTCCTGAACGCATTTTGTTTTGCAGCACGAAATTTCAAATCGCTATATTATATAGAAAGGGCCTCCTAACCTGTTTTTTAAGCCGAGATTGTTTTGGCTAGTTGTGATATAAGAGCAGACCATTTATTGAAATAAACGAAAATTTGGATTCATAAAAAAAACACGAAAAGAAAGGGCCTTTCTATATTAATGTAACGAATTCTTCCTTAAAGCAAAGCTAAAGATATGAATATTGCCCTTATTCTGCATTTCGATTACGATTTCGCATGGCAAATGCACAAACAACAAAATATAAATAAAACAAGAATCACAAGATTTTAATACCAAAAAAACAAAATTCCAAGTAAAAGTTATTAGTGTCCAAACTGTTCCACAATAAAGATGGCCGACCGACGAAGAAAATTTCGAATCGAAATTCAGAATAGGGGTGGTGAATGTCTTCGTTCCTAAGTAAGTGTTTATAGCATGGTCAAATAATTTATCATGAGTTATTTGACCATGGTTAAGTTATATTAATGATTTGAAAAAGATAACGTCAAAATTGTAAGTGTTGTATTGAGGAAAAAATTGAATTATCGAACTGAAAAACAAACTGCATATCGTTATCTGAAATGCAAAGCCACGTAACTAACAAAAAATCATGAATTCATCTATTAACATAAGTACAAACTTGATAATATTATATTTAAAGCACATGACAATTTTTTAACATTACAAGCAAAACTTGAAACAGAATGCCGGAAAAAAATTTTTACAAGCACTGCTTTTGTAATTTAGAAATTGTTTTCTTTAAAAAATTTAAAAATGTAGTTAGGTGGTTTTGCATTCCAGCTGACGATATACTGGTATAATGTATATTTATTTTAAACCAGAAGAATTGGTAAAACTAATTGCGTTTTTCATTTTTAGTAATAAACTTTCCAGTAAGTTGTGCATTTTTGGTAAATAATGTAAAACACACAATAGTAAAAATTTTAAAATTCCTTATTTACCATAAATACGCAACTTACTGGATAGTCTATCACCACGAGTGAAAACTGCTTTATATGCAATATAATTTTTTTTTAATTATAACAAATTTTGTATAATAAAGATTATCAGTTGAGTTGAATGTACCATGGTTAAAATTATTACAGGTGATTGCAGTTTAGAGATAATTCTTTTTGTTAAAGTTTACAACTGGTAAGCACAGAAGTGGTAATGTAAATAAATAAATAAATAATACCTAGTGTGGGATTATTTTGCAGAACAAAGCTTAGGGCCGCTATACAAAATCTAGCGTTAAGGACCAAAAATATCACAACACACTTAATTCAAAATAAGTAAGAGCGCTATATTCTGTGCCAAATCTTAAATCTTATCTTATTTTTTCAAATTTTGTATGGCAACCCCTTTAGCGGGTGGAGATAAGGGTAAGTATATTCCAGGATAATGTTTGTAAAGAAAAATGAATTAGGGTCAGTCCTACATATGACCTATCCATGGGCACCCTGGAAACTTGTATGGGAGCCCCGTAGGCGATGGAGATTGGTGGTATGTTTTAGGAATATGTTTGAAAGGGGAAACTAATGAGGGTCCGTCTTACACTTTATTTCTTTAAGGCCTACTCTGAGGAAGTTATGGGCGTTTTTACATAATTTTTGTAAATTTTGTATTGCAACCCCCTCAGGTAATGGAGATAACATGGCGCAATAATTTATCAGGTGGTGTTGATTTTACAACAACAAAATTTGGTGAATAAAATTTTCGTTTTTGTGGTAGTTTTCGTTGGCTCAGTTGTCAAAAAAAGATATGTAAATGTAAACAACTTTGACTACCCAGCCTCGATTTATGCATGAAAAAATTAGATCAGCTGTGCTCGTAACACCACCTAGTACACATTATTTCACCATGGGAGATATAAAGTAGTATTTTTACACCATTTCCAATTGTATTTCAGAACTTTCTAATTGTATTTCAGAAATTTCTAATTTAATTTCAGAAATTTCTAATTCAATTTCAGAAATTTCTATTTAAATTTCAGAAATTTCTAATTCAATTTTAGAAATTTCTAATTGTATTTCAGAAATTTCTAATTATATTTAAGAAATTTCTAAATCAATTTCAGAAGTTTCTATTTTAATTTCAGAAAATTCTATTTCAATTTCAGAAATTTCTATTTCAGAATTTTCTACTTGTATTTTCTTTTCTAAAGAAAAAATTTTTTGAGTGGGGCAAAAAAAGGGGTAGCTCCTATACAAATTAACGGTTTGTATGAATTTATCGATTCGCTATATCACGGAAACTATAACAGACATCGAAATCAAGTTTTCTACAAAAAGCAATTCGACAAAAAGGCCTACGCTCTAAATAAAAAATTTTTTGAGTGGGGACAAAAAAAGGGGTAGCTCCCGTACAAATTAACGATTTTAATTAAATTTTCAAAACGCTATATCTCGGAAACTATAACAGCTATCGACATCAAATGCTCCACAAAAAGTAATTGGACAAGGCCTACGCTCTAAAGAAAAAATTTTTGGATGGGGGGTGAAGAAGGGGTAGCTCCCATTAAAATTAATGATTTGTATAAAATTTTCGATACGCTATATCTCGGAAACTATAACAGCTATCGACATCAAATGCTCCACAAAAAGTAATTGGACAAGGCCTACGCTCTAAAGAAAAAATTTTTGGATGGGGGGTGAAGAAGGGGTAGCTCCCATACAAATCAACAATTTTTATGAAATTTTCGATACGCTACTTCTGGAAAACTATTACAGCTACAGACTTCGAATATTCTACAAAAAGTAATAATCAAATAATTCATACATTTTGGAGAAAAAGTTGGAGAGGAGCAGGGGGACTACAACATCCCATAACATTTAACAAGTTTTATTAACCTTTTATATGACTAATGTCGAAAACTTTTAAAACTCTCGACCTCAAACCTTCATCTATTTCTATTATTCATACGAACGTTAAAATTTTGTATAGTTTTCTATGGACTTTAAAACTCGCACAAGGTTTTTTATTATATTATTTGCAGTACAAAATTATTTGGCTGGGTATATTTAAAGACTAATGTGAAGGGTATATAAGATTCGGCACAGCCGAATATAGCGCTCTTACTTGTTATTTATAAAATATAAAAAACTTAATAATTTTTCATAGATTTTGTTTTATTTCCGTTTTTAACTTAAATAAAAAGTTTTGCTTTTTCTTTTTTATTACTCTTGGATGTTTTTTAAAAACAATAAAGATAATGGAGCTGTGGTTGCAGTACAGATATTATCAATTAATTTTGTTATCAATTTAATATTTCTTATGTTGTCATAATAACGTTATAAATACACATTTTAGAAAGCGAAGAGGAGCAAGAAAGCCATCATAAGACAGAAAAGACCCATAGCTTCAGAAAGGGCAAAACCCAAGATAGCGTAGGAGAACAGCTGTTGTTTTAATGATGGATTTCTAGCATAACCAATGATGAGGGAGCCGAAAACTGTTCCGATACCGGCACCTGTTGTATTGGAAATTTAAGATAAAAAAATATTAAAAGTAAAAAGTAAAAAAAAAAAAGAAACAAAGAAATTTTTGTTCTTAAAAAATACAGTAAATAATTGCATTTACTTAATGGAAAAAGTAGTTTATAATAAAGTCAGTCACAGATTAGTCTGAATTGAGTTCTGTTTATATTAAAGTTTTTCAACTTATTTTTAAACAGCAAGCACATCGCACTTAAATTGCTGGTCACAAAAGATTTCAATGAATGTTTCTTTTTGTAAAGAACAAAATAGAAAATATCCAGAATTTCTTGTCCCTTTGCCTTTTAATTATACAAGTTTCCTGCTAGAAAATTTATTAGTTTAAGTTCACATGTGCAACAAACATGTTTTGTAATGAACTTTGACCAATTCTCAGACCTTCCCGAGGCAATGTATTGAGCAATCAAATACTCGACTGTGAGCCCCAGATGCTAGATTGCAACTGACTTAAGTTTAAACTTATCTTTAAACCTTTCATTAAGTAAATGAATGCACTTATAAACAAATAAAGTTAAAAATTAGTTGTTTCTTAGTGTAGAAACACAACACCGACGTCAACAGAACGACTTTTCGTCGTTGAGCAAAAAAAAAATAAACAACGGCGGTAGCTCAACGGCACAGTGTAAGCACCGATATACTGAAAAGAAAATAATGCAAATTTAATCGCAACGGTGTTGACGTCGACCGGCAATTTGTATGAAAGTGCCGCTGATGTCGGTTGTGGTGTTCCTACACCCAATTGTAAAAACAAAAAAAGTTTGTTCCAATACTAACCGGAACCAGCTACGCCGACTGTTGCAGCACCTGCACCAATAAACTTGGCAGCTGAGTCAATGTCACGGGTGACAGGGGAGGTCTGGAATGACCGAATTTGTGGCAGTAGAGCAACTGGGGTTGTGTTCTGTGCAGCCAAAGTTTGGCTTTGGCAAACAACAGCACTGCTTAATGGCCGTAAGTACTGCTTGGAGCCGTTGATAAGCTTAAAATAAACCAAAAAATATATATTCTAATTAGCACATAAATATACAAACATAAATACATATGTAAGGAGATAATCACCCTTATTATGTTTGGCGTTGTCGTTTTTAGTTTTTTCGTACCGTCTTAAAAATACACCAATGTTAAATGAATAGCACCCTTGTCGTTTTTGTGTCGAATTCGACAACATTCGACACGACAACGCCAAACACAGTTAGTCTGATTATATTTATTAG
This sequence comes from Melanophora roralis, assembly GCA_963583895.1. Taxonomy (NCBI): domain Eukaryota; kingdom Metazoa; phylum Arthropoda; class Insecta; order Diptera; family Rhinophoridae; genus Melanophora; species Melanophora roralis. Next base: position 28,095,451 of record OY757187.1, on the reverse strand, counting down.
AGCCCAACCGAACGTTCGGGATCGGAGTTCGTTCGATGTTTGGGATTTTTTTTTCAACTTTTATTTGCTCTGATTGTATTTTTGTACATATTTTTTATAATTTAATTTTTTAAGTTAAATAAAGATATTATTTATGTTGGTTTTTTTTTAAATTTTAATTTTTTGTTTTTATGCAATGAATAAATAAATTATTTGAATGTATAAACTTTACATAAGCGATAAGGTTACATATATCAAGTTGTCATTCCGTTTGTAATTTTTTTATTATCCATTTGCGACCCCTTAAAGTATATATGTATATTCTGGATTCTTTTAGATAGGGAAGTCGATATAGCCATGTCAGTCTGTCACTCGTCCGTCTGTTGAAATCAAGTTTCCGGAGTCAGACAAGGTATTGGTGTCAAACTATCAAAAATATTCCTGAGATGATCGCTATTTAAATTTATTTATTTTTTGTTTTGATTTTTCATCCTTATACAATTAAATCATTTGTTAACATTATTTTAAATCTAAAGGCAACTAAATATACAAAAATAAACAATAAAACTAAAAACTTTTTTAAACCATCAGCAGACTTCAACAAAATTCTAAAACATGTTCCTGAAAATTTGAAAATATGTACTTCCTTTTATCGTTTTGAACTTTCAATACACAATTCCTCCTTTTTTAGATTAACTTAATAAAAAAGGAAACAAATTTATTTTAAATTTATCAAAAACTAATTAATTTTAGTTTTTTTTTCATCAAAAACTTAATAAAGTTTAATTTTGTCGTTGTTTTGGTGACTTTTTTTTATTGTTGAAACTCAAAAAATATATTAGTTGGCGGTTTTTGAAAAATTTTTCGCGATAGAGCCTAGAAAAAAACTGACAGCCCTGATCATAACATAAGACTTCACAATTACAACTCAACCGAGCTGAAATGTAAACCATTAACGGGGTTTTTCGTGTTACGTCCAGCCTCCATTAGCCATGAATCGTTGTTATGTTAGGTTACGAAGGGTAGTGAGTGGCAAGTCCAACTCGCCACCTCCACTCGGAGGCTCTCAGGCCTCCTTCAGAAGAGTCAAGAGAAGAAAAAATAAAAGTAAAGACAAGCATTTTTTAGGTAAGGATAAAGAGTACCGTCCGCAAGATGTCTTAAGAAAGTCAGTAGTCATAGGCCCTGAATCACCTATCTGCCCAGCCACCTAACCCCGTTAATCGTTGTTAATACATGATGTTAAAAAAGCGTTTTTTAACATTTGAACTAACAACGGTATTACAACATGAAAAAAAACTTTAACATGAGCGGTATTCATTTGTCAGTAACATGATGTAATTGGGTAATGTTAGTGATTTCATGTCTAATGGAGACCATAGGTTATGATGACCCTGTTGTTGACACTAGTGTTAAAATACACCATCATGTTTTAAAAACTATTCATGGGAGACGGAGACCGTAGGTTACTTATCTTGTTTCTTTTTTAATTTAAAGGAAAAATATAATTGTGTAACTAAACAATTACATAGTTAATAAGAGCGAAGCATATATATGGATTTGAGTCAAAGTGCAGATTAGGGATTACCAAAAAATTTTATGTAAACACGTAGTGAGTTTTTGCTAATACACGTTGTATAGGACACAAAGGATTTGGTCCACGTGAATATTGCGCCCTTACATCTTTAAAGCACTGCTTGTTACTAGGACAAAAACATAAAAAAAATATTGTAACCACAATTAAGACGGATGGAGAAAATTTCGATTTGAAATGGGATGAGAATTTAATTAATACATAAAAAAATATATGTATATCAGAAAGTCAGCCCTTGCGATTTTCTTTATTGGGCGAATTAATACAAAATTATGCAATTAAAAAAAATAAATTGCACGAAATAAGAAAAAATCACTACGAAATGGTTAAATAATTTCTAATAGTTTTTTACTTAAAATGAATCGTTTTTAATTTAAAAGTAACGTGGTTACAAAGCGAGCACGAATAAGGAAACATGTTTGAAAACAAGGTATGCAAAAATTTTCAGGGTTCCACACGTTCCAATTTGTTATTTAAAACCGCATTCGAAATCGATGATCAATATATGAGCGCCTGTCTTTTTGTTCACCAATTTTTAAGTGTAGGAATCGTCTTAAAATGTCCGATGGTATTTTTTATGTTAACAACAATATAAGCAACTTAAAAAAAAAGAAACAAAATATTTTTTTTCTTTAAGGCAGTTTTTTTCCTAACCTCAAATTTACCTTATGTAATGTTTTTTTTTTATATTTTCTTAAATTTGACAAATACATACGCTGCGTTTTCTAAAAGCGCAGCCATTGGAAATTCACCTCTAAAAAAGAATTGTATAATACAACGTAAAGAGAAAATAAAGGTATTAGGAATAGAAAAAATCGATTCTATTGAAAATTATGTAATATTTAACAAAGTTTAATAAAATATATATATACTTACGGCGGTCCTTGCAACAGGGGCTATACGGGAGACTGTTGATGCGAACATTTTTCGTTGCTTTAAGATTATTTGAAGATCAACAAAGTATTGAAGCTAGCACAGGTAGACTCTGTAAAAATGTTTTGAACTTTATATAATTAAAAAATATAATTCTTTGTACGTTAAAAATGTGTTGTTAAATTTATGCATTTAAAATTTTAATAGATTTTATTATCTTTTAAATTCGTCTTCACGACAGGTTTTGTAAGAATTACGTAACCCTACTTAACCCTATTGATTAGATTTTTAAAATCTTATACTCTTTTAATTATTTGTGCATTTAGTTACATAAAATATTTAACACTGCCTTTTTTTTAATTTACTTATATTTGAATAATTTAACTTTTTATTCTAATTACTAACAGTTGCTGAAAGCCGCCGAACGTGATTTCAACTGACAACTATCAAATGTGATGTCAGTAAATTGTAGTGGTGTTAAGCTATTGGAAATCTCTCTTTTGGAAAAATCTACAACAACCAAACAAGATGGCTGACTTAACCTTAGAAAGTTGCCACACTTTTAGAAAAAAAAACCAACGACTAATTTCATATGTAGTCTAGCCAATTAGGCTTTATGAGGGTTTTCACACAAGACTCATTGTGCTGGCATAAAATCGCAGTTTGTAGGCTTTTTCGGTGAAGAGAGTGGTTTTGGTTGGCACAATTTGTCAACCAGCTTCAACCCCGCACAAGCAGAACAAAACTAACACATACACACTTGGCAAACGTGAAATAAACTAATATAATACTAACAAACACAACACTGCGTATACGTGCACAATTTTATGCCAGCATAATTAGTCTTGTGTGAAAACGAAAGAACAAGTTATGCGAAATATTAACGCAGTCAACGATTTCTTTTCACCATTACATAAAAATATTATTTTACAAAGCCGGCAACCCCAACATTATTCCACTCATCACACTTTATATCACTTGAAAACTATCTTTACATTACTAGTTCTTTAAAAAAGTAAAACCAGTGCACTAATTTTTCACTTTAAAGCTAATATTTTTCATTATAGATTTAATACCAACGTGGTCACATTTACATGAAATCTGTCTACTTCAGGCAGTGCCTATTCGCTGCATGTACTCACTTCGAACGAACCCTGACAACAGTGGAAGAACTCACTCATGGCGCAATTATGAGTATCAGGTGGTGTCGATTCTACAACAACAAAATTTGGTGAATATAATTTTCGTTTTTGTTGTAGTTTTCGTTGGCTCTGTTGTCAAAACCAGATATGTAAAAGTAAACAACTTTGACTACCCAGCCTCGATTTATGCATGAAAAAAGTAGATCAGCTGTGCTTGTAACACCACCTGGTACGATTATTTCACCATGAACTCACTAGTAAAATAATCAGAATGCATCAATCCTGGAATATCTATGGTGAATTGGAACTTTGACAGCAATTTTCCGGTAATACCAATAAATAGAGTATGTTCAGTAAACACGGCTGCCAGATTTAACGTTTTATCAAGGCGAATTCATAGAGCAGGTGGTCTCGACAGATTAGCTGACAATTTTTTGCTCGTGCAATTTTCCTCACAATGTGTCAAAAGTTTGTCTATGTGCTTCTTCTTGATTTAAAAAAAATTACGCGTCGGTTAGATTATTAAACTAAAAATTTAAAAAAGTGTTCTTAATTAACAAATAGTAAAACCAAATGATGCGTTCTTGTGCTTTGTGCAAAAAAAAAAAAATTTTTTAAATTAATTTTATTCACGTTTTTCTTCTGCAAAAAATTTGTGTTTTTTTTTTTTTAATAATGCCATATACAAATAATTTGTGTTTTTTTCAATGATGCCATATATGTGTTTGACATTTTAGGTACGAATTTTTCGCCTGCGTTCACCTTGTATGATTTCGCCTTGCGTTTTATCTTCGTTGTGACAATTATTGGTCCTAAAATTAATAAAGCAACAACTTTCTGTAAAAATTTAGAATGTGTATTGTTGTTGCCTGCGGCCCTAGTCCAGCACCTGATCGCCTTGTTGTTGATTTGTCGCTCGATCTTACCATAGAACTCGCACAGTGTAGGAAAAATCGTGGCAGTTAACATATTGACATTTGCCTGCGATCCCCTTCGCGCCAATTCACCTGCAGTTTCATTTTCGGATATCACAGAGTGTCCAAGAACCCAGCAGAGTGCTATAGTTCCAGACCGCCTTTGACCTCACCAGCATACTCATACTCTTAAATGCGACAATATTTTTTCAAATACTTTTTTTGCACCCCTGCAGGGCCCTGGTCACAAAGAAAGAGGGAATTCACATACATTAAGGTCTATGAAAGTTGTTTTACATATTGTGTGTATTGTGTTTGCCAGTTTAGTTTTTACAAAAAAATTTAACAGAAGTATATAATTAAAACATACATAAGTTTGATTTCTTTACAAAGTACAACTCGTTTTTATTTTTCTTCTGCATATGAAAAATTCTCAAAACTCAGCTCTCCAGTTAAATGGATAAATATGTATATAATAAGATAAACAGTGTTTTTTATATGTGTACTCTATTTGATATTAAATAACAACAAAACATACATACATATAAAGAAACTGAAACTTCGCCGTCAGATTTGATACACGTCGCAGAATCCCACCTCGTTCAAGTAAAAGTCGAAAGCGAAAATTTAGTGGTTACAACATATTGTGGGAGATCAATCCATGTTTAAGTCTTGGATCCAGAGATGCAATAACAATTTGGCCTACTGTAGAGTTTGTTGCTGTGAGCTTAAAGCCTTACCTGGAGTCAGATTTAAAAACTAATCTTTGACAGCTAAACATATGGAAAGATAAACAGCTGCATACATTAAAAAAAAATCAAAGTTGTCACTAAGCGATGCAGTCAAGCTTAGTGCCAAAATATCAAATATTGAAAGGAAAAAATATTGAAAAGTTTTGGGAAGTAATTTTGAAAACAAAACGTGACGATGGGACCGAAGCTTTTCCTACTTTAAAAAAAGTAGTGTATGCTATTTTATCGGTACCTGTGGCAACTGCTAATTCGGAACAAATTATTTCACTAGTTAACTTTAATAAAAATAAAACTAGAAACAGACTAGAAGTACCAACACGGTGTGGCATTTAAGAACTAAAGATTCTCTAAAAAAAATAACAGTAATTGCAGCAATTTCGTGCAATCTAAGGAAATGGCAATAAAGTTTACAAAAGAAATGTAAAAATTAAAAGAAATTATAACTAAAAATTTGTACGCGAATGGTAAACAATTTTGTATATAAAAGAAAAAGTTATTAATGTACTGTTTTATTGGATAAACCGAGCCTGGTTTGTCAAAGTTGTTAATGTTTACATAGCTTTTTTGACACAAAGCTAAAGAAAGCGACAACAAAAAACCGAAATTTATTTTCGCCCATCTATTTAGTTGATGTAAAATCACCACTACCTTATTATCAATTCGTCTTGCTACTAGCAAGTTGCTAGACAGTAATTAATCGATTGTTTTTTCTTCATTGCGCGTTCGAATCGTAGCGTTAGCAGAGAATGTCGAGTCGTGAAGTGTCTTCGTATTAGCAACGCACGGTTCGAACATGTTCCAATAAGAAAAAATTCAAAACGCCCTGAAATTTGTGTAAACAGTGCAAACATATACATATTCAATTAAAAAATATTAATATTTTGGGCAACTACAATTTGTGCAATATTAAAAAATAGAGTTTAAAAATATGTACATGTTATAAAATAGAAATTCCAACATATGTATGTATGTGTAGCTGTTCTCCTTAAAAGAAGTGTGTATGTATTATATGTACATAATGTGTATGGCTATCAATCACAGATCCCAAAAACAATGGCAATTAAATACAAGGTGGCAGCGTAAGAGGTACAACAAAACATTATGTTAGTGTAAGAAAGTGTATGCTGTCATAACGTCAGACGTGAAAGTTGTTTGTATGTGAATAAAAATATTAATTAAAATTCCTCAAAGAAATGTAAAAAAACAGTTTTTGAAATATAAAAATCCCAAATATGAAAAAAAAAGTCAGCTGGGCTACCAATGTCACCTTTTATATAAATTCATCTTGCCCCAAAATAAAGTAATTGCATAACCCGACTATCTAAAAACTTATACAAAGATAGATACATCTGTATGTATACATCAGTGATGCCAACTTTTTGATAGAAGAAAATTACTTCATTTAAAAAAAGGCTCTAAAAAGCGTAATTTTTAGTTGAAAAAAAGATTTTAACAGTTTTATTATTGGTAGGTAGGTAGAACAGGCGGCTTCTATAAATGGTAAAGGAATGTTGTGCAGCCAACTTGGGTTGTTTTTTCGATCCCTTTCTGATACTTGGGGAAGAAAGAAAGAGAAAAAGACATTAAACAATATTAAATTAGCTTGACTAAGAAGCTAAGCGCCCGTAAGCGTTCCGGTCCTTGAACCAACCGCTATCCCTGATAAAGGATTATAAAGTGGTTAGGCCAATGTTGGCGACATACGACAGGCCTTCCAGTCTGTCAGTACCAGTGTCATACGAATGTCATTCAGTGCCGGAAAGAAGCACTATATACATATGTATATACATACTATAAAATTAAGGTGTAAGTTTGTCACGCAATCCCGCCTAAACGGATGGACCAATTTTTTCGAAATTTGGAATATTAATACTCTTAAGCGTGGAGTGTGCGAAAGGAGAGTTGTTACGCAAACAATAGCTTGACACTCTGCGACTGACGAGATATAGTTCTCACAATTCTATTGACGTGTGAATAAACATTTCAATTGGCACATCAAAGCCTATAACCAAAAAAAAAAAATATTTCTTGCTATAATTAATGATGCAAAAATTTTAGATTTTACTTAATTTGCACTTAAGTTAATCAGTCTTAAGACTTGAGATCAGGTGTATGTACAAACTACGATTTTACTTGACAGATTTCGCAAAGAGACTTGGAGCACTGGGGACGGATTGGCTTCAAGCAATCACTTGTTGCCCTTTAGATTAAATAGTTGGTGGCGGAGGGGGTAAGTCTTTGCCAAGAACCCTGGTGACCATCATTCTCAGTTCTCGGGGCAACCTTTGATTGTATACCCGAAATTTTATATGGTCTAGCACCAATTCTCTGGCCAGATTGAGAATAAAAGAGAGAAGATAGCTTCTCAGGTTTATTTTTTTAGAGTTCCTAAGTTAGTTAATCCCTTTTTCAGCAGAGCTTCTGCAAGTGCTATAGAGCTAAAGCAAATGTCAGCCGAAATGCTTCGGTTTGAGTTTTTAATAACTTTCACAAGTCTCAATACAGACTGAATTTGAACTGCCGTCAGAATTTTTACCAAAATATTTATAAGCATTGTAAATGTAGTACATGCGAGGATCAACTTACAACATTATTTTAATGCCAAAACTAAAAAATAACTATTTTATTGACGTGTTGTTTGGCAGACACTAAGAAAACATAACAATTTTACTGACGTGTTGTTTAGGAGACACTAAAAAAATATAACAAAAATTCTGATTTGATTGTCTCTCAGACACCTACCTTAATATTGATGTGGTTGACTTGCACAATATTTTGCTACCCCTGGCCCGTGTGCTTACATAAATCGATCTGAACACAAAAACATGCACATTGTTACACAATAAGAACGTACAGAGAACACGAGAGAAGATGTTTGGAAAGTAACGGTACGAAATACTCTTGTGTTTGTTGGTGTCTGGTAGACTACCACATCAGTCGCAGAGGGTTTAATCTTAATACCTATCATGGTGAAATAATCGTACCAGGTGGTGCTATGAGCACAGCTGATCTACTTTTTTCATGCATAAATCGAGGCTGGGTAGTCAAAGTTGCTTACATTTACATATCTTTTTTTGACAACGGAGCCAACGAAAACTACAACAAAAACGAAAATTTTATTCACCAAATTTTGTTGTTGTAAAATCAACACCACCTGATAAATTATTGCGCAATGATACCTGTTGCGTAGCAACTTATGGCTAATTCAGAATAGCTAATAAAACAGGTTTTCTTGCAATTAACTTCAAAGGCGTGTTTTATTATTCTAAAACGTTAAACAATTTTAGTAACATTTATGTATTAAAATAATAATTTTTAGAATAAATATTCTTACTCTATTCTCTTCCTTTCTCGGTGTTAAAAATTAATAAAAAAAGAACTATATAAGTTTAAAATGGCAGTTGCTAGCAAATCCAAGCGGCTACCGCCAAAACCAAATACCTGCCACCGACTACCCCCAGAGTTGATTTTAATAAATTTCATAAACATATGTTACTTTAACCCGCTAAGCAACTTCAAAGTTAATCAGGCAAAATTAATCCGTAACATCCCCGGCCCCGTGTGTCGACCAGGAAGACTCACCACCAACGTCAAGAACCGCTAACTTTGATGCCGGTCGCCTCAGTTTGCCAATTGCCGTTTTAACCATTGCCGATCGTACCTGCCCATCTGCCGCCGCAAAAACCTCCTCTACCAAGCCCCGCTTCCATTGCCCACGCGTTTCGTTATCATCGCATATTATGACCACATCACCTTTTTTTATCGGCTTGACTGGACTGTGCCACTTAGTTCTACGAGTTAGCTCCGGTAGGTACTCCAGGACCCACCTCTTCCAAAAGGTCTGCTTCAGCTGTTGTAATATTTGCCATTGCTTTCTTACGCAAACTCTCCCAGGTACGGCAGGCGTTTGCACGAAGTTCGGACATCCCATCAAAAAATGATTAGGAGTCAAAGGTTCAGAATCGTCAGCTTCTATTGGAAGATGCGTTAACGGTCGGGAATTTACCAAATTCTCGGCTTCTACGAGCAAACTATGAAAGGTCTCTATTTGCGGAGCCTTTTCCTTTAATGTAAAGGCCAGAACGTTCTTTACCGACCGCACCATCCTTTCCCACGCACCACCAGCAGATGGATTCGCCGGCGTGTTGAAACACCATTGTATGCCGCGCTTTGAGCACTCGTTCATTAATTCCGTTTCGTCGAATATAACTTCCACCTTACTGGCCCCTACAAAGTTTGTGCCCCTATCACACCTTATACGTACTGGTAGCCCTCTTCGGTTGACGAAATTTCTTATACATAATATGACAGCATCCGTAGAGAGATCTCTTGAAATTTCCAGGTGTATCGCCCTTGTTGACAAACAGGTAAAGAGAGACACCCATCTCTTCTCCCGGCGTCGGGCTATCGAAATAAGAAATGGACCAATATAGTCCAATCCAGTATAAGAAAATGGCCGGACAAACGGAGTTAATCTGTCCTCTGGGTGTTGGCCCATTAACGGCGGTCTTGGAACAGCGTATGCGTTTCTACAAACTTGGCAATTTCTTTTTACGGACCTTACTATTTGTCTCAGACAGGGTATCCAATATTTTGTGCGGACTGCTGCGCATACAGACTCTTGATTCTGATGTCTAAACTGTTCGTGATATTGTTTGACAATAAGCCTAGTCAATATGTGTTGTTTCGGCAATATAATTGGTTCCTTCGTACATTGACTTACACAAGTGGCGTTATAAATTCGGCCGGACAATCGTATCAGGCCATCTTTACCCAAAAATGGGTTCAGTTTATAAATTTGGCTAGACTTCGATATCGGTAAGTTTTTTCTCAATTCATTGTATTCTTCAAAAAAGATATCTTCTTGGGCAGCTTTGCACAAATAATAGGTTGCTTCGTTGATTTCTTGCGTGCTTAAATAAAGTTCTGTAGTTTCGTTAATTTTGCAGCCTTGAAGAGTAGATTTGAATTTATCTACCGCCCGTCGAACCCATGCCATGACCCTAACTAGCCTCAAAAGGTTTGAATATCGATCAAATGGAATAAATGAATTTTTATCAATGACAAAAACAGAAATCGTTCGTTTTTCCGATTTAATCTCATAATCGTTAATGTCCTTTGGTATTTCGGGCCAGTTTTCAGTTTTATCAAATAAAAATGATGGACCATTAAGCCACTTGGAGGTTGAAAAGGAATCTGAAAAATCTTGTGGTCTTGTCGCATCGTCTGCAGGATTGAGTGATCCAGGAACCCAACGCCAATTTTTCTCGTCTGATGACTCTAATATTTCGGCAATACGGTGACCAACAAATTGCTTATATGTCCTGCAATCGGACTGGATCCATTTGATAACGGTTTTGGAGTCTGACCAGAATATTATCTCTTTTGGCTTTATGTCGTGCGAACCTACAATCGTTTCTTTAAGTCTCAACGCAAGTACTGCTGCTTGCAGCTCAAGGCGCGGAATAGACAGAGGTCTTAGCGGGGCGCATCTAGACTTGCCAATAATAAAAACAACGTTTATTTCACCCTCATAGCATATCCTCCAATATGCCACAGCCGCAAAGGCCAGTTCACTGGCATCCGCAAATATGTGTAGTGTTACTTTTGTCCTTGATGAGAAAAGATATTCAGCATAGCATCTTTTAATTTTCACGTGTTTTATATCGTACAAACTTTTGTACCATGCGTACCATTTAACATAAATTTCGTCTGGAATGGCTGAATCCCAGTCAACATTGCTTCTCCATAACCTTTGCAAAAGAATTTTAGATTTTACAACTATATTCGCCAGAAAACCAAAAGGGTCAAATATAGACATAGTGATGCTCAACATCTCACTTTTTGTTGGTTTTCGGATGCCCTTCAAAACGGCTTGTGGGACCCTTAAAAATTTCAAAGCGTAACAAAGACTATCGTCAGAAGGATTCCAGTGCATTCCCAAAATCTTCTCTATGCCACTTTCGTTATCCAAATTTGTCAACACCTTGTTTTGCTTTTCAACGCTGTCATTGTTAATCGCAGCCAAAAATTCCCGCGAATTTGATACAAATCCCCTAAGCTGAAAGCCGGCTTCCTTATGAATGTTGACCACGTTTTTGGTTACGGCAACGGCGTCAGTTACGTTATCGAAACAATCAACATAATCGTCAACATAATGACTGTCAACAATGGCACAATAAGCTCTGGGGTGTGTGTCCGCATACCTTTCAGCATTCAGGTTCTTCACAAATTGGGCTGAGCAAGGTGAGCTCACGCTACCAAATATCATGACCTGCATGACATATTCATCTGGTGGTCTGTTAGAATCACCACGGCGCCATAAAAAACGCTGCGCACCTTGGTCTTCTTCACGGATTCTAATACGGTGAAACATTTCGCTAATATCAGCACATACACCTATTTTCCTTTGCCGAAAGCGAAACAAAATTGACAGTAAGGATTTTGGCTGATATCTACTTGGCCCTTTCATTAATCTTGAGTTAAGAGAGTCACCATCGACATATGCTGCGGCATCGAAAACAAGACGCCTTTTGTTTCCTTTATTTAAATTGGTAACGACAAAATGTGGTAGATACCAGGTACGATTATCTTTGATGGCAGCCTCTTCTGGGGAAATTTTTCTGGCGTAAGCCTTTAAAATATAGTCTTCTACTTTAGCGATGTACCAGTCAGCAAAATCTTTATCCTTTTTCATTTTAGCTTCCATGTTGCATAAACGTTTTAGCGCCATCGAAAAACTGTCCCTATATTCAAAATTATCACGCTTCCATAATAGGCCGGTTTCATAATAGTTTTCTTTTTTTACTGTTGTACTTAAAAGAATTTCTTCGGCGCGGATATCATCTAGTGACACTAACGGGGTTGGTTCTTTCACCCCCATATTCTCCAGTGTAAAATAATCCAAAACTTGTTTATGAATATCTTCAATAACACTTGCCTCTATTTTGCATACTGTAGCTTCTGGTGAATCCTCGTTCGACCCAAACAGAACATTTCCCAAACACGTTTCATGTACTGCAAAAGATTTGTCTAGATTAAACACCCTAGACGCGCGAACCAGCCGTATATGTGGCAAACCGATTAACAATTTTGGCCGCTCATCAAAATAATCGTCGACTGCGATATGGTTCAGCACAGGAAATCTTTCCCTAAATTCTTCAATTCTTAAATTTTGCGGCGGTAGTTGTAAGTTTTTTGTTGTCCACACATTCCTCACTTGATACCCATTTCTATTTCCATTTATGGCACTTATTTCCATACTAACCCTTTTCGAAACTTCAGTAGTAGTTTTTCCGCCTATCCACCCTAGACACAGATTACTCGGGAGCCCCTGCAATCCTATTTTCTTTGCGATTTCATCTTCCAGAAGGGTAATCTTGGATCCCTCGTCAATAAATGCTACAACCTTTACTGTGCCTTTCGGTCCTATTATTTCAACAGGCAAATATTTAAATAAAGTTTTTCTACCCACCATACTTTTGACAACCGTGTTCACGCGACTATCTTGTATTTTATTCGCCTTAGTCTTACCCTCAATCATGTTGTAGTATTCACCAGAATTTTGTATTGTTTTGTTACTTATACATGCAACTGTGTTATCGTTGGAATTGTTATTATTTGGTTTGTTACTTTCACTCTGGCTTTGTTTACTTTTCTCATGCAACAAACGATTGTGAAATTTTGAACAGCCCGACAATCCACACTGTCTTTTGTTTTTACAATCTGAGGAACGATGTCCAGTGCGAAGGCAACTAAAACAAAGATGTTGTTCTTTAATAAAGTTCCATCTATCCTCTACCGGGATTCTTTTCATTTGGTCGCATTGATAAAGCTGATGGTTTTGTTGGCACATAATACATTTGGTAAGTCTATTCTCATTTGTCGTGATCATGAATGATGGATTTATTTTATCCTTTTTACCATGGGCGGCATCACTTTTACAAGTATCAGCTTCCAATGAAATAGAAATGTAGGTTGCCACCTCTTGAAGCCACACACTAAAATCTGTGACACTGGGATACGGGCCAAGATTGTTTATAGCATGTCTCGTCCATTCTTCTCTTTTATGAAGAGGTAATTTGCCGACCATTTCATCCAGTAGTGTTGGATTATACAAATGAGCCGACGCATTCGCATTTGTCAGAAAGGCTGACAAATTTAACACCATAGTACTGAAGTCCACTATCTCATTTGTTCGTCTCCAATTAATGGCCGGAAATGCTCGTACTTTCGCAATTTGGCTGCGAATCAACACTTGTGGCCGACCGTAGTGGAATTCCAGTGTATCAATAACCTGGTTCACGTTGTCTGGATGAATCAAAAATGATTCCACTTTGGCTTTTGCATCACCCTTCAACGATTTCTGCAAACGAATCAAATTCTCTAAGTTGGAATAATTATAATTTCTTGTTGTTTCCCTGTAAGCTACTATAAACATCGGCCATTGCTCAGGTAGCCCATTAAATTGAGGTAAGTCATGTAGCTTGCGAAGTTGGCGGTAATTATCCGCTGCTTCTTGATGGTGCAAATTTAAGGGCGTGTTTATTAAGTTCTCAGATGGGTAAGTTGATGCTATTGGTATCATTCGTGGTTGTGCTGTCGTATATGTTGCCGTTGAACGTTGTTGCAGAAAACTTAATGACGTTGTCAAAGTACTTAACGGCGTTGTTATTCCTGTATTCTCTAAGCTACATGGTATGTTGTTTGTCGATACAATTGGTCGTGGGAAAGTGTATTTTAACGATGGTATGGCTGGCGCAAATGTGTGAACGTCAGTAAAAGGCGAGGAGGTTGTTGGGTGGTATGGTTGTGGGGCAAAAAAGGGCATATTGTTTTTAAATGGCAATTGGTACTCACTTGTTTTTGTTGTGCAATGCTGCAATGGCGTTGTTGTTGGCAAATTCGTCTTATTAAAGAAATCTTCACATGAAGATGCAGCTGGCAGTATGGCAGTGCCTGATGAACTACTCGGCTTAGTTTCCACGACTGTTGGTTGACATCCTGTTGACATTTCAGATAAGGGCCTTGATTTGGCGATGTCAATTAAACTCTTAATGGATTTCTTGAGATCCGCGATCTCATCTTGCAATTCGGCAATTGTTGGCTCATTTGGTTTTAAAACAGTTGTCTCACCATCGCTTCCTGTGTCGTCCGTGGACATGTTTTTCAATAGTCGTTGGCTACGACGCGGCATTCAACTCCGAGATTAGAAATAATAAAAAATGTTGCGTAGCAACTTATGGCTAATTCAGAATAGCTAATAAAACAGGTTTTCTTGCAATTAACTTCAAAGGCGTGTTTTATTATTCTAAAACGTTAAACAATTTTAGTAACATTTATGTATTAAAATAATAATTTTTAGAATAAATATTCTTACTCTATTCTCTTCCTTTCTCGGTGTTAAAAATTAATAAAAAAAGAACTATATAAGTTTAAAATGGCAGTTGCTAGCAAATCCAAGCGGCTACCGCCAAAACCAAATACCTGCCACCGACTACCCCCAGAGTTGATTTTAATAAATTTCATAAACATATGTTACTTTAACCCGCTAAGCAACTTCAAAGTTAATCAGGCAAAATTAATCCGTAACAATACCTATACTTCATGGTAAAAGTAACATTGCTAAACTTCGACTGCAAAGTTTAAGTTTCTTACGCTGGTAATTTTAATGCACCGAGCAGCTGACGAAAAAATGTTTAATGCTACCATGTGGGCGGGGTTCTCTATACAGGCACTTCTGCCTGACTGATTTTTGTAAAACTTTGTTCGCATGTGAACTACTTTATGCATTAAGCAGACTTACATACCAGGGTCTCTGGTGGAAATCGAACCGACAACTCCAAAACTGGTAGACTCGTGCAGTTATAACTGATCCGGCGGAAATAAAAGCCAGCTGAACTCTTACTCCTACCTTAATTAACATACCTTGGCAATGTAAATTTTTTGTTACGTAATGGTTGTGTATACTGTGTGTAAGTGTGGTCGCAACATTTTCGATAACTAAGTTGGATTTGGCAACAGCAAAATACATGCTTAATTTTGCAGGGAGTTGTTGGTGAAGGGACAAGGTCACTTTTATATTTCGCCATGCTGTATACTTCATGCCATGGTGCAATTACCTTGCAAGGTAGTATCGCTACGGCAACAACTACAACAAACTCGATACCAAATATTTGAAGTTGTAAAAACATCCTCGTTTATGTCAAAAAATGTACTGTTTGTCAGATATAACGAGTGGACAAACTCAACTGGGTTTTTTATATACGAGTTTGACGTTTGTCTAGACATGAATTTGTCTCGTCAAGACGTACAATAACGTTTGCTTGTATTTTTTTAAAGTCTCTGAACTAACAATGCGAAAATGCCATATGGTTGTTGACGTTGTTTTTGTAATACTAGCGCTACCACCTTATAGAGATACACTGTGATTGTGTGAACAAAGCAAAATAAACAAAAAATCAGCTGATAATTACTAGGCTTATATAAATGGTATAATTATCTTACAAGGTATAGTCGCAACGGCAGCAACTACAACAAACACTATACTAAATTTATGTAGTTGTAAAAACAGCGTCGTTAATGTAAAGCAAACATACTGTTTGTTTGAATCGACTATACCATGCCGCAATTATTAGTATCAGGTGGAGTCGATTCTACAACAACAAAATTTGGTAAATATATTTTCGTTTTTGTCGTAGTTTTCGGTGGCTTTGTTGTCAAAAAAAGATATGTAAAAGAAAACAACTTTGACTACCCAGCCTCAATTTATGCATGAAAAAAATAGATCAGCTGTGCTTGTAACACCACCTGGTACACATTGTTTCACCATGGACTATACCTTTGTTAAGGTAATTATACCATGCTTATAAACTATACCAAGGTGAATTAATGTATCAGGTAGTGGCACGGCGTAATAATGAATTAAGGCGGTGGCACATACAATCCGTCGTACGTCATACTTCGCCTTTTTTAACTGACATTAACGTAACAACGCAAGAGGTTAGAACATAGAATCCTTTATAAACGGATGTTAAATCAGCAGGTGGTGGTGATTCTACAACAAAATTTGGTGAATATAATTATTGTTTTTGTTGTAGTTTTCGTTGGCTCAGTTGTCAAAAAAAGATATTTTAAAGTAAACAACTTTGACTACCCAGCCTCGATTTTTGCATGAAAAAAGTAGATCAGTTGTATTTGTAACACCACCTGGTACACATAATTTTACCATGCAACTAATCATAATTAAGTTTATGAACCAGCTGGTAGTTGTCAAAGTACTTGACGTACGTTGAAAGTTAAAAGTTGCCCAACTTTAGTACATTGCGTTGAAGGAGACGTACTGAATGTGACATTGTACATAATAAAACATGTTTTTCAACTTAGCTGTCAGTTAAAAAAGGCGACGTATGACGGATTGTATGTGCCACCGCCTTAAGGTGGTGGTGATTCTACAATAACAAGACTGTGGTGAATACAATTTTTGTTGGCTCAGGTTTAAAAAAATATATGTAAAAGTAAACAACTTTGACAAACCAGCATCGATTTATGCATAAAAAAAGTAGATCAGCTCTGCTCGTAACACCACCTGGTCAACATAATTTCATTATGGGTAGTGGTGATTCCATGGTGAAATTATGTGACCTGGTGGTGTTATGAGCACAGCTGATCTACTTTTTTCATGCATAAATCTATGCTGGGTTGTCAAAGTTGTTTACTTTTACATATATTTTTTGACACCTGAGCCAACGAAAATACAACAAAAACGATAATTTTTTCACAAAGTTTTGTTGTTTTATCACTACCACCTGATACACATAATTGCACCATTGGTGATTCTGCAGCAACTAAATTGTGGTCATGATACAAAGAACCAGGTAATCTCGTCGGCTTTTGTTTGACACGTTGGTACTAATTTGCAGTTGTTGCAGGAACGAGATTTCCTGATTAGTTGTATCATGTTCGTGGTGAATAAAACTTTTGCTTTTGTTGTGGTTTTCGTTGGCTCATGTTGCAAAAAAGATATGTAAAAGTAAATAACTTTGACAACTCAGCCTCAATTTATGCTATCAAAAAAAATAAACCAGCTGTGCTTGTAACATCACCTGTTCAATAGTTTCACCTTGAACCATACCTTGGGGTAAAATTTAAAAATCTATAAATTAAAGCATCATATGTGTTGTGGCCAAAGCAAATCAAATGTTGAAGACACAGAATACGTTGAAGAGAACTAAAACCCAGCATAGTGGCCAAGTTCATGATACAACTAATCAGGTAATCTCGTCCCTGCAACAACTACAAATTAGTACCAACGTGTCAAACAAAAGCTCATAGAAAAGAAACGATGAGTCAGGATACACTTATCAGGTAGGAACTAAAACCGTCATAAGAATGTCAGAGACAAATAACAAAAACTTACAAAGTCTTTCTTCTTCTTTTTGAGCTTTTCTTACGATACTACAGTTTTTGTTTGTATAAAAGGAAGAAAATACATAAACATAAACAAAATTTGACATTAAGATAACAAAATACCGTTACTCAGCTGTTTATCTGAGGCTACCTGATAAGTGTACCCTGCGATGAGTAAAGCTGGAGGTCCATACCATACGTTCTATGCGCTGTGCGTTCTCTCCGACTCTCACAAAAGTAAAATCAGTGTAGTTGTATGTGGCAAGAAACATAACAAATTGCATAGAACGCATCGGCGCAAGTAACGGATAAAGTAGGTTTACTTTCTACTTTTTCATACGTCGCATGCGAAATGAGAAAATGAGAGATGGTTTTGTTATCCAGTGATGACAAATTTTAAATCATAGGTTGTCAAAACTCTCATTTAATGAAATGCGTCTGTATTGGATAAGAGAAAATTGCCCAGCAAACAAAAAACTAAGCATTGCAAATGTGATGAATTTTACTTTTTAAAGCAAAATGGAAATGAACTTAAAAAAAGTTATTAAAATTAAATACAAAATATGCCTCAGTTATTACAGAATTAGATAATTATTTTTTCACACATATTCCATTGGGCGAGTTTAATTTACAGTTAAAACTTAAAAAAATAGGTGCATTTAGGTATTAAAAATTAAGTTTTTCTTGTTTTCTTTGTTTTAAATGTTTGGTAACATAAAATGCATTGCATGTTACCAAAAGCATTTTTAATGACAAAACAAAAATTTTTATCTTCCATTATACTATTTTGTTTGCTGGTTTATTTTGAAATTAAATCAAAGCTGAAAAAACAAGAAAGCTGAAAAAAAAGCAGTAAGCATCCGCACATGTGCACTCGTTAACACTCAATTAACGACTGAAATCAAACTGAAATAAAAGAGAACAAGCGTCGGTGTGAGTTTTTTTTATTGTTTTTGTAGCACAATTGTGCACTAAAAATGAATTTTTGACAACCTCTGTTTTAAATGCTATCAAAAAACATGTGTGTGTGGTAGATTATATTTTTGGTATATTTTGTGTTAAAAACAGTATGTTATGAAAGAAAATGCTTTTATTATAAATTTTGCAAATAGTTTTAAGAATAAATTTCCTTAAAAATAAGTTTTCAACACAAATATTTTGTAGCCAAAGTTAATATTGTTTTTATCGACTACTTTTATATTTTAAGTGTCATCTCTGTTGTGTTTTTATTTATGTAAGTGCAATGAAGAAAATCTGATTTCTCTTCTCTTCACTTTTCGCACAAAACGTATTGCATGTAACTTGGCAAAAACAAACGTATAAAACGTACAGAAATATGATACACATAGAACGGAGCCACGCATATAACGTATGGTATGGACCTCCAGCTTAATAATTTTTGTTGTTTTATTTTTACAGGGAGAGCATAATTTTGACATCTTGGCACTAATCAGCTGGGCCGACGAGACTACCTGGTTCTTTGTATCATGGCCAAGTTAGAACTAGCAACGTAACCAACAGTATTTTAAAAACAACAATTTGATTTACATTAACACAGTTAAGCGTTAAAAAGTGACAACAGTATTGCCTATTGTAAATACAACGTCGACAAACTGCTATTTTACAATTAAATTCACCACTCAAATATCGTTCGAGGCAAAACGAGAGCAACAGTCAGTAAAAAGACAACCATACTGTGTACAATTGATAAAAAAGCAACAACACTACTTAACCATTAATTGCTACTCGCAATAACAAACTGGCGAACGAGAAGCAGCAGAACGACCATCAAACCAATTGACTTTTTAAAGTCCAACATAAGTTTTTTTTGTAAGGCGGTAGAAGAGCAAATAACGCAGCAATTGTCGGCGATTCCGCAGTCTGCTTCAGAAGGGACATGGCCGTCTTTTTGCTCAATATTTGTAAATTTAATGGCTGCGGAATCACATTTCCAAGTTTGGGTGATTTAATCCAACACATTGAGGACACACATATTGGTAAGTTGTAGAAATATCGATATGTTTGGTTGTTTCAATGTGTTCGTGATAAAAAGATTCTGAAGAAATCGATTTTCTCAGACAGTAAAGTTGTTTTTGAACTAAATAAGTAAGGTGGTTAATAAGTATTGTCGCGTGATATTTTGTTAATTTTATGAGTACATACAATAAGTATATATGCATGTTAACCTGCGTGTGTGTGCATTAGTTATTTATATATGCCATATGAAATTGTCTAAATTTATACATGACTTTGATGACATTTTTGCCTACATATGTATGTATGATTGTATAAACCAGCTTTATTTTATTTAATGAACATAACATAAGTCAAAAAGGTAAATTAAGTCATACTCGACTTTGATTTAATGAAACCCGTAGAATGTCCAACGTAAGCTTTTTGGTTTATTTGTATATATTGTGGAGAATATTGTATTTAATAAATCATGTATCTATGAACTTGAATGCGCATATGTATGTGTAGATATTATATGCAACAGTATTGCCAAAGTTCAAAAAAGTATGCAAAACTTTAAAATACACCTAAATATGAATATTCCCAAAAATGAATATCCAAATAAATGAGGAAATTATCCCTTTATTTAACAATATTGCCCCCATTATTATAAAAGTCGTAGGCGACGGCAATTTTTAGCTCCGTTTAATGTAGTTTGCAAAATTAGGGAATAGTAAATCGAGATCGATTATAGTCGAAAACCGATTTTGACCCCAAAAAAATCGATTTCTTGTAGTCGACTTTTTGATAACCATTTTATACTGAAATCGATTATTGAGCGCAAATAATCGATTTTACCTTAAAAATTTTAAAATGCTAGAAGTTTTAAGAATTATTTTTTTAAAACAATGTCCAATTCACAAGCTCATGTTATCGTCGTATGCGTCGTCTAATTATACCTATAAATATACAATATCGTATTTTTGTTGTTGAAAATTTTCATACAAAAGTGTGTTATAATTTTACGATTGTTTTTCCTATGTTTCAAATATGTTGTATATATTTCAGACCTGGAAATGTATCACTTGTATAATAATTTTGATGAAATCTTTTTAGTATGTGATGGATAACACCACAAAATTATTTATTATTAATGATTAATATATTCTTAATTAAATTCAAATTAGGTTTTTTAATGTTTTATTTAAAATTGCTTATTATTTAATATTGATAACCAATTCATCTCAAATTAAAACTCCCACTCCCGGTTTTGTATAATGCTATAAAATTACATGAATGCCAACTTTAGTTAAAGAAGAAGATAAAAAAGTTTTCGATTCTGCATTTGCTATACAATAAAGTAATACAATAAAGTTCTCTATTCACAAGTGAATTAACTAAAGTCGTATTTTTTTAAACGATAAGCCATACGACAGAACTTGTGAATTGGCCAAATTTATTTTAAATTATTTGTACCGAAAACTTATGTGTCAATCACCCTTATTGTGGTGGGCGTTGGCGTAGTCGTTTTTAGTTTTTTTGGTACCGTCTAACAAATACGCCAATGTTAAATGAATAGCACCCTTGTCGTTTTTGTGTCGAATTGGACAACATTCGACACGAAAACGCTTAACACAATAAGGCTGAATATGAAGCGTTAGTGTATTATGTTAAAACTTGTAACACTTCACCGTAAAAATTTTATAAAAAAAAATGCATTTTATTTAAATTTGGAAAAATTTTTTTAACAATTGAAAAGTAAAAAATAGTTCAGTGCACAGCACAGTATAAAAAACTTGTCATCATTTAAAATTTAATACATATGTAGGTACCTATATCTGTTGTGTGTGCGTATTTAAATTTTCAGACTGTTAAACTATCCGAATTTATTTATTTATGACCTGCGTTCTTTGTAATTTGTTCAATAGGTACGTGCACCTTTTCCAGAAATAACTTTCTCTCTTGGGGAGAGTTTAATTTACTTACTAAAAGATCATGTTTGAGGATATATATTCTTTTTAATATAGCATCATAATAAAAATCGACTTTGAATTATAATCGATTATGAGCTTCCATTAATCGAGATTAAAATAGTTGATCGTAAAATCGAAAATCGATTTTCAGCTTTGCTTACGATTATAATCAGCCTTATTAAGAGTGTCGTTGGCGTATTTTGACAGTTGTCGTAGTCGTTGGCGTTTTTAATATTTTTCGGTACCATGTAAAATTAACGAAAACGACATTTTTGTAATAGAACAAAACACACAGAAGGTTTCAAAATTCTTACAATTTTAGTAAATTTTGTGTAACCCTGTTGTATAAACTGTCAAAAAATCAACTGTTGGCGGTGATAAAAATAACAATAAAAATACAAATTATTAAAATTACAAATTTTTTATTTAAAATGTTAAGTGTTGCTACATTTTCGTCATCTGAGGATGAAGAAGATTATACTACTTCTGAGTATAATACTATGCGTAGAGTTACGGCAAAAGTCAAACATATTTGCCATGCCAAACTCCAAGTAAACAATTTTACTTAATGTATTTTAATTAAATTTTGTTAGATACTTTAAACTCAATAAGATGCTTTTAAGTATGTCCTTGGAAAAATTGCTCCTAAATTAGAATAGCCAATACGGTTAACATGTTTGCCACATATTTTCCAGCTGAAGGAAAATAGTGCTTGTATTAACTCAACACCAACTTCAGCTAATCTTCTGTTAGCAAAGTGTTTTATGAATTGATTGAGTTGGCCTGCAATTTCACTCTACTCTTCTTTAACATTTACTTTATTAATTTGACTTGTATTTGTTTATATCCTTTTGCTAAACTTGATTCTCTTTTTTAATTTTGGTTTTAATTTTTTAAAAGAATTAAATTAAAAACAAAAAAAATTGCTTTAATTATAGTTGTGTTCAATAACTTTCCAGTAATTACTAGCAACGAGAGAGTAAAAAGAAATATTTTCAAAATTGCTCTCAAAAATATTAAAAAGTAAATGAACACTTTTACAGTCAAAACTTGCAAGCAAATGTATTTTGTTATTGTAAACTTATAAAAATTTAAAACTTAAATTTTTTTTCAAAGCATAATGACAGAAAGACTGTTTGAATAATTTCTGATAGTAAAATTTTTACTAGCAGAAATTATCAGAAACATTTTTGTTTCTAAACATTTTACGCTCTTTTTTGGCTCTCTAGCTGCTAATTTTTTGTGTACGTGAACACTTACTAGTAATAATTATCGAAAATAAGTGATAATTTTCTGTAAATGAACACACCTTATATTTTTGAGTATAGCTACTACTTTATTTTGCTGAAATCCATTTTTTTAATCATTTTTAATATATATTTTGAACTGTCGTTAACTAACACCTTAACGACGATTTTTTAAGTATTTGAAATTTTTTGACGACACTCGTGGTATCGAAAATTGTAATAGAATCGTTAGGAAATGTTGATTTCTATCGTTTTTCGACAAACATGGTACCATTCAAACAAAAAGAATGATTTTCGACACAAAAACGATTCGACAACGACACTAATAATAAGGCTGAATATATAGGTATGTGTTGAAGGTATGTGTTGATGGCCACATTTTACCCATATTTTAAGGGAAATAAATAATATTTATTATATAAAGAAGGGGTGTATGTATGTATGTATGTATGTATGTATGTATGTTTGTATGTTTGTATTTTATAGCTGGCCACACCAGTGGACCGATTTTTTTGAAATTTTTACAGGGAGTTATCTCAAGTCTGAAAGGAACAATAGGCTACTTTTTTTTTAAAAACTATTGCTGCCACGCCCACAATACGCCCATTTGTGTGGGAAGGTTAGGTTATTAATGGCCTAACAAAATTACCCAAGGCCATATTGATCAAACGCGTAGAGCTAAATACATGAAATTTATAACACGTGTTAAGCTCTACATGTTTGTTTAAATGCACATAAATTTTTAAACATTGGGCCCGTAAAGGGATAAAAAGGGGACAAAAAGGGAAAAATCTATAACCTACTATCTTTTGATGTATATAAGATAGAAACAAAATTTAAAAAGTTTAACGTTTTCCTTAAGAAATAAACAGAC
Source organism: Melanophora roralis (assembly GCA_963583895.1). Taxonomy (NCBI): domain Eukaryota; kingdom Metazoa; phylum Arthropoda; class Insecta; order Diptera; family Rhinophoridae; genus Melanophora; species Melanophora roralis. Next base: position 28,071,742 of record OY757187.1, on the reverse strand, counting down.
AGGTATCTGGAGTTTTTTTTTTAAATGTTGGTCCGAAAGGGCGAAAAAGGGGTTAAAATTATATTTTGGTACTTTTTGGTACTTTTTTGTTACTTTTAAACCAATAAAGATAGAAAAATTTTTCAAATTGCGTTCGATAGGTTTTACAAAAATATGATTACGCTGTTCGTAATTTTTTCAAATTTTGGGCCCAAAGGGTAAAAAAAGGGTTAAAAATATATTTTGATTTTTTTATTCGTTTTTTGTAACTTTTAAACCAATAACGATAGGAACATTATTCAAATTAAGTGTAACAGGCCTAAAAAATATGAGTATGTTTTTAGATACTTTTTTAATTATTAAATCCTAAGGGCAAGAAAGGGTTAAAATTAGGTTTTAGTACTTTTTGTAACTTTAAAATCAAATAAGATAGAAACATAATTTAAATTCCTCTTCCAGACCGATTTTTGGAAATTAGTTCGCACATAAGCGGCTTTTAAAGTTAAAATTTTGAAGGTAAAAAAGTGGGCGGTGCCACGCCCATAAAAGTTAAACTTATTATGCTGGTACTTTTATTGCACTGATTTTTTAAAATTGGCACACATATAGAAGGCCTCTATTTCCGAAATTTTAAAGGACAAAAATGGAGGATTGCAGCGCCCACAAAAATGTAAGTTTTCATACTGGTTCTTCTATTGTTGCAATTTTTATGAAGCTCAAAAATAGACCGATAATATTTATTTTCGGTACAAAAATGGGTGGCATAAAGATAGACAAACGTGCAAAATAATGTGAAGATAAGGCCATATTTGAGCCAATTATAGCCCAAAACGCTTAATCCGGGAGGACATTTGTATGGGAGCTCTGTCGAAAAATTAACTGATCATCACCACAAACAACATGCTTTTTTCTTATGCCAAAAAACTTATCTGTTCCAAATTTCATCGAAATATCTGCAAAAATGCGTTCTACTTTGTTTACAAGAATACATTAATAAGGCTGAATTCCAAAACGCAGTTTGCCTTGCATTAAAAATTTTCAACTTCTTCCCTTATTCACTCTTTACAATTTGGACAACGTTTTTTGCTTCCAGGACATTAAGCACTCATTTGGAAGTAGAAGATATTACCAGAAACATCATCTTTGCTTTCAGGAAAAACTTGAAATTTCGTGATGCAAAGCAAACTGCGTTTTGGAATTCAACCTAACTGCCAGCCGGACGGATGGACTGACAGGTTTTAATCGACTCAGAAAGTGATTCTGTGTCGATCGGTATAATTGGAGGTGGGTCTCAGACCTTTTTCTTTGGTGAGGCACAAAAATTTGCACAAAAGCATAATAAAATTTGAATTTAACAATATAAGAGAAGTTTGAACTTCTTTTGAAAAATATTTGATATGTGATCCCTGTATCTATCTATTATATAAAGAAGGGGTGTATGTATGTATGTATGTATGTATGTATGTATGTATGTTTGTATGTTTGTATTTTATAGCTGGCCACACCAGTGGACCGATTTTTTTGAAATTTTTACAGGGAGTTATCTCAAGTCTGAAAGGAACAATAGGCTACTTTTTTTTTAAAAACTATTGCTGCCACGCCCACAATACGCCCATTTGTGTGGGAAGGTTAGGTTATTAATGGCCTAACAAAATTACCCAAGGCCATATTGATCAAACGCGTAGAGCTAAATACATGAAATTTATAACACGTGTTAAGCTCTACATGTTTGTTTAAATGCACATAAATTTTTAAACATTGGGCCCGTAAAGGGATAAAAAGGGGACAAAAAGGGAAAAATCTATAACCTACTATCTTTTGATGTATATAAGATAGAAACAAAATTTAAAAAGTTTAACGTTTTCCTTAAGAAATAAACAGACAGGTATCTGGAGTTTTTTTTTTAAATGTTGGTCCGAAAGGGCGAAAAAGGGGTTAAAATTATATTTTGGTACTTTTTGGTACTTTTTTGTTACTTTTAAACCAATAAAGATAGAAAAATTTTTCAAATTGCGTTCGATAGGTTTTACAAAAATATGATTACGCTGTTCGTAATTTTTTCAAATTTTGGGCCCAAAGGGTAAAAAAAGGGTTAAAAATATATTTTGATTTTTTTATTCGTTTTTTGTAACTTTTAAACCAATAACGATAGGAACATTATTCAAATTAAGTGTAACAGGCCTAAAAAATATGAGTATGTTTTTAGATACTTTTTTAATTATTAAATCCTAAGGGCAAGAAAGGGTTAAAATTAGGTTTTAGTACTTTTTGTAACTTTAAAATCAAATAAGATAGAAACATAATTTAAATTCCTCTTCCAGACCGATTTTTGGAAATTAGTTCGCACATAAGCGGCTTTTAAAGTTAAAATTTTGAAGGTAAAAAAGTGGGCGGTGCCACGCCCATAAAAGTTAAACTTATTATGCTGGTACTTTTATTGCACTGATTTTTTAAAATTGGCACACATATAGAAGGCCTCTATTTCCGAAATTTTAAAGGACAAAAATGGAGGATTGCAGCGCCCACAAAAATGTAAGTTTTCATACTGGTTCTTCTATTGTTGCAATTTTTATGAAGCTCAAAAATAGACCGATAATATTTATTTTCGGTACAAAAATGGGTGGCATAAAGATAGACAAACGTGCAAAATAATGTGAAGATAAGGCCATATTTGAGCCAATTATAGCCCAAAACGCTTAATCCGGGAGGACATTTGTATGGGAGCTCTGTCGAAAAATTAACTGATCATCACCACAAACAACATGCTTTTTTCTTATGCCAAAAAACTTATCTGTTCCAAATTTCATCGAAATATCTGCAAAAATGCGTTCTACTTTGTTTACAAGAATACATTAATAAGGCTGAATTCCAAAACGCAGTTTGCCTTGCATTAAAAATTTTCAACTTCTTCCCTTATTCACTCTTTACAATTTGGACAACGTTTTTTGCTTCCAGGACATTAAGCACTCATTTGGAAGTAGAAGATATTACCAGAAACATCATCTTTGCTTTCAGGAAAAACTTGAAATTTCGTGATGCAAAGCAAACTGCGTTTTGGAATTCAACCTAACTGCCAGCCGGACGGATGGACTGACAGGTTTTAATCGACTCAGAAAGTGATTCTGTGTCGATCGGTATAATTGGAGGTGGGTCTCAGACCTTTTTCTTTGGTGAGGCACAAAAATTTGCACAAAAGCATAATAAAATTTGAATTTAACAATATAAGAGAAGTTTGAACTTCTTTTGAAAAATATTTGATATGTGATCCCTGTATCTATCTATTATATAAAGAAGGGGTGTATGTATGTATGTATGTATGTATGTATGTATGTATGTTTGTATGTTTGTATTTTATAGCTGGCCACACCAGTGGACCGATTTTTTTGAAATTTTTACAGGGAGTTATCTCAAGTCTGAAAGGAACAATAGGCTACTTTTTTTTTAAAAACTATTGCTGCCACGCCCACAATACGCCCATTTGTGTGGGAAGGTTAGGTTATTAATGGCCTAACAAAATTACCCAAGGCCATATTGATCAAACGCGTAGAGCTAAATACATGAAATTTATAACACGTGTTAAGCTCTACATGTTTGTTTAAATGCACATAAATTTTTAAACATTGGGCCCGTAAAGGGATAAAAAGGGGACAAAAAGGGAAAAATCTATAACCTACTATCTTTTGATGTATATAAGATAGAAACAAAATTTAAAAAGTTTAACGTTTTCCTTAAGAAATAAACAGACAGGTATCTGGAGTTTTTTTTTTTAAATGTTGGTCCGAAAGGGCGAAAAAGGGGTTAAAATTATATTTTGGTACTTTTTGGTACTTTTTTGTTACTTTTAAACCAATAAAGATAGAAAAATTTTTCAAATTGCGTTCCATAGGTTTTACAAAAATATGATTACGCTGTTCGTAATTTTTTCAAATTTTGGGCCCAAAGGGTAAAAAAAGGGTTAAAAATATATTTTGATTTTTTTATTCGTTTTTTGTAACTTTTAAACCAATAACGATAGGAACATTATTCAAATTAAGTGTAACAGGCCTAAAAAATATGAGTATGTTTTTAGATACTTTTTTAATTATTAAATCCTAAGGGCAAGAAAGGGTTAAAATTAGGTTTTAGTACTTTTTGTAACTTTAAAATCAAATAAGATAGAAACATAATTTAAATTCCTCTTCCAGACCGATTTTTGGAAATTAGTTCGCACATAAGCGGCTTTTAAAGTTAAAATTTTGAAGGTAAAAAAGTGGGCGGTGCCACGCCCATAAAAGTTAAACTTATTATGCTGGTACTTTTATTGCACTGATTTTTTAAAATTGGCACACATATAGAAGGCCTCTATTTCCGAAATTTTAAAGGACAAAAATGGAGGATTGCAGCGCCCACAAAAATGTAAGTTTTCATACTGGTTCTTCTATTGTTGCAATTTTTATGAAGCTCAAAAATAGACCGATAATATTTATTTTCGGTACAAAAATGGGTGGCATAAAGATAGACAAACGTGCAAAATAATGTGAAGATAAGGCCATATTTGAGCCAATTATAGCCCAAAACGCTTAATCCGGGAGGACATTTGTATGGGAGCTCTGTCGAAAAATTAACTGATCATCACCACAAACAACATGCTTTTTTCTTATGCCAAAAAACTTATCTGTTCCAAATTTCATCGAAATATCTGCAAAAATGCGTTCTACTTTGTTTACAAGAATACATTAATAAGGCTGAATTCCAAAACGCAGTTTGCCTTGCATTAAAAATTTTCAACTTCTTCCCTTATTCACTCTTTACAATTTGGACAACGTTTTTTGCTTCCAGGCCATTAAGCACTCATTTGGAAGTAGAAGATATTACCAGAAACATCATCTTTGCTTTCAGGAAAAACTTGAAATTTCGTGATGCAAAGCAAACTGCGTTTTGGAATTCAACCTAACTGCCAGCCGGACGGATGGACTGACAGGTTTTAATCGACTCAGAAAGTGATTCTGTGTCGATCGGTATAATTGGAGGTGGGTCTCAGACCTTTTTCTTTGGTGAGGCACAAAAATTTGCACAAAAGCATAATAAAATTTGAATTTAACAATATAAGAGAAGTTTGAACTTCTTTTGAAAAATATTTGATATGTGATCCCTGTATCTATATTATATAAAGAAAGGTTGTATGTATGTATGTATGTATGTATGTATGTATGTATGTATGTATGTATGTATGTATGTATGTATGTATGTATGTATGTATGTATGTATGTATGTATGTATGTATGTATGTATGTATGTATGCATGTATGTATGTATGTATGTATGTATGTATGTATGTATGTATGTATGTATGTATGTATGTATGTATGTATGTATGAATGTATGTATGTATGTATGTAAATACATATGTATGTATGTTTGTAATTTTTAGCTGTCAACACCAGTGGATCGATTTTTTTGAAATTTTTACAGCGAGTTACTTAAAGTCTGGAAGCAAGGGGCTAAGATTATATATAGAAGTTTATAAATAATTTTTGCTTATTAAAACTTTCTGAATATCCAAAACTGTAAGCCTGGTAAATTTCCAATTTTTATGAGCTAAGTAAATAGTAGGGCTGACTTATTATTTATTGCAACTTATGTGGGGCAACCAATAAATTTAAAATAATATAAATTCTTTTGTGTTAACATATTTGAATAATTTTACTATGATTGGGGTAGCGAAGCACACCGGGGCTTAGCTAGTATTTATATAAAATTTGACGATAATTTATAAGCAAGATGATGTCGGTTAACATTGGCAATAAGGGGGTGTGTTTGGCATGTTCGTGATAGTTCTTGCATAGTTGAAAGCAAAAAGGGAAAGGATTTTAGGTATATATATAAGTAGGTATGTACTTACATAATACACCCATTAAAAAAGTAAAGAAAAACAAACGTTTTTTATACCCTTCACATAAGTGATAAGGGTATATCGTTAGCTAAAAAGCAAACGGCCTTAACTAACAAAATATACAAACTCGGGTTTTTATTGATTCTGATGCATAACATCGAAATATACATTCACAAAAATTTGGACTTATCTGACCAAAACCACTAATTTGAATAACGAAAAACAATTAGCCCTATCTACACAAGCATTTACCTATTTCATAAACGCAAAAAGACTTAACTAATTGTTTGTATAGACAACATTGTAAGTTGACAAAAAATTTATAGATTTGACCGTTAAACAATTTACTTAGTTTAGAGAAATGAATTTGTAAGAGCTTAATAAATTAATACAATTAATCTTTTTTGCCTTTGTATGTATATACAAGGCTTTTTAAATATTTTAAATTTTTTTTTATTTTACAAGAATTTAATTTCTCACACTTTTTTATAATAAGGGTGAAAATCATGCTGATCGAAACTATTGGTGTTTTCCTTTCTGTCAAAAATGTTACATTAATGCTACCATTCGAGCGGGTTTATGTTCCATTCTAAAAATACATGCAAGAGTGAAAACACTTTTCGTTTTCCTTTCTGAACATGTTGCACAAATAACTGGCAAGAGTGTTACATATCTTACCCCCAATTATATTGCAGTGTAACAAAGTACCACTTTTTACAGCTGTGTTTTGTAAGTAAATACTTTTTTATGCAGACGAGTTTTTAACACAGAGTGCAGTTTTTATTAAAATCAAGACATTTTTCTGTTCCATTGAAACAAAAAAAATGGTGAATTTCAAATTAGAAATATATCCAGGGTACACTAATATGGGTAGTGTTAAGAGCCCAGATGATTATGAATTCGTCTTGAAATTTTGTAAAAGTAATTGTCAGATTTATTAATTTTGTTTTAAATTTAAAATTTTTTTGACATTCACTTTCTCAAACAATAAAGAAATGCAGAGGACGAATTTTTTTAATTCGTCTTGATATTACCGGTATTAGTGTACCCTGAAAAATATCCAAAGTATTGAGTAGTATCAAGTACCCAAATCAAAAGTTGCTTAGTATCGAGTAATGAAAAAAGAAGAATTTGTCAGCTCTAGTAAAAAGACGTAACTGTAATGCAAAATTTTAAGGTGATTTTATAACTGTAAAAATAATAAAATAAATTATTTAAACAGTAATAACTTATTTTACTTAACTTGAAAGAGCTGATCTTCAGTAACCAGTAGTAAGTTGTATGTTAACGAAAGCAGAAATGCTATAAAAGTAGTCATAACATTTTTAAGATTTTTTGTTTTAGTAACTATTTCTATTATTTTAACATATACAAAAACAAGCATGTTTAAATAGTTTAAATTTTTTTTTATTTAATCTAAGATATATTTGAAAATTCTTTTAATGTTTTTTAGATTATGATCCTAAAGTGGTGGAACAAAAAGAACAAGCCCAACCAGCTTGTCTACCATTGAGCTATGTTTTACGCTTTATTTCGGACGATGCCCGCAAAGAGGGCCCTTTTCTCACTGCTAATGCAGCTGGTGTCGAACTTAAGCGCAAATTGGCGATTAAACATCATAGCTACAGTATGTCCTCATCAAATCGCAGTAACACGCCTACAGGTAAACTTTTGTCTTTAAAACCGGTTCCGTCATTTAAAACAAACTTATAGTATATTAAAAGTAAACTTCGTCCTAACTTACAAAGTAAAAATGAAAGAAAACATGCCGTATCCCTTTCTCTGTTACGTGTGAGTTAAATAGGTGATGTTTACAACCTAATACACTACTACCGTTCAAAGAGTACTGATGATGAAATTGCGTAGCTGCTTTCGAAAATGCATTCTACTCAGCTAGTATCGGTAGAAAAATCTGCTTTTTTCAAAATTAAAGTTTCTTTCAACATTAACGGAAAATAATAATTTCTTCTAATAAAAAGAAATTATATGAACTTAAGCTAAACTAAAAACCAAAAATTTGTAATACAAACTTATAGGCTTATAATCACAGTGTGAGACACAAAGTTACAAAAAAAAGGGAAAGTACATATTACAAAATAAATTATATAGCCTGTATTCATCAAATACTACATAGAATTTGTAGAAATAAAACTTGTAGATCCTTGTGGATGTTGCTGTTTTTAATAATCCAAACACCAGTTATCATTCTTAGCATTCTGTTTTTTAATTTGGGCTGCATTAAATTGTCTTTGTATCTCGTGATTTTCCGTTATAAAGAAAAGTATCATTTACTCAAAAACTAGCTCTCCAAATATGAAAAAAAAAACAAATGAATGGGTAACAAAATAACCTTAAAATAACGTCATATTATTTTTATGAATTTATAATAGTTTTAGAGATATTCTAAAAGTTTTATAAAAAAAATATATACGGATGCCAGGATGATTGGATTCCCGAATAACTTTTCCACTGACCACTGTCATGTCACCGTAGCTGTTACTAGAGAGGATGACTTAATTTAAATCTTTTCTACCAATTACGCAGGTGAGAAACTTTGTCCAATTTCGAGGATGCGTAAAGATTATAATTGCCATTGCTAAGCCCAACAACCTTATTTCCGTAGATATAAGGCTCTTGGATTAAGGCAATTTCTTGCAGTGGTAAAAATAAATTTGCACTATGGCAGCTTTTGGTACCACCTCCAATCGAGTCCCTGGCCAAGCTTTGCCAATGCCATTGACTGCGCAGTGAAGAAACTCCAAGGACTCCTTATTAATGACCTTAACGCCTCTAAAAGCATTGCCTCCATGAGTTTATCCTCGTGTTGCAACTATTTTTGGGGCGGGCTGATTTTGTTATATGTATCAGCCCTGTCAATGATTGGAAGGCTGTTTGGAGGAACCCGTAGGTGTCTCCAGTTGATAGAGCAGATTTTCCCACGCCCGGATTGGACTTGGCGTCATGCCTTTCCGCCTCTTCCCCGTTTGCTAGAGGAGGCCTTCGAATTCCATTGACCCTGCTGCGACGTTAAGGGCTCAACCCAGAGTGGGTAATTCTGTCCCTCACCTGCGCCTTGTCCGTTTTGTTTGGAGGATAGATTTGTTTAACCTTTTTTAATAGGCCGTAAACGTATTACCCTCCTTAGATGCTGTGATGTTCGTAGTCGTGCCACCTTCTTTATTCATCTTTAGAAGAGAAATCGAGCTGAAAAATTCGTGTTTCTTGGGGATCGTTGGATTAGCCCTTTCGAAACGGGTGACTGCCTTCTAGTTTTTTATCAGCCCGCTCTCCATCTCTGTAAGCAGAATGAGATTCTTACTCTGAAAATTCCGGAGGAAGAAGTATGATGTCTTACAGCCATCTTTGGCCCTCTGCTTTTTTGTTTTTAGTTTTTTGTATCGGCCCGACTTTTTTGTGTAGCCGACTTTTAAGGTGTCCAAAGGCAGTTAGTTCTTTATTTGTGAAAGAAAAAAATAAAATCCATGACCTTAATGTATATACGTGTGCACGTGCTTTTATACTTAAAATTAAAATGTAAACTGCGCTTAAGCTTACCCAGCAAGAAATGATAGATGTGATTCTGATTCTAGATTTTTAATACAATATTATTATACCCTTTCCATAAGCAATTTCGACCCCATAAAATATATATGTTCTGAACCCTTATAGATAGGAAAGTCGATATAGCCATGTCCGTCTGTTGAAATTAAGTTTCCGGAGTCAAATAAAGTAATAGGGACCAGCTATTAGTGTCAAACTATTAGAAATATCCTGGAGACAATGTATTTAAATACATATGTACATATGTATGTATACATGTATGTACATATGTATGTATGTATGTATGTATGTATGTATGTATGTATGTATGGATGTATGTATGTACATATGTATGTATGTACATATGTTTAAATGTACGTACATACAAACACATATAAAATGCATTTTTTATTATAATATTTGCAGTACGAAAAAAAAAACCAATGTGAAGGGTATATAAGATTCGGCACAGATTTACTTGTTTAAAGATTCTTCCTTAAATAAATGTGGGTTTTCCTTACAAAAATTAATGAAACCCTGTTTTAATTTGAAAAAGTTTTAGCATCAGAAATGTTGATTATATGAGGTTTAAATTGAACAAATTGAATAGGATCCCTCTATTGATGCACTATGTAAAATTAATTGGGGTTTCACTAAAATTTAATGTGATGCATGTTAGTGAGCTCTGTTTTTTTCTACTTTTTTTCCTCATTTCTTTACTGGGAAGTAATATGACTTACTGAGGACTTTGACATACACATTTTAAAATATTTAACTACGCATTTAAGAGTTCTTTTTTATATATTTTAAATTTTAGGCAGTGAAATGGATGAAGATGAAATGGTTGTTTCCGAATCAGAAGATAGCAATGATTCCTGGACAACCGAAGAATTTAGTTCCGAATTTATAATGCGCTATGGCAGCAGGTGGGATTGGCTCTGCCATTTTTTTATTAAACGTCAATGCTTTCTATTAAAAAACTATTTGTAATTATTTTTTATGTCATCTCTCGTGTTGCTTTGCTTGTTGAATCACATGAAGGCATTCCGGATCTGGCAGCAATGGCACGCCTGGCAATGAAAAACCATTTGCTTGTCCTGTTCCGGGGTGTAAAAAACGATATAAAAATGTAAATGGAATTAAATATCATTCAAAAAATGGTCATAAAAAGGATGGCAAGTATGTGTAGCTTTGTAATGTTCTATTATTGATCACCTTAATGTTTTATAATGCAAAAAATTTTGTTTCTTTAGAGTGCGTAAAGGATATAAATGTCATTGTGGCAAGAGTTATAAGACTGCCCAAGGTTTGAAGAGTCATGCTTTGGTGGCACACAACACATCGCCGGAGAATGTTTTAGTTACGCAAAATTTGACTAATGCGCTAAATAGTAGTGGTGGAGGAGGTATTCTCATGCAGCGCAGTAGCTCACCATCGCAATCGTTGGGATCTTTGAGCCCCTCTAGCATTAGTAACATGTCTAGTGGAGCAAGTAGTTGCCACGGAGGTGGTGGACATTTTTCAAATAGTAATAGTTCAACAAGTGGTTCTACCACAGCTTGCCTTGCTCAGGCTATAAACGGAACATCTTTAAATATTCAACCTCAGCAGCAGCAGCAACAATACACTACAACTGCCAGTAATCATCAACAACAAGTTGTTCCTGCTGTGGGAGTTCAAGCTGCACTGACGGGTTCAATAGCAGCGGTAGCAGCCTCAGTAACTCAGCACAACAATACAACGGCAACAGGTAACAACAACAACAATTTATTACGCAACACCATTAATTTGGTGTCATTAAAAACACATAATAGTGGCAACTTAATTCATAACCATAACGTTAGTAATGGTAGCAATGGTACCACTATACTTCAAACTACTACAAAAACGGCAGCGGCCACAAATCTATTGGCTGCCAATGCAGCTGCTAGTAAAATTTTAAAATTAGCTACTAATGTTGCCGCGGCGGCTAATAATGCCAACGCCAATACAAATTCTACAGCTGTAACGGGAGTTGTGATGATGGATCAGTTTGTTAACAAACCGCAGGCGGTAACAGCTACAACAACAGCTCCCACTAAAATAACATTGCCGAATTTGGTAAATTTAGGTATTTTGACACCTGCAACATCGCCAACTAAAACGACACAATCTTTAACATTTACGCAACAGCAACACCATCATCACCAACAGCAGCAGCAACAAACTCTTACAAATGCTCTAAATAGTTTAACATCAGGAACACACATGCAACAACAGCAGCAACAAAAATCGTTGCAAATGAATTCCAATAATTCTTCTACTAACAACAATCATATAGCAACTACAACTAAAAACAGTACAGTACTTGTTGAACAAAAGCAACAACTGCAAACAGAATCTCAATCACCATTATCATCATCACCATCATCATCATCACAACATCTTCCATTAACTCCCATTAGTCCAAATAGTGTAAGTTTTCAAACACAACAGCAACAAAAAACTAGTGCTGTTGCTGTTGCAAATATTTTAAATGCCACTCAGCAACAACACAAAAATAAGCAGCAACACCAGCAGCAGCAACAACAACAACAAATTACTAGTAATAGTAATGGTAATTGTAATAAACGTCAAACAACACTATATGCAACTAAGGTTGGCACCTCTACATCACCACCACCCTCCAATTTTCATAACTCGGCTAACAGTTCCCAAAGTAATGGTGGTAGCGATGGCAGCAATATCATTGTTTGCTCTCCAAAATCCCACGACAGTATGTCGTCAGACGTTGTGGCTTTAACTGTTGCTGTTGCTGATGCTGGTGTTAGTTCTATTAGCGAGGAAACGTAGCCTATACTAAAGAAACTTTTAATGCGTCGAAAATTTAATTAGACTCCTTTTTACCATACATACGTATGTATTTGTAAGGTTTTGCTGTCTCTCTTTCCTTTTTTATGAACACTTACTAGGTATTTACATGTATCAAAATATTGGGTAAAGAGTAAAATTAACAATATTTTTTTTATAAGCATTGATAGACTGTGCGTAAACAAAAAACTTTCTGAGACTAGGAGCATCCTAAATTGCTGATTTCTGTGGTTCTAGTAGCTACATACATATTTATGTAATTTTGTTCTTAAAAAGGTTACAAGTATGGGCTGTTTTTTTTTTTTGACACCTGAATACAGTGTTGTCATATGAGGAAAGCAGAAAAGTGCTAAATGGTTGAAATGATGTGCTTAAATATTCTACAAGTCCATAAAAAGTGTTAGAAAAACATTTTTCATGCTCCGTCGACTAACAACTAGTACAATATGTTAGTTTATTTTTTATTCGGCATTCGTACTGATTTTTCATTTAGTTTACTGATTAAAAAAGGTGTGTACTGAAATGTACTGCTCTTTAAAAAGAAGCTGTTCCTTAATTATAAGACATTTTTTTTAAATCTGTTAGCGGCTTAAACCAATTAAAAATATTGGCAAATAGTATAAGGCAATTAAAATTTGAAAAAAAAAAAACTAAATAAGAATTAACGAAAAAAGCATTCTTCTAGCAACAAAGTGTTAAATGTGAAGCATTTGACAATTAGCAAAAAGGCTACTTATGTATTATTAGAAAGAGTGAACTATAAACAAATTAATCAGGCATGTTTTGACAATCATAGATTTTAATCACTTGTGATTTAAAAATCGCAATTGTGATTTAAAGTTATTCATTAAATTAATTTGTTGCGAATTTCAAAATAAGGTGATTTAAACAAATCAATTCTAAATCGGCAGGCATTTAGCTGACTGGTTTAAAATTACAAAAATTCAAAAAATCATGTGCAGAACACTTTTTTGTAATTTAAAAATAACTTTCACAAAAAGTGATTTTCAAAACATGCCTGAATATTAAATGATTCCAAATGGGGCTTTAAAAACAAAATATTAACTGTAGCTTATTGCTTTCTAAAAATAAAATCGAACTGTTTTCAATGACGTGTAATTGAAACAATTCATAACGTATTTTTTAATGGCAAAGTTAAAAATTTTGAAAATGTGACATATGCCAGCAAAAAGAGAGCAAAGTAATCATTACTAAATTTATTGATGTAGCTTAACTCGAAGTAGTTCCATTTCTGGTAAAACATGTGCTTGTCATAGAACGGAAGTGATCCAAAGAACTGAAAAGTATTTACTTCAGATGAGTTCTTTTGTATTTGCTGAAAATTCAAGATTTCGTATTCCCATTTTCATGAGTGAAAATAAGTTAATACTATTTAACATTTATTTATTAAGGATTCATCATATTACCGCAGATGAATGCAGTTTTTTATTTAGCAAGCTCTAATTTTTCAAAAGCAATTACTTTTTATAACACAGCTGTTATAAATCACATTTTTTTGTTAAAAAGGTTTAGCCACTAACGTAAACTTAGATCTAAATCATTGGACACATTATACAAACGAAGGAAGGTATTCTAAGAACATACCTAGATGTTGCTAAAAATAAGTGTTTTATAATATAAAATTCAGGACTTGAGCTACTTGGTAATAAATGAAAATGCTGTGATTTTTGAACAACTTCCACTTTTTTGCTGAAATATTTGATTATAAGAACATTATTAAAGGTGGGCCTAAAACCAAAAAAAATCAACTAAAAAACTTTTATTACAGTTCATTTTTTTAACATAAAAGCTAAAAAGCGTACTGATTTTTACCCCGAAATAAGTGGTCAACATGCATATGGTGTAAATTTATAGCCAATCTTTCCTTTGCGGCATCCCCGATAAATCGTTTCTAAGTTATGTTTAATTTTAACGTATCATTAAATCATTTAAATAAAGACTTTCTTTAAAATAAGCATAATCCAATTACAGTTTACCCACCAAGTGTTCCATTTACCATTTTTTTTCGCTTTACTGCAATGTTGGTTATAATTTCTTTTTTAAAAGTTTGGTAGTCCAAAAAATACTAAGCACAAACTATCAAAACCGTAAAATAACACAACAAACGCCCATGTTCTGACTCTCACGCGATTGTCAAATCACATGCGATTTGTAAATCGCAAAAATTTTTTTTGCATGTTCTGTAGTTCACGCGTTTTTTTTTGCGTTTTGTTTTTTTTTTCGATGATGTATTCGAAAATAAAAACATGTTTCTTTTAAAAATACAAAACAAAAAACCAAGGAATATATAACAAATTGCAACAACATTTTTTCTTTCTTGTTTTCCAATAAAGTTCATACATAAAAAAAGTAAGCAACTGAAAAATGAAGATGTACATAACTAACAGTTTTTTAAAATTTAATTTTTATTGAGACTGTTTACAAAAAATAAAACAAATTGTGAAAATTATAACAAAAACCCCATATATTATAATTATGCATAGTTTGATTGGCTGTTTTTAACCTAGTTTGGGCAAAAAACATCGGTTCACCTCATCTACCTCTTGCGATTTGAAGTCGCAAACTTTCTTGCGATTGTGAACTTCAGAACACCTGTTATGCGATTTCAAATCGCATCGCCAATATTTTGCGAAATGCGATTGTCAGAACATGGGCGAAAGTCATCCTTCCTTGACTTAATGATTTGTGATTAATATTAAAAATTTTTTAAAAATCTTGGCTTGATTTTTAAATGTTCATCTGTATTACCCTCAATGTTAGACAAAATTTACATATAATGCCTAAAGGAGACAACATATGCTTTTTTTTTTTTTAAAAATCTGGGACGATCGTTCTCTGTAAGTCGCCTTTAAATAACATCTGAATTGTTTAAGATTTTTTTATTGGAATTAAGTTTTTAATTCACCTAAAATGACGGTTTAAGCTAAATTTTTTAGGATAAACTTAAATAAAATAAATATGCATTTCAACGCTTTGGTATACGATTGTAAACAAGCATAAATATCAAATAATATTAATAGTTAAAAAAAAACATTAAAAATCGTATGTGAAGAAATTACCGTAGACTGCTAATTAGTATAGATTATCTTATCTTATTATCCTATGTGCAATATATATTTTTTTAGAAAACAACAGGGCACAGATCGAAATTAATTTTTTTTATTAAAGTTTGTATTTTTGTCTAGACTATATTTATACATCATTTTCCAATTGAAAATGAGAATCTTCGTTTGTAATTTAAAAAATTCCAATTAAAAATGAGAATTTCCCTTTAAAATTGAGAAAATTCCAATTTAAAATTAGAAGTTTTAGGTTTATTATAATAATAATAACAATAAGTAGATATGCACGTACAATACGTAACACATAAATGCATTCATAACACAACATATATAAGTATGAAGAAAATGTGAAAGCAAATACAAATCTTTGCAGACATTTAATTGATCAGCAGGCATATCTTTCGGCCTATCTTCCAGATCCAAAGTAAACTGGGTGTTGAAAAGCTTCACTACAACCCTACATTGGAGAAGATTTACGTGTGGTACATTCAGCTTTACCTCAACATTGCCCTTGATTTTTAACCATATAATTTCATTTCGTTAAGCATTGTTAAGTACTGGATTAACGCTTAAACACCAAGTTGAGACTGCACCAATTATTTAAAAGCCTGTTAAACGTTTTAATAATCGTTAAATTGAAAAGTTTTTACATTGATAACATTTAAAGTGAGCCTCTTTTTTTGAAGTTTACATAATTAAAAAATAATAATAAATAAGCATCAATTTCGTGAAATCGTTCGTGCATAATAGCGTTTGCAGAATGGTATAGTATGTATGTTTATTACACCACAATTTGCAGAAATGCACCCTTATTAATTTACATATATTTTTTTCTGAGTATGCAATACTTAATTGCAAACAAAAAAAAAAATAGCAAAAAAGAAAAAAACCTCAAACAGAATATCAAAAATAAAAAAAAAAAACGCGAAAATCCAACAAACCCAATAAGAAATGGAAAACACTCTAAAAATCAAATTTGAAATTTGTAACAAAGTTTACAAACGAGACTTAAAAAAGGCATTCACAAGATATAACAAATTTTTACAATTGCATAAACTTGCTATTTGAAATGAAGAAGATTATGAGTTAAGCTATTGTTTTACATTTAATATTTTTTTTACACATTGTCAGGTGATTGTCACACTAAAGTTCTTTCGAAAAAACTATAAATTCGGTTTGGTTTGATTTTTGATAGATATACCTGCTAGATTACTGTTTAAATTAAAACATTTATTTTAAATAAATTTAAAAAAAAATATTAAAAGTTATTTATAAATAAAAAAAGACAAAAATAGTTTGTGAGCTATTTAATCATTTCGAAGACCAAAATATTTTTTCTCCTTTGAGTGCGGCAACGAAGTGTATTTTTTTGTGCAAACAATTTGCTCTTATCGATAGTTTTTTAATTTAATTTTTTTTAATAAAAAAATTAATTTCGATCCCTGGATTTTGATCTCTTGTATTTTTAAAATATGTTTAAAATAAATAAGTGATTTCAATATTTTTACACTTTCTTTTTGGTTTTCAAAATAACGCTACTAAGTATTCTTTATTACTTCTTAATATGAAATATGTAAAAAATTATAAATAAATCAATTGAATTCTGTCAAATGCAATGTAATTTAAAATTAAAATAATTTTAGTTATAATTAACTTTTATTTGAAATAAAAGTTATGTCTTAAGTATTTACTCAAAGCTATTGGGGAAAAATTATAAACATATTTTAAATTTTAACTAGACTTTAAACGAAATTATCATACAATGTCAGTATTTTAAGTAAACTTTAAATTTAAAACTTGTTTATAATTTTTCCTCATTGATTATTTTTTTTTTAGAAATGTAATGGAAATTTTTATATATTTTTTATTTATTATACAACTATTTTATAAATTATAATATGTGTAACACTTTTTTAGATAATTTGTTTATCTCAAGAAACCCGTCTTAATCAAGCTTTAAAAATATTTTTTTTACCTTTTAAGATACTTCATATATTAACTAGGTCTGTTTCATACGTACTTATATTGATTGGTTTCCTAATCCATTACTAAATTTGCTTTAATTAAGTTTTTTTTTGTTATTTTATTTTAAAAAAAATATGTCTTAGTGATATGTGTGTTCATATTTATATCTAGTTTTTCTATTTTATTATTATTTATTTTATGTTATTTAATTTAGTTTTTGTTGGCTTTTATAGTTCTCTTTTTTCTCTTTCATTATTACAGAGCCCTCCTCCTCTCCTTGTGGCGGGCAATTGTTAGCCACAGCTATACAACAGCGTAATTCTTTAGTAGCTAACGGTGACGGTGGTGGTTTTGGTGGTAGTGCTAGTGCCGGTGGTGGCAGTGTTATTATCAACAATGTTAATTGCTTTTATGCGGCGACAGCTCCTGCAACACCTACAGCGAACTTGCCAAACAACGCAAGTGCCACTGTTACAGCTACATTTCCATCATTACCGCCTGCCTCCATATCACCAACATTTATTGAACATAAATATTCGGCTAATACGTTTAAAGAAAAATTCCTGGCAAATTTGCGCCAGCAAAATTTGAACAAACTTAAATCAAATAAAACAAGAAACAGTATTACGAAAACAGAATGTGATGATGGCAACAATGAAGCCACAAATGAAATTGGAATTAATCGCGGTAACTTCAATCTTTTAAATAACGTTGATAGTGGTAGTGGTGGTGATGGTGGTGGTGGTGGTAGAATTGAAAATAAAGTTGATGTTAGTAGTGAAGGCGTTAATAATAGATATAATAACGGTATAATAAATGATCAGCAGACTGGTATATGTTCTGCATTACTACAACAATTAACGTAAAACTTCAAACATAAAAATTTATTTAAATAAAAAAAAAAACGCTAATGCTGTCGGTTGCATACAAATATTTAGTAGTAAAATCTCATTCTACTATACTCCCTACCAAGAAACCCAAACACCCTCTAACTGATACATGGCTGTGATGTGTGGAATAAAACAAAAAATGAAATTATCAGTAAATTATATTAGAGAATAGTAAAAAGGCTTCAGAAATTTAAGAAAGAAATAATAAATAAAACAAAAATAAAAAAAATAATGACTGAAGAGAGAGAAAAGGGAAAACAGGCTTTTACTTTGCAAGTGTGAGAAGAGAGGATTATAAAAGCTGTTTCAAATAACTTATTGAACAAAATGCAAGATGATTCGACAAAATTTTTTTATGATTTTTAAATTATTTAAACTATTTTTTGCCTTTATCTTATGTTGTTGAGTAATTTTTAATCTTAAAATCGAAGCATTAGTTTAAAATATGTTTTTGTTTAAAAAAAAATATTTTATTTGATACGCTTACTTTAAAAATATGGTCTCAATATATATGTATGTGCTAAATAATATTAATATGTATGTGCTAAATAATATAATATTTAACAATTTGCTTTATCATTTTATAAAACAAACATTTTTTTTTTCTTTTTTTTTTGGCATTGTCATTTCAATTGTTTGTATAACATTGTCGTATTAACGATTGCGAAAGTGCAGTTGTTTTGTTTTTTCCAATTATCTATGTCTTGTTAAAATTTTATTTCTTACATTAAAATATATTCAAAACACAATTGTAATTGATTTGGATAATTCCAATAGTTTTTTTAACCGATTTTTGACATTTTGTTTTATTTGAACCGGCTATGTTTGAAAAATGAATGATCAATTTAAATAGATATACAGTCTTAAAACTGTTCGAAATGGTTACTTAAAATTTACAACTTGTTTTATTTATTTAAAAAAAATATGAAATATGGCAACTAACGATATTATGACGATACATAAGAATCCTTTTTTTATATATTCAGTTTTTATTTAGCACATACATTCCTATAGAAACCATAGCAAAAGAAGATTTTGTTTTTAGCAAAAATAAAAATGTATCAAAGATAAACAATATACAAATTAGTTTGGGTTGTGAGAAACTCTTTTGTATAAAATTATTTTGTTTTTATTTCTTCAGATCAAAAAAATCCTTACCATGAAGAAAAAACCCAAGTCCCATTGTAAACAAATTGTTTTTTTTTTATAAAAAAAAATTAAAAAAAATAAATTAATAAATAAATAAAACGAATAAAACTCGCCGTTAATCATGTTTATGCTAAATTTTTGAAAAAAAAAAAACAAAACAAAATAAACTTAATTCTACATAATTTTGTCAACATTGCTTGAATTTTTCAAATTAAAAAATAAATCTATGTAAGTTACTAACGCTTAAAAAAATAAAAAAATAAAATCTATGTCCACATTAATGTTTATAAGTTTTTTTTTAGCAAATTATAGTAATATTTGTAAACCTTATAAAAAAACGAAAAACGAAAAAAAAAACAAAAATCCTACTAAACATAAAAATGTTAAAAAAAAACATCTCTAGTTAATTTATTATTTATATGCTATTTCTTTAGCGTAATGTAATAAAAAATATTTATATAAACATTTTTGAAGATTTATTTTCTTCGCCTAGTCACTATCGTATACATATTATGTAGTTAAATTAATTTTTTTGTAATTATATATACACACAAATATGGAAATAAAAAAGAAAATTATATATAAATTATACATTTTAATCAAAAAAATAATAGTGAAACTCGTTTTTTTTTTATTTATTTTTTTTCAACGCGTTTGTTAGAAGTGATTTCAATTTTTTTCTGTTTTCCTTTCAATGTGCTATTATTTGGAAAGGTATAATAGCAAACATAACTAATATCAAGTTACTTGAAATCTTACCCTTTCAACTGAAAGATACATATCGTCACCTGAAATGCGAAACGACGTGTGATTACTTTCAAAAGTTTACAGGTAAAGCAAAAAACGTTATAAAATGGAAACTGCTTGCAATATTGGAACACAAATCTTGATTAAAATAAAACTAGAAGTATGGCTGAATTCCAAAACGCTGTTTGCTTTGCAACATAAAATTTCAAGTTTTTCCTGAAAGCAAAGATGAGGTTTTTGATAATATCTTCTACTTCCAAATGAGTGTTTACAGCTATATTAATGTCCTGGATGCAAAAAACGTTGTCAAAATTGTAAGGAGTGTATAAGGGAAGAAGTTGAAAATTTGTAATGCAAAGCAAACTGCGTTTTGGAATTCAGCCTATATACCAAATGAAATAAATCGCTTATTTTTGGTACATTATATATTCTGTGCGGCTTACGTTTTATTTGCATAATCAAGCGTTGGCATTAAAAAGCAACTCAAAAAACACAATGACGAACGAAGTATGAACGCTCATTTGGAAGGACAAAACGCAATATATTCATTTTGTTAATATAATTGGTGAAACTCCCACATGTGGACGCACTTCATATAGAGTTCTTTTATATTTAAGCTATTGCATATTAAAAAAGTTTTAAGATCTATGAGTTTTACGCAAAAAAATTTTACAGGAGAATGATGTGTATTCTTAGGGACAAAACATAAACATTCATAAATATATTAATTGATTATAATAATTCACATTATAAAAGAAGAAAATCTTTTGATACCATCTTTGTATTTTACCATAATTTTGCTTAAAAATCTTATACTATACATATTTGTTAGAAATTCACGACAAATTCAAGTGAAAGTAGTGCTGGAGATAAATATATGGAATAATATTTAAAGACTTTGGTATGTACGTACATATGTGTGTAATGCGGTGTTGTGTATCGGAATCAAATTAAAGCCCAATTCTGAATTTTTTAATAAGACGTTGTTTTGCATTTAGGGTGACGATATATACATACGTATATTAAAAGCGTATTAAAAAGGAAAGTACTAAATTAATAAAAAAAAAACAGTTTTTCTGTGTTTTTTTAGTTCTTTTTAAATGATGAAGAAGTAAAGAACAAGTAAGACTTTTATTAATAGAGATAAATATTTATTATGTTTATTAGGGTTTTATCTATCTTTCTTCAATTATATAATAGTAAAATACACAAGTCCTTAATAAATATAAACCAAACAATTTTTATGAATGTTCGCATAATGATATTTTAATAATGATTTTTAAAAAATTTTGTAAAAATTTATTTTTTTGAAGCCAATACAGAAATACATACATTAATCTTATCTAATTGTTGGCGATTCCCTAACATACTAGATTTTTGCTTTAGTACATACAATGTGTTGAGATCCCGCTGTTCGAATGATGTATCAATAGCTTCTTCATAAAGTCTAATTATAAAATTTATTAAATCAGATTAAAAAAGATGGTTTGTATGTGGTTTATCATCTTAACTTACTCTGCTCTTATATACCAATAGGATTTACGATCATCACGACATTTAAGTATGAATTTACGTGCCTCGGTTAAATTATTCTGTTCAAGGCAAACCTCAACAAAGGGTTCATACCCAATAGGGCTCTTTTTACTCTTGGCAAATTTTTCCAACTCAGTCCAGTTTTGTTTATTTGATAAGCTCAGTATGCGTAACCACCAAAATCTAATATCAAAAAAATTTATTTAAATAATAAACAATTTTACGTCATTTTTTTGGCTCAAACTATTTAATTAAATTTCTTTTTTTTATAAAGAAAATTTTTTAATTTGAAATGGATAAACACAACAAAATTATTTGAAAAACAAATTTTACCTATACTAGTCAAATGGATTGCATTTTCGAAATAAGCTACGTATCGTTATTAATTATAATTATTTTTATATATAATTTTAATTAATATACAAAACAATTATCTATAGTTATACATATAAGAAAAAGTTTAACAAATTAACTTGAGCCAGAAATATCTAAATAAAGTAAAATTTGCCAAAATAATCAATGCAAATATTCACAAAGGGTGTTTTAAAATTAAAATGTGGCAAATTTAATTTTAATTGTAGTCAAATCCGCAAAGATTAGGGTAAAATTAACATTTTTTTTACTATAAAATTATCAACCTAATGATTAATGATCTTCGTTGGTTATCGAATACCGACTATCGAATCCAAATTTCGTATTATAAGCTGGCAGTACTGTCGTAATTTTCGCTGCGCACCGAATTTTCTATCGAATGTATTTTTGCTTTCGACAAAGAAACGTAGTGGGTGAAATTTTTTAGCCGTCGAATGTAGGTCATAACACCAAATAAAAATTCGTTTCAGCTTTTTCGATCACAGTCGAAGATCGAATTTT
Source organism: Melanophora roralis (assembly GCA_963583895.1). Lineage (NCBI taxonomy): Eukaryota > Metazoa > Arthropoda > Insecta > Diptera > Rhinophoridae > Melanophora > Melanophora roralis. The sequence continues at coordinate 28,049,261 of OY757187.1, read as the reverse complement.
GTTTAAAATCAAAAAAAAAAAAAAAAAACTTAAAACTTGTCGCAATATTAAGACATACATATTTAAATATGCTTTTGTGAACGACTCAGTTTGACTAAGAATAAATGAAACACAATATTTAAAATGTTTAAGCTTTGCCATTACCGTCTATCAGGAACTTTAAAATCGCTTTTTAATTTTTCAGCCTCTTTTAGTTCTCCCAGATCTAAAAGCTTTTTAATTGTATCATGAATGGTTAAACCGTGAAATTCTGTTTGCCCGAAAGTCTTACTGTATCTAAAGTAAAATGTACTATGAGTTTATAACAAGATCAGTAAATGTTTTATAAACAACTTACTTGGTTGTTAAGGCTTTTTGTAATTTTATTAATTTACTAGTATCAGAACAGATTTCAGCTTCAACATTTCGACGCCCCTGAGTATAACTGTTGGCAATAATTGCCAGATTGGATTCCAAAGTTTCACTTTCTAAAGCATTACGAAAATGGTATTCAGCAATTGATTTATAATCATCTTCAGTATTGTAAATATCGTATAGCGCAGTACGACTCCATTCGTTCATCATTTTTTTATAAATATTTAAGGCCATGGGATATTCTCGTATGATCATCTGTTATTTAAAAAATGTATTTAGGTTTTGTTAACTACAGTTTTTGTTACTGTAGTATATAATTCTTCTTACGTGAAAATTTGTTAGCATCATTTTCTTTTTTATTTCCAACAGTACTGTGGCAACTAGTTCCGTATCGCCTGAATGTGTGGCACTTCGAACAGCACGATCATATTTACCTAATTTCAATAATAAAGGTACTTGCAATGATGCTCTCGGTTCCAGCTCTAACAACTGAAAACAAGAAATAGTTCTTTAATAACCGCACTCATAAATAACAAAATAATTAGAGCCGACCGGACGTTCGGATTTGGAGTTTGATAAATATTGTTGTTTAGTGCTACGTTTATGCAAAATGAAACATGTTTTTTTATTATATTTTAACATTCTAATTGTGGCCAATTTTTATTTGACAATAATGTATTTTCGTACATAATGTTCTTGTTAGAGCTTCATTCGTTTTCCTTTTCCAGTAAATTTTTAAATACTGAGAAATTTAAAGAAAAAACTCTAAGAAAAAAAGTTTTGTAGCAATGAGTACGCGAACGAAATTTTTTTTTTAAATTTTAATTTAATCAAAACAGCACACATTGTGTTTTAAGACACAAATTTACCAGTTTTTTACGAAGACTCTTAATTTATTTAAATATTTAAATCAAACAAAAACACCAATTTTATAAAACCAACATTAATACGTTTTAATTAAAAAAATAAAATAAAATTTTTTAGATAATTTCAACAGGATGCGTTCGTTTAAAAAAAGTTACAAAATCAATTTTTTTCTTGCTAAAATTTGATAAAAGTTTAATTAAATTGAAACAACTTAAATGCGGTACTCTCACATGTAAACAGTATTAAGTTCGATTTAAGTTCGGCTGCCACCGTAGAATATATGTATATTAGACCAAAGTTCCGGTTAGGTTCGGTTTAAAAAATGCACGTTCGGTCGGGCTCTAGTAACAATTCATATTAATTTCTTACTTTAATAGCTAATTCATCACGCCCAGCTTCGTGCGCTTTTTCAGCTATATTGCAAAATGATATGCCTTCTATTGAGGGATTTTTGAATTTTTCCGTTATCTTGCGGGCAACTTCATGGTCATCTAAATTATTAACAAAAATTAATTTATTTTCAAAAAATTCAATTTACACGTAGTTACTCTTATCGTTAACAACTTTGTGATAGGCCCAGTGTTCCAATATCCAAGATTCCGGTAACTTCAAATGTTTAGCAACTTGTATAGCAATAGCGTAATGTTTACGAAAAACTAAACGACTTAAAATAACATCCGGTTTTAAATGCAAGAACCTGTGGACAATAGAATTTACAAATAAAATACCGTTAAAAATTATAATTGAAAAAACAACTAATCTCTTATGTCTAAAATCGGCTGAATTATGAACGAAAAAAACTTTTTTTAATCTAAATTCAAGCATGTGTGATAGGGATGCCAAACGGAACTGGTTTTAAAAATCTTGAAATTTTCTAGAATCCCGGTTATAATATTCACTAGACTTTAAACTTCTTATGCTATTTGTAAAACCCACAAGCAAAGAGGAATTTTTTTATAATGATTTATATTCAAAATTAATTAATATATATATGTACATATGTATTACGTTACCTTTATACATATATAAAAGCCCCAACTCGTACTTTTTTATAAGCCCAGATTTTCATTTACTTGGGTAAAAGGTCTGCTTATGTATATATCACATTTAAAAAATCTTAACTTAAAAATTACGAGCTAGAGCCTTTCTATATTAAGATAGTAGCAATATGCACATACATATATATTCCGCTTAAAACGCTTTTACACGATATGTATTTTACACATGACTTGTCACTTTTGCAATCTACATGTAATTGCATATGTTTGTCAAAATTGTCATTTTACGTAAGTATGTATGTAATTAAATTTGACATAACCTCCAAACCAAAATAAACAACTTACTTTTCCTTGTTGTTATCATAAAAACTAGAGTTGTGCTTAATAGTTCAATTGACTGACCGGTCTTTTTGTTTCAATTTAGTTAAGTGAACTAAGTCGGTCTTTTAGTTCAATAGCTCTTTTAGGTTAGTCGGTCCTTTTTTCAATTAGCCTTTTTTTTCAACCGGTATCTTTAATGTTGAACCCAATGTTTTTTGGAAATATTGAATATTATTTTACGAAATGAAAAATTTAAACACATTTCAACATAAACATAGCTTCTTTTAGGTGTTTTTAGTAAAAAAAATTATTTAAATTGCAGTTTGTTCGATTTTGCAAAAATTATACAGACAGGGAAAAAGTTGTTTTAACAAGAAAATATTACATAAAATTTGCATATTTTTTAAAATAATCTTAAGAACCTATTTGTTATATACATACATACATAAAAAATCAGTTTTATTGCAATTTTTTATGAATACAAAGCAAATTCAATTTCAACATTTTAACATCAATTTATACAAAAGTATTAAAAAAAATATAAGTCTTTATTCACATATTGTTGTGTAAGAACACTATGCTCCCTCCATTTTTTGGCTTTAAAAGAGTGCGCCTTTCTGACACAATTTATCCAGTAGCTGAAAAAATCCGCTTGCATGGCACGGATGTGGCTACTATGCATAAACGTTTTGAAACGTACGCGTAAACTCTCGGATACAACTTTTTCCTCTCCTTCCACCATAATAATGGGTCTTTTTTTCATTCAGATATATATCAAATTCCTTGATTCCCGCTACCACATTTTTGTCTGGTCTAACGGTCGTGTAGCCGAAAGAAAATAAAGAAGGAAAACAAAAGAAGCAAAGGAATCAAGTGAACCAAAAGAAGCAAACGAATCAAGTGAAAAAAAGATTCATGTGAAACAAAAGAAGCAAATGAAACAAAGAGCGATAAAAACTGAACTGTTTCAACCGCTCAGTGGAAAGAATCGTTCAATTGAACTAGTTCGTTCATGACCGACACAACTCTACTAAAAACAGCTGATGACACATGCTTTTACAGATAAAAATAGAAACATATTGTCAAAATTGTCATTTTACGTAAGTATGTAATTAAATTTGACATAACCTCCAAACCAAAATAAACAACTTACTTTTCCTTGTTGTTATTCTAAAAACAGCTGATGACACATGCTTTTACAGATAAAAATAGAAACTATCTACAAATTTGTCATATAACTTTTACAAATGTATTTCACACATGCAATGTTTAAACGCGTTCACACGGCATATATAAATTAAGCACTGTAAAATTTGACAAGTCATGTGTAAAACACATATAGCTGAAAGTCCATAACACGCTTTTCATGCGTTCTCGCTTTTTACGCGGTTGTCAAAAAAGTTGAATACGTGTATTTTAATATGAAAAGTTACAACACATAACGCGTTGACGTCATTTGACGCGACGCACGCGAAGAGTAGAGTTACTTTCTACTTTTGCATGCGTCATAAAGCATCAAACCAGCAGATCAGCTATTTTGACTAATGGGGGTGTCAAGTTTTATATTATGTTAAAAGCTATCGATAAAAGTTTCGAACGCAAATTTTTTTGTTTTGTTATTTTAGTGTAAAAAAACGAAAAATTTTACATATGTGTCAAAGTATTGCATGTAACTTGAGACCCAACAATGTGCAAAAAGTTTAGAACGCCACAACGGATTGCGACGTTGACGCGTGCCATTGACTTTCAGCTTTAAGGCTGGTTCTCTGTTGGAATTTACGAATAAAGTTTGGGAACATTGGTTATTTCGTTTTAAAATTTGACAAGCAACATTTTTATATAAAACCTTAAAATATGCTACAAAACAGCGAATAGGATTATTGGTTTGTTGGATTCTTGAACGTTTTGGTTTGCTTATAGTAATTCTCATTTCGTTTATTGAGGTTATTATATAAAGACAGAAAATAATCATGAGTTTTTTAAGAATTTGGGTTGAAGTCTACTGATGATTTGGTGTAAAAACCAATGAAATGCATATAGACAAACTTAACCAACAACAAACCCTATAAATGTACATTATTTATATTTTGGGGATTCGCAAGGTGTCCTATTATGTCCTATTTTCATAATGTTATAAAATTTTACAATGGTTTAAAAACCTTCACCAACTGTTGGACACTCAGCGCAGGTGTATCTGAAATTGCTATGACAATTTAATAAACATACCCTATTTTTGTATGAAAGACAGCAACAATGTTTTGAAACCATTGTAAAAATTTATAACATTATGACAATAGGACATAATAGAACACCCTGTAAGTTCCTTAATTATATAGACGAAATCCATATGTTTTAACATTGAATCTGTTTGTTTGCTTGTTAAACAAATATTTGATTAATTTCTTTGCCCTTTGTAAAAAAAAATTTTCAATGATTTTATAACAAGTGTGTTAGTTTAATAAAATCAGATTTTTTCAGAGTTTATGTTGTTTTTAACTTTATTGCAAGATTGTATAAGGGAAATCATTTAATATAATTAGGATAATTTAAATTAATCAAATTTAAAACGGACCATAGGCTATTGTATGCTTTAGTTTTGAAAAATAATGTATTTGTTTATTTTTTATGTGTTGGTCCTTTTTGCATTTGCATACTGCTTTTTATCTTTAATCCCTATTTTTTAAAAGTTTTATAAATATATATGTTAATTGCATGTTGCCAAATACATTTCATATGTTCACATAACCAAAATACAACTTTTGCAACATTATTTGACAGCATTTTGCACGAAATGTCAATCACAATACCTAGCTTAAAATTTATGAATATTCACCTAAAAATTAAGTCATTCACGCTTAGTAGTTCTAGTTTTTTTTACTTGTTTTTTCTCACTTTTTTTACTGTGTAAAATTTATTGTGTGTAAAGTGTAAACACATTGCTTTCCTTACTCTGTATGCATATAGAATATCTTATCGCCGTACCTCATATCGTAATTACCACTATTTAAAAATATTTACAGCGCTCTAGCACTTGTTAATCGTGACATTTAGTTTTTGTATTTTCATGTTAGACAATAAAACATATGTGGGGGATTTCATGTCAAGTGACCCAACTTTTAAAACCGATGTCTTTCGATTGGAAAGAAATTTGGACCAAAGTAAGTTCTTGCAGAGAGTAGTTTAGACACAATTTTTTAACACGATCGGTCAAGAACTCTCTGAGCTAGAGGGGTTCAAAATTTGACGTTTTCGGCAAATAGGTGTTTTTTCTCATACATGTAGTTTATTACCTTTTGCTTTTAACGAAATTCGTCCTAAATACTTTCGATAGCTTTTTTTTTCAATCTTCCAGAAAAAAATATTTTTAAAATTAAAAAAAAAATTTTTTTTATTTTTTTTTTTATAAAATAATTAGAAAAAATTTTTTTTTTTCCAAATGTGCCCATTTTTTTTTTTTTTTTTTTTTTGCTCAAAAGAAAGCTTAGGTCTTTTGTTTGAAGAGCTTGGAAGTCGCTTAGTGGGATGCGAGTGGGATATCTATAAAAAATAATGTTTTGTAACTCAAGGTAGAGGTTTTCCAATTTTCGCGTATATTCTATTTTGATTTTTTTGCTATTTATGTAAAATTTTCTCTTAAGCAAAAAAAAAAAAATATTTTATGCTAAGAAACAAAATAATTTAACCTTTCCGACGGTATGCAAGTACCAAATAAAGTCTCATACACTCGACACTGCATTACCAACAAAATGGTAGGCCCCTGGAATAAAATCACTTTTATATGGTAATGTCTGAACACATTTTGTTAATATTTTCAATGCAAACCGTCGGAAAGGTTAAATTATTTTGTTTCTTAGCATAAAATAATTTTTTTTTGCTTAAGAGATAATTTTACATAAATAGGAAAAAAAATTAAAATCGAATATACGCGAAAATTGGAAAACCTCTACATTGAGTTACAAAACATTATTTTTTATAGATATCCCACTCGCATCCCACTAAGCGACTTCCAAGCTCTTCAAACAAAAGACCTAAGCTTTCTTTTGAGCAAAAAAAAAAAAAAAAAAAAAATGGGCACATTTGGAAAAAAAAAATTTTTTTCTAATTATTTTATAAAAAAAAAATAAAAAAAAATTTTTTTTAATTTTAAAAATATTTTTTTCTGGAAGATTGAAAAAAAAGCTATCGAAAGTATTTGGGACGAATTTTGTTAAAAGCAAAAGGTAATAAACTACATGTATAAGAAAAAACACCTATTTGCCGAAAACGTCAAATTTTGAACCCCTCTAGCTCAGAGAGTTCTTGACCGATTGTGTTAAAAAATTGTATCTAAACTACTCTCTGCAAGAACTTACTTTGGTCCAAATTTCTTTCCAATCGAAAAAAAAAGTTGGGTCACTTGACATGAAATCCCCCATGTACTTATGGTGCAACCAATACAAATACATTGTTTTTTTGGCTAGCGTTGCCGCAGCCGTTTTAATTTTTATAATATGGTGTAAGCACGTGCGTAAATAGAACAATAAGTATTGCAAAAACAGATATACCTTGTATATACTTGTTCTTTTTGATATAAGTGTGTAAATGAGTGTAACTGATATTGTATGGTTTTGCTCTACTCTTATAAACAAATATTGTTGTTTATTGTTTTGCATTGAGTGCGTAATTTATGTATTTGTTTTTTTTTTGTGCTGAATAACAATAGTACCATGCATATTTTCTTATTACTGGTGATACAACAAATAAACAAGATCGTTTATATAAAGGGTTGTGAATTAAACAAAAATTTGATTTTTAAAGTTTATTGTAGCTATAGCGTTTAAAAATGAGTAAAATAAATTTTAAAAAACATTTTTTTGATCTCAAGCTCAAAAATTAATATAAAATAATATATATTTAATTTAGAATTTGACTTAAATATATATAGTTACGATGCAGTTTTAATCTTTTTTTAGCTAAATTTGTTTTATTTATTTAAATAAAATTTAAAAAATAGAAAAACTGGCTCATGTAGCCAGAATAAGAAAAATAACAAAAGTACCTAAAGTTAACCATCATTATTTTTATGTATCTGTTACAACGAAACATAGAAAAAACAAATTTGTTACTCTTACTCTCATTTTACCAAACCACAACATATTTAATTAGAGAAAAAAGCAATACCGACTTATAACAAAAACACGAACTTAAAACAACAACAAAACGCACTAAAAGCTGAAAAACACACAAACTGGTGTAAACAGATATATCTATGCACGTATTTAATATGGTGCAATAGTTCACTAAAATCGAATAAATCGAACTCTTGTTGTTTTACTGCCAAATACGACTTAATTCGGAACGACAGCGACAAACACAAAGTGAAATCAAATATATGTACTTACTGTGTTATGGTTAAAGGCATGGCTATTTTGGGATGTCTTAAGGTATTTAAAACTCTTAAAATTCTTAGCTTTTTGATGTATTCATCAGGTTTATGGGAATTAATGAAACCTTTTCCAAAGTAAGCGGCCTTAAAAGAGAGTTCTTTGAGTTCTTAATATCTCTGAACGAAGCAAACATACCCTCATTAAACTCTTTTGAGTTTCTGTGCAAATTTCATAACCTGCAGCTTCTATGCACTCATCTACAGCTTCAATAATACGATCACGAAATAAACTTAAATATTCGTCAGATTGATGTGATTTTTCTTGAAACTTTTTTTGAGCTTCAAACAGAAAACTAGATGGTTCTTGGCTATTAATTGCAAAAATGTTTTGTACGCATTTGGGTAATTTTTGTATCATTTCGTGTGTGTTACTAGTTAGTATTCGAACGCCATCCATTTCTGCAACCAAAAATATAGCTGGATCGTAACTAAAAAGATTTTTGTCACCATTACGATTTACGACTAAGAGATATGAATTATATGCTATAACGACAGCATCTGATTGTGAATTGTCTCCATTCATAATCCATTCTAATTGTTTTGGGATGTCTTTCCGTCCTGTATCAAATTCACAATACTTCTGCTTCATATCAACGCTGCCCAACCATAAAATTCCATTATTGGTATATAATGCAAGATTTTGATGATTATAAGATATAGACATTGAAATTATACGTTCGAATGGTTTGTCAATTAAATTTCGTGTTACTGAGCCCACAGATTCTCCAAGAAACAATTTAATTACTTCGCGGTCTCGTCCCAAGAGGCAGTAACTATTGCGTTCTTCTGTTACAATTTCCCAGCAACTGCACTCGGATGGCGATTCTATAAAACACAAAACTTTTAGAACACATACCTGCATATTTTATTTTGCTTTATTAATACGTATATGTATATCAGGCAAAAAAAAAAAACAAAAAGCTGTTTATTGATTTGGTTTTTTTACTTTTTACATAGTGATAAAGGTATATACCAGTTTGCCATTCCGTTTGTAATTTCTATAATATCCATAAGGTATGTATATATATTCTGCATCCTTAAAGTTAGAGAAGTCGACTAAGAGAATTTTTGACTCTAATATATGGAATTTGACAACAGGGTGGGCAAAAAATTAGAACCGTATTGTCCAACTCCATATAAAAAAAAGAAAAAAGTAAGAGAGTAAAAAAATCTCTCCCGGATGCGTTCACCTGATAATTAATTTACCATGATATGTACTGAACATATTCAGGGTTGTCATAGAAACAGATGCCTGTCGGAATCGGGTTTGAAAATGCACAATGGATATTTCAGAGTAATAAATTTTAGTATTGTGTTTTTATTTCTTAATAATACGGGTTTTTAATTCGAGTTTCAAAATTATAATTTTAAAATTCGCCACACAAAGTTATTATAGGCCGCTTTTTAATCCGATTCAGGCAGCTATCGGTTTCCATGACAACCACGAGTGTTCGCTTAGTCATACTGCCAAATACAGAACGTTTAGTAACTATAAGAGAACAACCAAACAAACAGGGCGAACTTGCTATTTAACTTGATCTAAACAAAATTGACAAATCACAAAAAATAAAAAAATTCCCAACTCTAAAATTAAGTTTTTGGCGTTTACATCTTTTTAAATATTGCGGCTAGTTATGTTAACATACATACATATATAAAAATTAAATGCAAAATTAAAAACGTCAAAAATTCAATTAATTTGGTGCTATTGGTGCTTACTTGGTATTTCTGGCAAAAGACGAGAACGATAGTCTTTAGTATTGCTTTGTTTTAAGAATATACGACCATTTGTAGTCATCACAGCAACACCAGTTCCCGTTGATGATTGAAATATTTTAGCATCAACAATTTTAGTTAAGCTGGCTTCTTGACCCATACTATAGGAATCCTTTTCATTACCAAACATATCATAGACAAAAACTAAAGCATCATCCTGCACACAAATCAACTCTTCCATATCAGACCACCCCATAGAAATAAGTTTGCCATGATTCCACTTAAATCAAAATATTTTCAGTATTGCTTCAATATGCATATCGAAAAATCTTATATATTTTTACTTGCCCATATTTTTCCCAGTTCTTGGCCAGCAGTGTTAAATATTCGTATTACAGGCTTAGCAATGCCTTTTATAGGTACAATCTGATTGGGATCTCTTGTTGCAGCTATTGGTCCACTATGCGGGGCACATACCAGTTTCATATATTCCAAATCCAAATCTAGTGGCCAATCTGGAGTTAGTAAATCTATTTTTCTAAACAATCGTCATTTAAGGGATTAAGACGCGCAAATCTTAGTAGGAATGATTTAAACAATTACCTGTAAGTGGTTGGCCTCAAAATAAACCAATCACCGGTATTATACATAATCGGCATTGCTGAAAATATTTTATGTTTATTATAACAATATTTTAACTTGTTAAATTTTTTGACTACATATTTCTAGACCAAATGTATACAAGGTATAGTCGATTCTACAGCTGTCTATTTTTGCTCGAGTTTGCTCACGCGTTAAAACTGTCAAAACAGTACATTTTATTACATTAACGACGTTATTTTTACAACTACTTAAAAAAATTATTGTAGTTGTTGCCGTAGCAACTATACCATGGTGATATTAATGATCTGTTAGTGTTACGAGTACAGCTGATCTACTTCTCTCATGCATAAATCATGGTGCAATTACCTTACAAGGTATAATCGCTGCGACAACAACTACAACAAATTCGATACCAAATTTATGAAGTTGTTGTAAAACCATCCTCGTTTATGTCAAAAAACAAACCGATTGACAGATTTACCGAGTGGAAAAACTCGAACAAGAAATAGTCAGCTGTTGAATCGATAGTACCTTGTAAGTTAATTGTACCATGGCTTAAATCGAATCAGCCCCCCTGTTATGTAACTTGCGAGAAGTTTTCGCAGCGAGAAAATTTTTTTATTGTCATAGTCTTCCGTTTATTAACAGTGTGACTTAGATAATACATAAACTCATTATACAACGTTAAAAGTTAAAATAATAAGGTTTATCGTGTTCATCCTGTCTTTTACAAGGCGACTATAAACTTTTCGATGCGAGAAGTTCTCACTAAAGTTACTGAACACAGGCACTGGGTGTTACTTTGTCACAGACTCATGCCTAGACAAATATTAAAGTCCAAAAAAAAATCTGGTATTTTTATGCTGTTTTTTTATATACTGAGTTTGACGTTTGTCTAGGCATGAATTTGTCTCGTCAAGACGTATTATAAACAAATGTTGACATATAAGGGGCGATATACTGTTTCAGCTGATCACCTAAGGCCACCTGATATACATGCGCCTTGATAAACAACTTTGACAATCCAGTCCTGCGTTCAGCTCAGCGTAACCGTTCGTCGACTAATGGTAATTTGCAACCTTTTTTCTGGCCTGTGACTTATTTTACGACTTTGTTAAACTGATACTTTTTTGCGACTTCTGAACCTTTTTCGTTACAACAGATAAAAACTATGTTTTTTTGGTATGTGTGCACATACATGGCAAATTACATAGAATGTCAAACATTAAAATTAGATGAATAGGAGGACTTTCAATATGAGTAAAACGTACAGATGTTAAGGTTTAACATTATTTAAATCTGTCATGAAATAATATATCGAAATGAGATATAGCAGTTATGTAGAATAAGAAGTTTTTAAAACAGTGAGCTAAAAAGCATCCCTGTTTTGAATAACAAAATAACATAATTATTAATTACTTTCATTCTTATTGCTGAAAAACATTAAAAGTTTAACTTTTACCTTATATGTCTCAAAAACTGCTGACTTTAATAAAATTAAAACCGTAGAAGAGTTTGAAAAACCTCTCTAGCAAAATAAAAACTTAAAAATATCTCTATCGCTTCAAAATTTATAGAATTTAGCTATTTTTCCAACGAAAGTAAATGAAACTTGTTAGTAGTTTACGTTTTTTTAACCCAAGAATGTAAATTTTGTGCATTAATTTATAAATAAACGTGCCGCTTTCTCACTATTTGGTAAAGTTCGGTAAATAATAACCGAAAATTGATTCCTTAAACCAACAAAAATACACAAAAGTAGGGAAGCTCGAAAAGAAATTCTTTTACAAGTTCCGAAAAAACTGTTTCAAAAATTTTAATTTGTTAGAACTAAATCTATTAGTTTTTTGCAAGTTTTTAACGAAATAACGGGCACATATTTCCCAGACAAGTTATTTCTTTTTATTAGTTTTTTTCAAACCGCTTATTATTAGAGAAATTTTCTAATGAACACGAACACGAAAGAAGTGCGGGCTGCTCTGTGCTGAAAGATGAAAAATATTTCTCATAAGATCCTGCATGTTGAGGATAAGGACACAACGTAATTTTCTTTTTAGGTTAATTAATAACAAGATATATCAAATTTAAGCTTTATAAATAAATATATATATATTTTAAAACTCCCTTTTAGGCGACTTTAAACTTTTAGGCGGCTTTAAACTTTTTGTGCCACTTTTTAAAAAATTCTCAGTGGTCACCCTGGTTCAGCTTTTATTCCACATTATATTGATATTTTGTAAAAAAAAAGGCATCAATAATACCCAAAGAAATTGAGCTGAAATATGGTTTTATTAGTTGGTCGGTGAATTTGCTTTTCTTTTTCAAAGTAATAATATAAAACAACAAAAAAAAATGAATATTGATGAAAGTAATGCTGAAACCATATCGAATACATCAATTTTATGTAAAAATACTAATAGTGAAGTATCTCAAGAGACAAGTTGCTTAGATTCAGCAGATAAACTGAACTTTGTTGCATCTGCAAAAGAAATGATCAAAGAATTTCCATCTTCAAAATGGATAAAACTAAATGTCGGCGGAAAAGTTTTTCTTACAACAATATGGACATTGGTAAGTAAAGAACCTGATAGTATGTTAGCACGTATGTTTTCACAAGATGGAGCTATGCAACCTAGTGACCAAGACGAACAAGGGGCATATTTAATTGATCGTAGCCCTCACTATTTTGAGCCTATTATAAACTATCTAAGACATGGTCAATTAATAGTTGACCAAAATGTTAGCTTAGAAGGCGTTTTAGAAGAGGCAAAATTTTTTGGTTTGGAGACTTTGGTAAGCCAGTTGGAACCTCAAATAATACAACAAAACCAATCAATGGATAATGTGCCATTGACGAGAAGAGATGTCATTAAGGCTTTGATACAAACTTCACACATAACAGAAATACGATTCCAGGGTGTAAACTTAGCAGGTGCCGACCTAAGAAAGCTGGATTTTCGCAATATTAATTTTAAGGTTTTTGAAATAATTTTTTTAGAGTTGTTCCCATATTTTTAATGTTTTTTTTAGTATGCCTGTATGCAAAGGTGCAACTTGTCACATGCTAATTTGACATACTGCTGTTTAGAACGTACAGATTTAGCTTTTGCGAATTTGGAATGTGCACAATTAGTATCAGTTAAAGGTTTGTGTGCAAATATGGAAGGTGCTAACCTAAGGGGATGTAATTTTGAGGATCCATCTGGTTTAAGAACCAATCTCGAAGGTGTTAACCTTAAGGGTGCTTGCCTAGAAAGCTCAAATATGGCCGGCGTCAATCTTCGAGTTGCTAACCTAAAAAACGCGAACATGAAAAATTGCAATCTACGAGCTGCAGTTCTGGCAGGAGCCGATTTGGAGCGCTGTAATTTATCTGGAAGTGATTTACAGGAAGCAAATTTGCGTGGAGCTAATCTCAAAGATGCCGAACTAACTCTAATGGTAACACCACTGCATATGGCACAGGCCATACGCTAAATTACGATATCGGCCATTACTTGAAAAAAGCATGTTCGATACATGTTAAATTATTTCTGTGATGCATATTTTTAATATTTGTTAAATAAAATTCACAAGGTATGTAGTCTGTTGTATTGTCTATTAAAAAAAATGTTTTGGCTTTAAAATGTGTTCGCATTCCACTTTGAGTTTGAAATCACTTCAAATTAAATTACACAGTGCAGCAACCATGATGGCATGAAACCAATTGTAAATTAAAATTGACATTTTGTACAACAAAACCTTCGAGGGTTTAGTTCAGTGCGAGGTTTTTGTACACGCAATTGAAGTTTGTGATTTTGGAACGCTGTCTAATAAAAAACGATAATTAAAAATTTGGTAAAATAATACTTATTTATTATTGTCATCCCGAAAAGTTGTGCTGTTTTTATGGTCGAGGAACTCATTTTTGATATTTAATTTACCTAAAACACACGCTAGATGGCGCTGTAATACAAATTGTGCTATTTCTTGTAGATTTTCAACGGTACAATTAATTTTTTAGGGCTGAAAAATAAATTTTTGATCTTTGATGCGTTGTAAAACATATTTTAATGATACTACAAGATAAATTTTATTAGTCTTAGTAGGGTGTTTTTATTGGAAAAAATTATTTTTTTATAACAAAAACATTTTTATTTAAAAGTATTATATTTTATTAGGATCTCATTTTTGATCCGCTTAATCATCATCATTTTCACTGTCAATTTGCATGTTTGAAGTAGCAAATACTCCAGGAGTAGCAGGTTGTGGATCTCTGTATGTTTCTAGTTCTTTATCTTCGTCGGCATACTCTTATTCGGTTGTTCTCTTTAACCACCAGCATAAATCACCTAACATAGAATCTAGTTTGTTCCTCTGTATGTAGTTTCTATGGTTTAAGCTATTTGGTGAAAACGTTAGCCTTGTTCATCAGATTGGATGGAAAGATGGTTTTTAAACCAATCCATATTATGATGGAGAAAATTATGTTTTAATGACATATTCCCACCAAGTTCTACATTCTCAAAAACCTCTGCTCTAAAATACTGTAAATACAACTGTTTTATACTCTTACATTTTGGCACCAATTTTATTGTCTACTATATTTTCCACAAACATAACAATAATATTTCAAATGCTGCAAACGTGTATTTGTAACTTATATGTAATTTGTATCCAAACCAAAAATTAACCACGTGAAGTTACTTATTAAAAATAGATTTGCAGCCTAAAAAAAGTAATTGTAACGGGTTTTCCCCAATTGTATTACAGCGCCATCTAACGCGAGTTTTAGGTAAAAAATAAATATCAAAAATTAAT
Organism: Melanophora roralis; assembly: GCA_963583895.1. Classification (NCBI taxonomy): domain Eukaryota; kingdom Metazoa; phylum Arthropoda; class Insecta; order Diptera; family Rhinophoridae; genus Melanophora; species Melanophora roralis. The sequence continues at coordinate 28,034,177 of OY757187.1, read as the reverse complement.
TCATTGACCGCAAAAACAGTAAGAATAATAAGTATTATTTTATTAAATTTTTAATGATATCTTGTTAAGACAGCGTTCTAAATTAACCAACTTCAAATGCGTGTAAAAAAATCTCGCACTAAACTAAAAAAAAATCCTCGAAGGTTTTGTTAAGGAAAATATCAACTTTCTTTTGCAATTGGTTTTGCTCCATTTTAATTTGGAAAGTTCGATTTTGTATCACTGTGTTATTGGTGTTCTTCAATCTAATTTTTACGTTTCATTTCTGTTTTGTTTTTGAACCTCCACATCCGAAACATACATACATATATAACTCTGCTGTAGCAGAACATTAATTTTTTTTTAATTCTAAGTGGCATGCAGAACATTCCTGGTTATTTCTTTTGAAAGTATTTCATATTTTTTTAATAAGATAATAAAACATGGTAAAATGCCTTGTGAATTTTCCGATTATTTTTCCTATTTTTCTATTAAGGTAAAAAAATACAACTTTTTAATAATATAAAATTTTTAAATAGCATATCGTTTGCTTAAATAATTAACCTGAAACTAACAAAAAATTTAAAATCGACATTGACTTGAGAATATTTCATTAAAAGTAAACCCTTTAAATAATATAAATAAAATCCAGTACCAATAAACCAGGAACCAGTTTAGTAGGCCTGAAAATCACTATAACCTAATCGAAACCCCCAAAAAGTTGTTTTGGTCACCTTTAAAAAAAAAAACGTGATAAAACAAGTAAGAACGCTATATTCGACTGGGCCGAATCTTATATACCCTTCAGATTGTTCTTTAAAGTGCCCAGCCATATGATTTAGCCGAATGATTTCACACTTCAAATATTTGAATAAAACTGCTTTGTGCATATTTATTTTCAATTTTTCCTTTCGCATCTTGCAAACAAATTACGTTTTTGTATGACAAGCACCATTTATGTATATATTCAAATTCTTTTTCATAAATCATAAGTACATACACACATAATATATATAATATATGTATTATGTTTGTATGTATGTAAATTTAAATATGTAACCATACATACATGTGTACATACATATGTATGTAAATACATACATACATACATACAAGCATACTAGAAACTTTTTTCGTATTCGGTAATGTCCATCCATTATGCATGTTTAACAGCGTTGCCATTTTTCATATAATACTTATTTTGTATGGAGTTTGTGTATTTGTTCAAAAAAAATCTGAGGCAATCGCAGTATTTTGCCTATATCTAGGTCCGTGGTGTACCGATCTTGGTCATTTTAAATAGCGATCATCTTAGGAATATTTCTGATATTTTGACACCAATACCTGGCCCGTAGTGCTTAAATTGACTCCGGAAACTTGATTTTAACAGACGAACATGGCTATATCGACTTCCCTATCTATAAGGATCCAGAATAACCTTAATGGGGTCGCAAATGGATAATAAAGAAATTACAAACGGAATGACAAACTGATATATACCCCTATCACTTATGTGAAGGGTATAAAAAATCTGTCAGTAGTTACGTAAATACCAGGAGGGTTATTATGTAATTCGATTCGAATCGAAAAGGCTTTCGAAAGGAATTTTCTATTCGAAAAGCAAATCGTATTATCTAATACTTTTAAGAAATTAAAAAAGAATGAAAGCTGACTTACCAAATCCTTAATATATTAGATAATACGATTTGCCTTTCGAATAAAAAATTCCTTTCGAAAGCCTTTTTGATTCGAATTACATAATAACCCCCCAGAATATCCACTCCCAAACAATAATCGCTCGATTAATCGAACAATTAACAGTCGATTAATCGTAGTTATTATTTTAAAGTGAATATTAAAACTAACTTAAAACCATGTAGTTACTTTTTTGGATTCAAAAATTCTTTAATAAAATTGGTTTTTCTTTATATCTTAAATGCAAATATTGAGTAAACGCATTTTAGTATGCAAATTTTTAGCATCGAAAATGTTAATTTTAATGCGGTTTAAATTCTGCAATAATAAAAAGCATCCCTCAAATGACAACCCTGTTAAAAAAAATTTTTCGCCAAAATTTGAAGTGATTCAAGTTAGATACATAGTTCTGCTTTTTTTCTACTTCTTTTTCCTCGCCTTTTCTGGTTTTATAGGTTTTTTATCGATTGTCAAATTCCCTTCTTCTTGTCCCCTCTTTCGACTTTACTTCGGTCATCTTTTTGTAGACCCAATTTGGGGTTAGTTAAAAGTATTTAATAATTTTAGTACGCATTTCGTTCTCGTTATCGTTTTGTGGCAGCCACATTTTAGCAAACGATATGTAAGTTTATGTAAAAGCATTTTTTTAATTCTTTAATTTTAAAGCTTTTATTAATTATTTGATAAAAAATAATAAGTTGTTTTTTAAAGTAAATATAAAAAAAATAAACCTTACGTTTTATTTAAATGCAAGACGCAAGCAAACATCCTAAAAGAAAAAACGTGAACTAAGCAGTTTTTTTTTAGTTTAAACACAGCCACAAAAAGTTAAGGAACGTATTTCCATAAAATCTTTCAACAATTCATCGGTAACTAATTTACGAGCAGATTGATGCCGTTCTACGATCGGAGTTACAGTCTACAAAATAAAACCAGCCAAAAAATGAAATGTCTTAATTTTCTGGTTTAATCTTACCTCAATTGCTAGTTTTTTTATTTCTCCTGTTAACATTTCACCCTTAATGTAGGCTAAACGAACTTTTTCCAGTTCGTAATCATCTTCCAAAAAGAATTTCAACAATTGAAAGGCAACATCTATATCAGGATTACCACCCAATGCCCTGTGCTCCTCAACTGTTGTTCGACCACCAGAAAATGCATATTTATTAATTTTGTTTTTAATTTGTTTTGGCGTGTCCGTTAAGAATATTGCTGAATTTTGGTTACTGGCAGACATTTTTGATCTCGCGCCTTGTAAAGCTGGAAAAAATGTTGAGTGAATAAGAGCACATTTTGGATAACCCAAACGTGGAGCAACATCCCTACACATCCGAAAGTAGGGATCCTGATCGATGGCACAAGGTACTAAACAATGTACCTTTCGATTGCCAAAAATAAACGGAAATGTACTCGAAAGAGCAGGAGCAGCCTGAGCAGCAGGAAATCCAATTTTTCCAATTAAATCTGAGTCTCCAAAGCCGAAAATACCCTTAACTTGGTTGAAGGTAACACATTTTTGTATGCGTATAATATTTTGGTACATTGCTGGACATTGACTATTAAAAAATAAAATTAAAATAAGTAAAAAAAATGAAAAAAAAACGGTTTGTTGGTTTTTGAAATTATTTTTGAATATTTTTTGTTTGTTAGTTTTTATAAGTATAAATATAAACAGATAATAGTCAAAAACCTTTTCAAGAATTTCGTGGAGTCTACTGATGATTTGGTACAAAAACCAATGAAATGCATATAGGCATACTTAAACAAACAAACAAACCAAATAAATAAATAAACTTGGGGAAGAATACCAGAATAAAATATAAGAACATTTTATAATACAATTTTTAAATTATTTAGGATTAAATCCCAATTTTCTTGTTAATTTATAGGGTTTGTTGTTGGTTAAGTTTGTCTATATATGCATTTCATTGGTTCTTACACCAAATCATCAGTAGACTTCAACCACCCAAATTCTTAAAAAACTCATGAATATTTTCTGTCTTTATATAATAACCTCATTAAACAAAATGAGAATTACTATAAAAAACCAAAACGTTCAAGTTTTTTTAAGAATCCAACAAACCATTATTCGCTATTCGCTTGTTTTGATTTTCTTTGATTTGGTGTAAGAACCAATGAAATGCATATAGACAAACTTAACCAACAACAAACCCTATAAATTACCATTTTATAATATTATAAGTTGAAATGACAATTTAAAAAAAATTATTCAGGATTGAATTCAAAATTTTCCTAGTTTCTTTATAGGGTTTGTTGTTGAAAAATTTTGTCTATATGCATTTTATTGGTTCTAATGAGTTGGTGTAAAGCCCAATAAAACTTAACCAACGATGCTTAATACATACTAATAATTTAATTGTAGAGCCTTAATTTCAATCCTGCACTGGCTGGAATTAAAAAAATCTATATATAAAAGAGCAGAGTTTATGACTGACTGAATGACTTGACTGATTTATCGTCGTATACCCCAAACGCTAGAAACTTTAAATTTGGAGTGCGGGTAGCTCAGCCGCTGTATATAATCTACTAAGACTGGATTTCAAGAAATCCTGACGGGATGAAAAATACGCCATATAAGGAAATATCAGTAAGTTTATTATCTCCTAAGCTATGCACGAGAGAAACAGAATTTAAAAGTATTGTATTTCACGCAAAAAAAGCGGACTTGTATTTAACAGGTCACGGAGAGTAAACGGTACTTTGATACTTTTTGCAACTTCTTACAATCGTTGGAAGAGAAGCGATATTTTTGGCCTTAGATGAAACCATTGGCACTGCTAAATTAATATTATTTTACTGCCCTTAATATAACGCTTTGAACACTAAAATTTGGCGTTATTTATTTTTTTACTTACCCCACAAATGTTAAATTGTTAAAAATGAAAGTCTTTTCCTTATTGAAACCCATGGCTATAATATCCTTAGCATTTTCATGTGCCAATTTAATTGCATCTTCCACTTTCATATCCTTCCACAAAGTTTTTTCGTCATCAGACATTTGAATTACCAAAGGCACATCAAATGTTTCTTGAAGGTATCTGCAATCATTAGAACATATTAGCAACCTAAGTATGTAATAAATGTAAAATCGATTTTCTACTTTGTCATTATAAAAGGTATCAAATGGCCCAAATGCAAAGACTCCGAACTAGGACCACGGCCGGTATACAAATAGAATGGTTTACCTTGTTCCTTCAACGTAAGGATAGTGTTTAGTTCACGATGGGAAAAGAAAATACCGCGACGTAGTAAATGATGAGCAGGTTTGCCACTTATCTTTTCAATACGGGCTAACAGTTCATTGTCAATTCTAGAAGAACCAAAACGCTCTACAAATAAAGGAAAAACAATTAAAAACATTTTGTTAAATTATATAAATTTTAATTAAATTACCTATTAATTTGTCATAATCAATTCCACTAGCACTGCTACTGGCCACATTCCATGGATCAACAATATCGTTTTGTTCATCATCAACAAAAACTTCAATGCCTGTCGCAGTCTCTTCAATTTCTTTGGAGTTGAGAGTTAAGGCCTCAACGCCTTCAGTCACTGCATTTGGAATATCTTCCATATCCTGTGCCAAATTGTTCATTTAAACAGCAAATTTAATACAATTGAGGTTTTATGGTACAATTACTTTACAGGGTATACAGGTAATTGTACCATGTATAAAATGAAACGTGCAAGCATAGTTGCCATATTTGACGACTCATCATCGATTTAACGATTTTTAGTGCCGAATTAGGCTTCAGACGATTGGACGTTTTTTTTTGTTGTGTGGTCTATTATTTGCTTCATGGTCCTTCCAAAAGATTTTGAGAAAAACAAGATATTTGTTTATTTCTTTAAAAAGCATACTCGCTGAAATTATTTTTAAATAAAATTGTTGTACGGACATTTGTTTTGCAAAAAACTTTAAATTGTTTTTATATTGTAGCAAAATTTAAAATGAACGTATAAAGTTAATTCTCGAAATTTTGTATGGCGAACAATGAAGTTTCAACGTTCATCTGTACTTTCAACCATGTTTGGAGTACGGTGTGAACTGTTAAAAACAGAGCCACCATTAAATTTTGGTCAAACATGCCAAAGGATTACCGTGTGGTCTTTAATCTGCTTCACTGCACATCCAAACGATTTCGAAAAACACGACAAGAAATATTTGGTTTAAGTTTTTGAAACACACGCTGGAATCATTTTCGAATAAAATCGTCAATACTAATTTTGTTTTTAAAAGAAACTAAAAGCTTTTATAAATATTATTAATATTTTAAAAGTTATTAAAATTAAACAAAAACCAGTCTCAGATGAATTTTTAAAACAAGGCACATGATTACCGCTTGTTTGTTCAATTACACTAACAACACAATGAAATTATTTTATATGAAACTGCACATATAAAAATTAAATGTAATAGTATTAGTTGCCTATCAATGGATTAGAGCGGGGATTCGCAAAATATCACATGCGTCTGCGTGCTCTCTGAGCATTGAAGCCAGTAAGAATAAAAAACAGGTTTTGTAGTCTCTTGCGCAAGACGTACAGTGTAACCAGCTAGTATTTCCAAAATGTTTAATGGACAAATATTTAAATTAAGTTTAATCTTTCGTTATAAAAAGTAGTTATATGCAAACTCAGCAGTAAGCTAAGTATAAAACATGTCAAAGGCCTTATCCGCATAAAATAATGTCAATATACATTAAATATCTATAAGATTATGCAACTCTAAGTGGTATGACAAAATTATTTTGCATTTATGAAAATTTAACTTTAACATAAGCGGCTTTATTTTTAATATTACATCCCAAAACTTTTTCAATGCAATTCTATTCTTTTTGAAACTTTTAACTGAATAATCTATGCTTTTAACTATGGCCAGCCTAGTGCCATAAGAGACAAATCAAGGAGACAAATAATTACGCTCAGAAACAATCAATAAAATCAAAATATGTAAATGTATTGTGTGCCGATCGCTGGTTTAGGGTTATTTACCAAATATTACTTGGCAGCACTGACTGATAAACTTTGTTATCAACTGGCATTGTGTATTTGGAATGCATTTATTGGCTGGTTAATTTGAACTTTGTTGTCAAAGATACAAGGAATTAAAAAGAAATACATACTTTTGTGGCTAATAGCTACTTAATGACGAAAATATGCTCTCGAATCTGATTGCTTGTCAAAAAACGGAAAAATGTATGGCCCCGAAGTATTTACAAGATGAAAATAGAGATGACCGGTTAAAAGATGATGAAGATCTCCGAAGTAAAGTAAAAAAAGAAAGTTCTGATTTATGTAAGGAATTTCGAGAATGCAAGCTAGATAAAATAAAAGAACAAAAGCGGCGACAACAGTTGCGAAATAATAGCCATGAATTACGTGAGTTGCAAAAACAACTTCAGTCTGCCTTAGTGTTTAAGCAGCTTAAAGAGCAGCAAACAATTGTAGCTCAGAAGAAAGAAAACGAATTGCAGGAAAAATACGAAGAAAGTGCAATAGCGGCTCTTCATTGTGAAAGTGTTCGTAAAACGTTATTACAAGAGGAACAGAAAGAAAAGCGCAAAAAAGAAGTTTTTCGTGATGCACTTAAAAGCCAGATAAAAGATATTCAACAAAAGCGGCGTTTGGTATTTGAAGACGTCTTAAAACAAAGAAATGAACAGGAAAAACTATTGAAACGTCTTCAGAACGAAGACTTGGATAAATGTAAAGAAGCTGATCGGCTTCGCGAGAAATTTAAAAATGATATATTAGAGTCTAAACACAATAAGGAGATACAAAAAGAAATAGAAAAGAAAGCACAATTAAATGAAATTGAACGTAATTTAGCCTATCAAAGGGAATGCGAACTCATAAGGGACCAGATGGCAGAAGAAAGAAGACAGATTCGAAAGGAAAAAGAAGCACTAAGTTATCGTTTAGGGCAACATTTAGCAGAACTTCAGAAGAACAAAGAAAAGCGCGAAAACTTGCGACAATCTCTATTGATGGAAGAACGCAAAGCCAAAGAAGATCAGCAATATCGTGAGGCTTTTCTTAAGCAAGTTAAAGATCGTGAAAAATTACGCATCGATCTTGAAAATTACCGTCAAGAAGTTCAAGTTCAAAAAGAGAGACAATTGCGGAAGGAGGAAGAACATTTTCGTAAAGAACTATTGCGTTATTTAGCTGAACGCGATAAACTAGATCAAATGTCAGATGAAAAACAGCGCCGTAAAAAGTTAGAACATGGACGGGTTTTAAGAGAAATTATTGAAATCAAAAGACGCCAAAAAGCAAATGAAATAGCAGAGAAAATTGTTTCCTTTGGGAATATGCAAAATAAAGAAAAGGAAAGGTAACTAATATATATTACCCTCATCATAAAGTTTTGGAAAATTTTATTTTAATTTCTTAAAGGGATCAATGGATTGAAGAAGAGCGCATACGCATGCTAAGTGAAGCTCCTAAAGAAATATTGAAATTCTTGCCTCCTGGTGTTATAAGATTATCGGACGAGCAATTTCTTACTCTACCGGGAACAAAGACCTAATTATTATTATTATATTTTTTTTTTGGAAAAAATGTAATCAAATATTTATCGTTTTTCTCTAAACCGTTTGAATGTGCCATGCAGCAAATGAAAAATCACATAATAAATTAAAATGCGACAACGGTTTTTGTGCAACTAATTTCTAATGTTATTTTACAAGTTTTATTGTCCGATTTATATGATAAAATTAGAACCATTATATTTTTTTGTCGACAAAAAGGGAAATGAATAACCTACTCTGTAAAACTCATTATTTACTCTTAAAAATTTGTATTAAAAATCGTAATTGCGTTGATAATTGGGAGCAAGGCGCATTTATTTAAGATTAAAATTCTCCAGCTATATAATCGAAGTCATCTGTCGGTATAATGAATTTATTTGCCAGGCTTTGTATTAAATATAATAAATCAGTGAATAGTTTTGTATGTTCCGTAAATGCCACAAATCCAAAACAGTAGGGTGCAAAATATACATTAATCAGCCGATGAAATAACACCACCTTGTATAAAATTAACCTTTATTAACCATGGAAATTTTGTAAGGTGGCGTTATTTGGTCAGCTGATTATTTTTATTCTGCTTCGCTCCAATGCCTACACTGAGTAAAAAAGCATTTTCAATTAAAATGTTGCGTTCTTGTTTTTAAATTACATTTTTATGAAATCGTTTTCAAAACAAAAATTTTATTTTTGATTTTGAATATAAACAATTTTTTTGTTTATATAAAGAAATTTTTTTGTAAACATGTCGCAGAATAAATTTTTTTTTGTTATATAGGGGAAAGAGATATTTGTATGAAGCATTATGATCCACTGTTGGATTTGTTAAACAGTTTCGATTTGGCAAATATGATGCTATTTTTAAAAAGTATGTTTTTTAATAATTAAAGGTGCTGACGTACATTTTTAAAATAAGATTGTTTGTGATTGATTTTAAAACTTGTTTTAACTGTAAATGTTAAAAGCTGGATGTGTTCGGTTGTTTGGTTATTTGGTGTATTTTGACGTCTAGGTGTTTCCCCGGACTTACAATGCAGAATTTTAACATGTTGTTTTTTGTACTACTAACGCTACCATCTATAATATTTATAAGATGTTATTAAAAAATGTGAATGTGATTTATATGTAGCAGTAATAGAAAAGTGAAAAGAAGAAGCAAATTATTCCACATTTGCACGTATTGTAGATTTGTTTAGAATATTTATAAAATATTTGCAAATAAAATACATATAACACAATTATTTCTCAAAAAGTGTCAATTGTTTTAAAAATAAATAATTATGATCACGACATCTGATACAGCAGCGACGGCAATGGAAAGGGGACAACGCGGTGTTAGCCGTGTCTTGGCAAAACTTGATAATTCCATTGAGGCAGGCAACTATTATGAAGCCCATCAAATGTATCGAACATTATATTTTCGTTATACAGCTCAACGCAAGTATGATGACTGCTTGGAATTACTTTATCAGGGATCATTAAAATTGATTGCTAAACAACAAGAAACAAGTGCAGCAGATTTAAGTTTGTTAATATTAGATACTTTAGAAAAACAAGGCAATTGTAAAAATAGCGATCTATGGATTGAGCGTATTGGCAACTTAATTTCAAAATTAAGTCCTACATCAGTTGAACGAGATACTTTAATAGTAAGTAATTTTAGAAGGAAATTAAAATTTTTTTTATCCCCATTTTTAACACATTTTAGCATCGGTCTATTAAATGGAGTTCTGAAATATCTGGAAATTATCCAGGTGATCCAGCCCTTTACAAAATACTAGCTCAACTGTACTGGGCTGAAGGTAATACAGAATTAGCTAGACGCTATTATATGCTATGCCGTGATGGTAGTTTATGTGGCCGTATATTAATAAAAATTAATGAAATGAAAGGCTACAACAGTGAAGTAGATATATTCATAGTACAGGCCATTTTGCAACAAATAAGTTTTGATGATCGAAAAACAGCCGAAGATACTTTCGCTACATATACACGGTATCACCCCAAAATTAATCGTAAAGATGCTCCATTTAAGCAGCCATTGTTGAATTTTATAAGTTTTTTGTTTCGCCTTATGGACTCAAAAAATTTAGAGGCGTTTCGTTCTTTGTGTACGCTTTATAAAGCAGAACTAGACCGTGATGACGCCTTTGAAAAATACTTAGCCAAAATTGGTGTGCAACACTTTGGCGCAAATCAACCTGCGTCACCGTCAAATAATCATTTTGGGGGTATGTTTGGCGATGTTATTTCTCGTCTTTTTCAAGGAATAGATGACGATGAAGAACAGGCCGAGCGTGGTGATGGAGATGGTGCCAATTCATTGGACTGACGATTAAGCCCAGTGTGGTGGGAATAAAAATATACCTATGTTGCTAATTTTATTTTTAAGTTTTTTAGATTTGTATTAACTTCCCTTTGTTTGAAATTCCCAATTTAATTTTATTATTTATGGTCAATTGTGTTTTAATTAAAACCAGTGCACACATACTACATACATATAAGAAAATAAACTTGCAGCAAAAAAGTACATACCTATATGAGATATATCGTTAGCTAATATTAAAAAAGTCGTAACTAACAAAAAAATCAAAATTGGGGTTTTGATTGATAAATTTACCTTTACATGGCAATACATACAAATGTATATTACGACGTCAAAATATGTGGTGGAATAATACATTTATTTTTATTTTATTTATTTGATAACTTAACAATAATAAATTATTATAAAGTTATAAAGTAAGTTGAGCGCTAGCTACTTAGGCCATCAGCTCATGGAATAATACAAAATCTCTTGATGTATATGGGTACACTCAAGGCACATTCAACAAGGTAAACTCAAGGCGAATTGAAAAAATTCGCCCTCTGCATTTCCTTTTTGTGTTTGAACGGTAGAATGTCAGAAAAATTAAAAATTCCATATAAAATTAATTTTTAATCCGTATAAATGTCAAATTGATTTTAATCAGCTGGGTTCTTAATATAACCTGGTTGAATGAGCCTTGGGTACACTAATACAGGTAGTGTTCAGGCGAATTCAAAAAATTCGCCTTCTGCATTTCCTTTTGGTGTTTGAGAAAGTGAATGTCAAAAAAAAAAAATTTATATTAAGCCAAGGTACATTAAACAAGGTAGCAGCCGAGGCACATTCAACAAGGTAAACTCAAGGCGAATTCAAAAAATTCGCCCTCTGCATTTCCTTTTTGTGTTTGAACGGTAGTATGTCAGAAAAATTTAAAATTTCATATAAAATTAAATTTTTATTTCGTATAAATGTCAAATTGGGTTCTTAATATTACCTGGTTGACTGTGCCTTGGTAACAGCAAGGCGAATTAACAAAATTCGCCCTCTGCATTTCCTTTTTGTGTTTGAACGGTGGAATGTCAGAAAAATTAAAAATTTCAGACAAAATTGAATATTTGTAACGTGAAAATGTCAAATTTATTTTATGCATCTGGGCTCTTAACATTATCTTGTAGAGTGTGCTCTGTACCAAACAAAATTAATAAATCTGAAAATTACTTTTACAAAATTTCAAGACGATTTCATTATCAGCTGGGTTCTTTACTCTACCTGTACTAGTGTACCCTGGTACATGTTAATTATTAAAGGAAGTTGTTGTTGTAGATACGAGGTCACCATGTTTTGACGTTTGTAGTCCAAAATTATCTGGTAACTTTTAATATACTGTGAAAAAACAAAGTATTACTAATATTCTGTGTTTCTTTTTTTTCTTCTTAGTAAAAAAAATATAATAAATTATAAAATAACAAAAAAAATTTTAAATATAAATTAAGATATTATGACGTTCTACAAATAACAATTAAGAGGCATCGTTAATAGAATTAAAACCAAGGATCCTTTTGTTCCATTATTGAATTTAGTTTTTAGAATAAAAAAAAACTTAATACAAAAATGCAAGTAAAATAAAAAACAAAATGAACAAGCCAGAAACAGATTCGGATAGCTCGGAAGAATTTTTTGATGCAGAAGACGCAACTCCAAACCGTAATAGGTAATATACATACACTGCATGCTTAAAATCTGTGAACTTAAGAGCCTAAACATCTTTTTCTCCAATTAGCCGTAAATCTTTAGTAAATGCCTCCCAGATACCGCAGGAATTTTTGTTTCCTGAACCAGCAGTGCGGCTGCAAGCCTCGTCGGACAGTGATGCTACACCCATTGGAACAGTAACACCAGCTACTAGCAGTCCCAGTAGTAGCTTAAGTGCTCGTGGAACCAAGTCAGATGCGTTTGTTGAACCAAAAGCAGTACAAGTTACTGTAAGTAATGAATAAATGTATTACATACATTTAAATGATCGAAGTTAAATCAATTTCTATATAAAAAAATGAATACTGCACACAAGGATAACGATAAAAAAGAAGCAAGAACGGGGGAAAGTGCACTTAATAGGATATTATTAAGCAAATTTAGATACGATTTAAAACATGTTTAACATATCTAATTTATGCTTATACATTAAATAACAAAATTACAGTGCGGAGTAGCAAAATATATACATATAAGGAATTTAGATAATTAATTTTTACCAACCCTATGTTAGGTAGAACAGGCGGCTGTGCAGGTGATGAAGTAATAGTTGTGCAGTCCACTTGGGTCCGTTTGCTCGGTCCCTTTGTGATACCTGGGGAACCCTAAACCTAAATTGTAATTGTTCGTACAAAAAAGGAAGAATATTAATATATGTACAAAAATTAGCCTACAAAAAAATTCCGAAATAAGAAGGTGGTTAAAAAACAGTTGAATTAAGGTTAGGAGTGATGTAATAGTCAGATACTCTGTTGTAAGACCTGTTATTCTCTTAGAGTACTTAAGCATTATAAAAGAGTCGTCGTTATGTGCACAACGAAGTAGTTTCGGCAAAAGTGCTTTACGAGTGTAATGGCTATTGTAAATTTAATAAAATTCATTCAATTATACATGCATTACATAACAAACTTCATAACGTATAACAACAAACTATTATGTAAAAAAACTAAATAAAATGATTTTAAACTATTAGTAGATTAGAGGTCAATGGTTAAGGTCTGGTTCGGAATACTAATGATTCGGCGTATATTTGATTTTTCAAAAATAAATAAATTAACAGAGCTAAAAGAAGTATATTTAAAAAGTATATGATTCTTTTAAAATAGGTTTTTATGCCTAAATGTAAGATGGCACGTCGTTCGTGTGAGAATAAAGAAAAAGTAAGCTTAGTCTATGACATATGCAGCATATTAATAGCCTAATTGTGCAGAGACAACTTTTTACATATTATTATTATCTTTTATTTTGTCGTCGATAAGACCCAGGCAGGTGCATACGAAGCGAACCCTTTTACGTTTTTTCAGTAATTATTGCCAGGTCTATACGTTTCATTAAAATTAATTAATGATATGCGAATATTTTTTTATGATAAGCTAGCAATTAACCCGCTACTTCAGTAGTTTTAAATATTAAGTAAAACAAGGTGACGTTCTGTCTTGTTAAAAAGAAAAATAATTTATAATTTCTATAATATCTGTTTGCGAACTTGAATCCTTGTAGATAGGAAAGTATATAAAGCCATGTCCGTCTTTGCGTTTGTTGAAATCAAGTTTCTGGAGCGAAATAAAGTCGGACGGAATGCGTTTTGATGTCAAACTATCAGAAATATTCCTAGGCAGCACTCTATTTTGGTTCACGATCACGCACGCAGGAAAAAATTAATCACAAGCGAAACAGCTTGACATTATCACAATCACTCACGCTTACGAAGAGAATTTTTTTTATTCGCGCACACTTGCGAAGGTTTTTTTCTTACGAAAGTCACAATTATACCTTTGAATCAGTTTTGAAACTCTCAATGATCTTACGTTTTCAGGAGACATGATTCTAACCGTAGATGGTTCAGCTGTTTAATTACTACTTTAATCTTCAAAGGCATTTACCAAAGAGTCCTCAGTTTCAGAGAAGTACTTTACTTTTTCAGAAAAAGTTTTTCTACATTACTCGGAATTTTAGAGTTTGTAATTGCATCCTCAGGATTTATTTTAATGACATTTATTGGATCATTCATATTTCCCACTGAATCACATCAGGGAAAAACAATTGACCTTCCAAAATTTTTGCATCTCTACTTAGTTTTAATTGTTTTTAATTCGGATCATAAAATCGATAAGTTTTTGTCGTTTGATGTTCGATACAGGATTCAATAAATATTATCTTAATTTTGTTATTATACTCAGTTCCGTTGCCAATTCTAAAATATTTAATTCTTTTACTAGTTTGATTTTTAACATATCTTTTATATTCTTAAAATTTGTCTGCCACTTCATCTATTACTTTTATAAAATAAGCATATACTTTTCGGCTAAAATCAGCATATACATTGAAAATCAGCATATACCTTGAACCACTTATTGACAATATATTCATTGGTTTACAAAGATTTGAATGTACTAGGCTTAGTTATAGTTATATCAGTTGCTCGTGCCCCAGGCTCCTTAATGGATAATTTTCCTTACAGACAATTAATATAGTTCTGCTTGCTAATCTCACACTTTATGTCAACAACTGACCCAGAGTTAATAGTTTTAAAAATTTCATCATTCACTTGGCCAACTCCTTTATGTCACAAATTAAACTTTTCGTATATAAGAACAGTATTGCTTGATTTATTTAATTTGAACATACCATTGGCTAGTTTTCCCGTTGCTGCAACGTTTCTTATGTTGTTTAATACCTTACAACCCTTGTTTCAAACACAACTTCATAACCACTTTCAACTATTTTTGAAACTGATAATGGATTGACGTACAGATCCGGAATGTTAAGAACGTTACGAAACAAAACCTATGTTTTCTTACCTTTGTGAACTTACTTTTATTTAATTCATTTACAGAAAAACGTCAAACATTGCATTTACATTTTTCTTGTATTTGGAATTCAAAGATTTGTTTGGATATTTTGCGACAATTTTCCCAAATTGATTAAGCGCGTTTTCTACATTTATTTTTTCTCTTAAGACATTTTAAAAATTCAAATAACACGTAAAAGCCGTATCGTAGAAAAAGTTTTTGTTATGAAATTAATAATCTGTACGACTTTATATTCGAAGTATGATGGATAGGAATTTGTTGGAACCATATGGAACAGCATCTCTTAGGGCACACTTAGAAAGTCTAGATACCAAAGGGCTAAGACACCGGGTATCGCAAAACCCCCACAGCGAAATCTGCGAGAAAAGACGAAGAAAAATGTGACCTTTTATTGTCATTAAATCAGATAACCTAAGCAGCAAAAACAAAGAAGTGATAATATTGAAAAAAGACTAAAACTTAAATTTTCGGACATATTTATTAAAATTTTGTATTTCTTTTACTTTTTTATTTTCATGTAAATCGTTTTTGTGACGGGTTTTTTCTACATTATATACTCTCCCTCAACTACTATGCCGCATCGTTTGTCAATTTTCTTTATTGTGATTTACCTTATATGTTCCAATTTGTCAACGTTTAACAAAATGACTTTAGAGTAACACTTCTAGAGATATTAGAAATCGTTTTCGTGAATTGCGTCAGGGCATGAAAAATGATGATGATGAAAATCCAGGAAATACCTTAACACCTGATTCTCAGGTATACTTTTTTTCTTACCCGTCAAGTTTCTTCAAATAATTGGACGATTCACATCCGCTGTTGTATAATTGTAAATTGTAAAAAATATTTTAAAAAACAAAACAAATGCTTTGAAACTTTTACGATTTACATTGACACAAATGCTGTGAATTGAGCAAATATTTTGCTTTTCTTTAACTTTTTCATTTTTTATTTTCATTTAATATGTCGTTTTTTTGCTTTTAATTTTTTTGTAACAATATAGAACAGTTCTACGGACGGAGTGTTTGCGCGTCCAACGCATCCTTTTAAAGTGGTAGAAAATGACACTATGAGTGTTCAAAGTATAACATCTTTAGGTCGTGTTGGCCGTATTCTAGCAGGCAGTATTGATCCATCAGCAATGAGTGTTGATCGTGAATATTTTTCCAATAGCACTTCTAATAACCAACAACAGCAACAACAGCAGTATTTACAACAAATGCAGCCAAACTCATCCTCACCAGTAGTTGCAACAACTTCTTCAGGAGCTGCAGCTTTTACCAATATAAAATCTTCAAGTGTACCCTCTAGTCTTACCGAAACATACATCGGTAAATCGTTGCAACAAAACTCATCTAGAAGGGCCGCCGGTATTGAGAATACCAATCAAGTGCCATTCGAAAGTCAAGTTGTTTTACAGGAACCTGATGTTATAGCAAGCACAAAATTAGCCCATTCAAAGACTACCGATTCGATTACGTCTAGTGGTCCGATTGCACCACCGCGGCGAAAGAAAAAAGAGTCAAAGAAGGGTTCGCTAAGCTCATCCGAACAGTTTTATATGAACGAGGGCATGCGATTGGCGGCCGCCGATACAGATACAGATAGTGATACAAAGTCTGTTAAGAGTGTACGCGATGTTCAACAGAAATTAAGCGATGATTTGGCAAAGGAAATTGAAAAAAGTTGGAATGAAACTAGCTCGTTGCAAAATGCTCGTATGGCACGTTCTAGTCTAGATGGCGGCGGTAGCAGTATTACAACTTCTGCAAATATGGTCTCTTCAGTTGGATTATTTAGTAGTATTAGTGCCTTAGGCGGTAACGTTTCCTCCGCCTGTTCTTCAGTTAACGCTTCCAGCAATACAATTGTTTCAGCGACTGGCACATCTTTAAGTCAAACATCAGCAAGTAAAATACGTCCTGTGACTACTGCTGCTTTGGGGGGTTCTATTAACCGCACGTCACATTCTTTGGGAAATAGCTCGACTTCGGTTTATTCCAAAGCGAGTCCATCAAATTCAGCTAAAAGTAATTCTGCCCCTGGTCGCGTCAGGTATGTGGTTTTGAAAAAATTATTAAAAATAAAACAAAAAAGAACACTACCATCAATAAAAATTTAATTTATAGTTCCATTGACCCTTCACAAAGTTTAAATCTTTATAAAGCCACCCAAGGTGGCTATGTGGTAAAACCACGCGATGAAGCGTCGAATAAAGCTGAAGGACCCTCTCAAGAGGAAATTGAACGCATTGAGCGTACATTAAATGATAATATTCATAAACCTAAATTGGCTGGTACTGGTTCAAATAGTTTAGGCAGTGCTACAAGGTATGTTAGTTTTCTGCACTAATAAAACTCTTACAATAAAAAAGAAATAATTATTGGAAATTAAAAGCGATAAGGATACGTTTTACGTTAAATAAATAACACAATAAAACTTTAATAGTTTATTAAAACTAACTTAAAAATCAAAAAGAATAATCCTTTTCTTTTAACGTAAAATTAGCCTTTTTCAGGCGTATATTAAATTTTCCCGTTTAGGACCATTTTAGGTGGAGTTACTTTAATATTATGAAATGTTTTTAAAAACGTCTTTTCGAAAACTTGAAATCTTAAATATCTCGGTTACAAAAAAAAATTTCAATATCTTTTACAAAAACAAAGTTATTATATTTTAACTTAAGGTTCTACCTGCCATTTTTTCATAATTCTGATCTACAGGGTTGCCACTGTAGTTAAAAATTAAAAAAAAGTTGACTCTTTTGCAATATTAGGATGAGTTTTTAAATTCATTCTTCCTATATGTCGAAATTAAAAAATTTAAAAAAAATTTGCGTTAAAATAGCCTGAAAATACTCATTATCACCCCTATCGGGTAAAAAATGCGAACATTTTATTCGGCCGGAATTTTTTTTCGCCCGAACAACAATTTGCTATCGTGAATGTCACATGAATTATTTTTCCCTTCGAATCACATGTGTTTGTTTGAAATTAAAGAAACTGTTAAAAAATATAAAAAAAATTTGTCAAAACTTAAATCAAATTTTCAAAAGTGCTGGAAAATGTTTAGCATCGGGCCAGTTTTGTTACTGTAATTGCCATGTGTTCGGGTGAACAAAATTCATGATACAAATTTTGTGAACCAGGGAAAAAATTCGGGCGAAATTTTTTTCCCGATAAGGGTGAATATAAAACTTATTCAGGGTTCAAAAAATAGAGAGTTCATTCTTACAAAAAATTGCCATTTATACGTTGATTTTTATAAAAAAAAAGCTTTTGGAATTATTGTCTGTTTCAAAATTTGCTTTTTTGGATTTTTTTGATTGATTTTTAAAATAATACAAATTTTTCGATTCTGACAAAAACAAAAAAATATTTTTCAAGATTTCGAATAGAACAATTTAAAATCCCTTAAGATTTTAACAAAGTTTTATAACTTAAAAGTTAAAACGGTTTTATTTCCATTAATTTTGAATAATTTTAAATACTCAGAATTAATTGTAACAAAATTGGACTATTTAATCTCAAATTATAATAGTTGTTAAACAACACAATTTTTAAATTATTTAGGATTTAATCCCAATTTTCTTGTTAATTTATAGGGTTTGTTGTTGGTTAAGTTTGTCTATATGCATTTCGTTGGTTCTTACACCAACTCATCAGTAGACTTCAACCCCAAATTCTTAAAAAACTCATGAATATTCTCTGTCTTTATATAATAATCTCATCAAACAAAATGAGAATTACTATAAAAAAAACCAAAACGTTCAAGTTTTTTTTAAGAATCCAACAAACCATTATTCGCTATTCGCTTGTTTTGATTTTCTTTTTCCCCTTACATTTGAATAACCATTGGTTATTACTAAATGTATTGAGGGGCAACCGAAAACAAAACCTTGTTGTTAAACAACACAATTTTTAAATTATTTAGGATTTAATCCCAATTTTCTTGTTAATTTATAGGGTTTGTTGTTGGTTAAGTTTGTCTATATGCATTTCGTTGGTTCTTACACCAACTCATCAGTAGACTTCAACCCCAAATTCTTAAAAAACTCATGAATATTCTCTGTCTTTATATAATAATCTCATCAAACAAAATGAGAATTACTATAAAAAAACCAAAACGTTCAAGTTTTTTTTAAGAATCCAACAAACCATTATTCGCTATTCGCTTGTTTTGATTTTCTTTTTCCCCTTACATTTGAATAACCATTGGTTATTACTAAATGTATTGAGGGACAACCGAAAACAAAACCTTGTTGTTAAACAACACAATTTTTAAATTATTTAGGATTTAATCCCAAATAATCCGAATAATGGTTTGTTGGATTCTTAAAAAAAACTTGAACGTTTTGGTTTTTTTATAGTAATTCTCATTTTGTTTGATGAGATTATTATATAAAGACAGAGAATATTCATGAGTTTTTTAAGAATTTGGGGTTGAAGTCTACTGATGAGTTGGTGTAAGAACCAACGAAATGCATATAGACAAACTTAACCAACAACAAACCCTATAAATTAACAAGAAAATTGGGATTAAATCCTAAATAATTTAAAAATTGTGTTGTTTAACAACAAGGTTTTGTTTTCGGTTGCCCCTCAATACATTTAGTAATAACCAATGGTTATTCAAATGTAAGGGGAAAAAGAAAATCAAAACAAGCGAATAGCGAATAATGGTTTGTTGGATTCTTAAAAAAAACTTGAACGTTTTGGTTTTTTTATAGTAATTCTCATTTTGTTTGATGAGATTATTATATAAAGACAGAGAATATTCATGAGTTTTTTAAGAATTTGGGGTTGAAGTCTACTGATGAGTTGGTGTAAGAACCAACGAAATGCATATAGACAAACTTAACCAACAACAAACCCTATAAATTAACAAGAAAATTGGGATTAAATCCTAAATAATTTAAAAATTGTGTTGTTTAACAACAAGGTTTTGTTTTCGGTTGCCCCTCAATACATTTAGTAATAACCAATGGTTATTCAAATGTAAGGGGAAAAAGAAAATCAAAACAAGCGAATAGCGAATAATGGTTTGTTGGATTCTTAAAAAAAACTTGAACGTTTTGGTTTTTTTATAGTAATTCTCATTTTGTTTGATGAGATTATTATATAAAGACAGAGAATATTCATGAGTTTTTTAAGAATTTGGGGTTGAAGTCTACTGATGAGTTGGTGTAAGAACCAACGAAATGCATATAGACAAACTTAACCAACAACAAACCCTATAAATTATAATAGTTGTTGTTAAAATTAGTTAACTTCACATTGTTGGGAATAAAACCGACATTTCTTCAATGAATTTCACGTGAAAAGGCTTTTAAAATTTCAAATATGTGTAATGTTATGACTAATTAATAATATAATAAGTTTTTACAATTTTCTATTTTTAATTAATTTTCTAAATATAAAAATTCTCAGATATTTTTTTTGAAAATTTTTTAGTTTTTATCATTGCGGGCCAAATAGTTCCGAAACCATTGAGAATTAAAAAGAATATTTGCACGGCTTCAAGATTATTTTATTGCAAGTCTTTTGGTGGTTCTTTTGAAAAAATCGGATAAGGCCTTTCCAAGCTATGATACAATTTAAGGAGCAGTCTCTTCAAAAATTTTAAATTTTAGAAAAAAAAATAAAAACCTAAATTATTCCATCGAATTTTGAATTTCGATCGTTTTTGTACTTAGGGGACCGGACCATAACACATCAAAAAAATATAGCTGTCATCAAATATCACGACAAGAGTTGAAATATGTTGCATAATTTTATTCTAAATTCCCGTTCTTCCTATAAGGAGCATAGGGCCTTTAGGTGTTATTATAAATAATCAGCAATTATAATTGTATTGTAAAAATAATTTTATAATCTACATATATCGAATTTTTAAGTATTTTGCTTTCAAAAAAAACAGGTTTTTTTTATTTAGCATTAAAAATAAACCAACGCTATTAATATGTAAAAAAGTAACAATACGTACATAGGTTAGGCTTCTATGTTGTTCTATTTAAGGTATTAAAATCTAATCAGTTTTTTTTTTAAACTAAAATCTTTAACTGAAATATCACCCCTTTTATGGTTTATAACTTAACCTTACTTTAATCGTAATGTGAAATCAGTTATTATATTTACAACCAAATCAAACAACTGCTGCTGATGAGTTGAAGGTTGTATTTGATGTTTTTTTTACTAAATTGCATAACGTCAACCCATCTGAGTTGTAAACCATAATTGAGGGGCATGATTAAGGAAAACATACATAAGTTTCAGTTATAATAAAAATTTCCTTTTTGTTTACAGCAATCTAGTTGACGTTTTTATTGTATATAAATTGACAACTTTAGTAAATAGACCATGGATTTTAAAAATGAAGTTGGTGATTTTAAAATAAACTTTTACAAAAGTACAGCTAAATCTACACTTCATTCATTCATTGCTTTTTATGATGTGTTTGGTGGAGTTTTTTTTAAAAGGGATATTCGAAATGTGTTTTTAAGAGAATAACGGAACATAAAAGAAAATCTAAAAATTTTTTTGAATTCACTTCTTTTTAAATATTTTTATTGTTAAATCACCGCCTCTACGAACTAACAATAAGCACTCAAATTTGAAAAACTAAATAAATAACATTAGTTCAGTCAGTGTCATAATAAAACTTTTGAAAGCATTTCTTTAATAACTATAATAATATTCGGATATAAATAAAGGTTATGGAAGAAAGGGTATGTTATACAATATCGCTAGCTGGCATTTTGTTTAATTTAAACACTGTAATTTAAAATCTTAAAATCTAATTTTACTTAACCAAATCTTTGAATAATAAAATAAGATGATAAATTACAACTTTTTTTTTTTTGCTTAAGTAAAATAGTGGGTTGTATTGTTTTTCTCCACAATTGGATATATTTTGTAGAGTAATAAGGAATCAGCTTTGCAATGGAAATTTGCAGTGTAAGGCCTCTCCAGTTCTTGCATTCCTTTGTCACCTTTTTTCAAATTGTGAGGACGAAACCTTTCCACATGATAGGCATGTTTTTTGTCAACCAAATATAAATACTGGGTCTAAGCGCATTTGGTGCTCTGTGTTTTAGGAATTCTTGTGGTATATTTTTGAGACCAATTGATTTACCATTTCTTAGGAGTTCGAGTGCAAATTCGATTTCAACAATTGTTGGCGGGTCATTGGATATATAGCGTCTTTGAAATTATCTTAAAGGTATTGAAATCCTATGGGTGTTGGCTTGGAAAGGTGCCGATTTGTTACCAACTAAAAATTCACAACATCGACTTATTTGCTCGTCTGCAAAGTAAGTTCAAAGCCGTTTCTGTCTTCAATTGTTGCGGTAATCTTTTGTTATTGCAAGCAATACTCCAAACATTTTCTGCTGATTTTTGGTACTCCATCTTAGCAGCAGTCTTCATACGAGCAGCATCCAAGCGAATTTTTAACTGCTTACAATTTTGTATTTCGGCCCACACACAATTAGTTATCTATGGTGTAGTTTGCGCTTTTTGTTTGCTTACATGCGCTACATTTTGCCATGTAATAAAACCATTGATTCCGTCATCTAAGTGTGCTCTTAAAGTTTAGTTTTATGATTTGATTGTCGTTTAATTCTGCAATCGTGCGTATTTACCTGCATTCTTCGTTTGCTTTATTGCGGCCGGAAGAAGTCTGAAAGTTCCAACTAAGAGTTGATGGTTGTTGGCGACTTCTACACGATATTGTATTTTGACCAACGCACTATCAGTTACCCATGGTGTAGTTTTTTGCGAACTTTGTTTGCATGCATGTGCAATCGTGCTAGATTGTTTTTACGTGGCTTCTTCGTCTGCTTAATAGCGGCCGGGCAAAGTCTAAAAGTTCAAAACCAGAGTTGGTGCACCAAGGCGGGTCCTAACACAGTCTCTATCAAAGTATCTGATGACAATTTTATTTTATTATATCCGTCTGGAAGCGAATTTATTATGGTGGCATTGAGTTGCGAATAGAAATCGTCCTTTATAGAATCGTCATTTGATTCTGCAGGAGCATAATATTGTACGGGAGCTGAATTTCGTTACGATAATTCAGTCAACAACATATTTATTGTCTTGAGCTCGGCTATCTTGGTTGTTAGAATAAAAGTCTTTGTGGCCAGAATGCATATGAATTGAGGCAGTACTAAGGCAACGTACTTCGCTTAAACTAAGAATAGACAATTATTCAAAAGCCATTTCTCGACTTAAAGTCAAAGGTCTTCAACGTGTGCAAGGCAGCTTTATTTGAATTCATTATTAGGCTACATCAAAACCTGCCTTGGTGGGGGTAACATTTTTTTTAGCACATTTTTGCAAAAGGAAATTCTTATCGGTCATGTTCCTAATTTTTACGACGGAAGGCTTATGCTGCTCCAACCCTCCTATTTTATTCAGGCTTGGGACCGATTAATCGTAAAGAATTCGCAGAGTTAATATGTTTTTGAAGAATCCAGCCATTCTGGTCGAAACTTTACCTGTTAGATAGATACCTTTTCTTCACCCCATAATTTTTTATTTACATCTGCATTCTGAATCAAATGAAAAATGTTTGAAATTGTATAATTCTTATTATAAAAAAGAAATGCAATTAAAGTTTTGGCTAACTGAATATATTGTTTGCTTATAACATTTAAATAAGCTGGTATTTTTTTTCGAATTAAGCCTAATTCAACTATTTATTATGTGTAAATCAACGATTTGTGTCTTTTCGTAGCCTTCCTTGTGAATTAAAATTCAAAAAATTAATAAAAGTAAATTAAACTTCAAGCTGCATACAATTCATTTTGTAGTCTAATTGTTGTTTAAACGTGCATATTTTAAAGTTTTCTTAAATTGTTTATATATTTGTATGTTCTTTTATACGCCTACAGATATCCATCTTTAATTTATCGTAGCAGCAGTGATAAGGAACGTCGTAAATCGGCAGGTGATGAAGATGTTTTAAAACAAATGAATATTGATGTACGTATACGTACCAATTCGGGAAAACAATTAACAGATATTGAAATTCTTGAACAAGTGCCAGTTAAAAATTTGGAGACTGGTGAAACGATGCCATTGTCAGAGGTGCGGCCACCTCCAGTACCTGAGGGTTGGAATCCGTTATCTTTGCATATACTTAAATTGACATCACATCTGGAGGTTATACAAAAGGAATCGGATGACGAAAGTGTAATTGGTATACCGCCTAGCAGTGAGGGTCAGCAACAGGATGAGGAAGAAGGTGAAGCGGAGGATGGTAGTCGTCTAAAAAAGAAAACTGCTAAAATTAAACGTTTTTTCGGTTCTACAATGCGTAAGACCGTAGATAAGGCCAAATCACTGGCATCAGAAGTATCACATGCTCGTCACAAGGAAGACGTAGCCGATATAGTGGACGTTATGAATCCGGAGCAGAATATTAAAATTAAAGCTTCTTCAACGAACAAGGGTCCGTATGAATTTACAAAGTTGCAGCATGTTCAAGTAAGTTTTTTGCAGAAAATAATTTAAATCAGATTATTTTATTAAAAAAAAGAAAAATCAGATTTTTAATTGAACTTTGCCTAAAGTATAATTAAAAGAATTAAATTTCATGAAATTAATTTAATAAATTGGGATGGCATACATACATACATCTTTTTTTGTTGTCAAATAATAATGTTTTTAATTTTTATCCAGGAAATGTCAATGACCAATGCTCATTCATTTAAACTCTTTTAAATTTGCCTTTTGTGTATCTTCTAGTTGTTAAGAAAAGCTTCTGTTATAGGGTTAATAACTAGATAACTTGCGGGAAAATTCAATTTGTTAATCTTAAAAAGTTGTTTTTTATTATGCGTATTTATCTAATCGATCAAATGATAACTGGAAAGTATTCTGTAGACACAGTAATAACGCTAAAAATGATATTTGGAAAAGGATACTTTGCTAAGAGTTTTCAAGGATTTGATTCTGCTTGTCTTTGAAAGGTTTTAAAAGGATCTGGTGTTGATAAGGATTTTGTACTGTGTAATGTTGATATTGATCAATTATATGACCTTTTTTTTAGAGGTAATACGGCAGCTGATGCAAATGTCTTTGATTTTGATTATTTTTATAGTTCTTTTCTTTTCATTGTGGTAGCGACATTGAGGTAATAAATGCTTTGATGAAAGTTAAGTCTAAGTCAGTTGGGTTTAATTATATGTATCTTGTCGGTTCGTTTTATCAGAGAAATGTAGTATCTAGTATCAAATTGTATACTTCATTTTATTAATTATATTTTAACTACTTCAACATTTCCTTTGTTGTGGAAGATTGCTAGGCTTATTCAAATTTCAAAGTCAATTGTTGTACATAGTCCTAAAGATCTTAGATCTATACCTATTCTCCCTGCTTTATCTAAAGTTGTGGAGCACATTTTCATGAATCAGACACTTTATGTAGTTTCTAGGTATATATGAAAGTCAGTTTGCTTTTCGTAGAGTTTATAATGGTGAAAACTGAAATGTTACTGGCAACATTCAAGCAAAATTTAAAATTTCGTGTGATATAACCTTATTAACGATTGAATCCTCGATACTTTCGAGGCAAAGTTAAGTAAAGAGTAGATGACGTAATGGTGTAAGGTGCTATTTTAGTTCATTATGGACAAAAATATTCTATAGAATATGACAAATCCCAAGGTTTTATTAGATTACCCCGCGAAGAATTATGAAAAGAGGCACGCCTTCTCATATGTCAACACTCGGAGTCCTTTCGGGGAACCTTCTCCGCCCCTTTAAGGTAAAAAATTAGGAACATAAGACATAAAGTTAAAGAGGGAAAGAAGTAGTAAAACTAACAAGGAGGAAAAAGATAGCCCAAGAGAAAGAAAGAAGATAACAATTCAAGTACCCGTGTGTAAACTCCCTTCCCATGGCCTATCTCCTAGCCACCTGATTCCTATGATGAACCCATTAATGTTTTCAGTTTAAATTGCGAAACATCCCTTCGTGGAATCTTTTACCCAATCACTTGTTCCTATGGTTCTGCATACCTCTTCGTCCTACTTGATCCTATGGTTCTGCAATCTCAGGTAGTGACAGACAACATGCTTAAGTTACTTATCCCTTAGCCCAACATTAAAAGGAAAAACAACTGACCATAACTAGCCCTTAAGTAACCTTGTGTATATTTAAAAGTAAAAAGAGGTTGCTGTAATGAAACGGCCTACACAGTCCTCCGACCTGAAACTAATTACACATTTTTGGGAAATAATATCAGTTATTATGTTTTAGGTCAACTTGTTACAAGTTTGTTTAAAATGTGTGACGAGAAAGAAATGCGTACTGAAACAATTCAATATTTTCATGAAAACCCAACTTAGTCCTACAAAAATGGCATGCAAAGGATGTCGAAATATCGAAAGATTTTTAGTTAAGCAAAAAATTTAAACTAAAATATGACCTCGAGTTAAATTATTTCAACTTGATAATAAAAAAAAATCGACAAAAAAAAAAAAACAAATTAACAGAGGTTTGAACAATTATATAATATAAAGACTTTTACGCCTTTAAATATTGGATTTTCAGCTTAACATATAAATCGTTTTACCCTTTGTTTAGTTAAAGTAAATAATTATTTCTTAGGATTTGTCTGGAGAACATACGGGTGCTGTTTGGTGTATGAAATTTAGCTCTTGTGGTCGCCTATTAGCCACTGCCGGCCAAGACAAAGTATTGCGTATTTGGGTCCTTAAAGATGCCTACCCATTTTTCCAAGTACGTACTTATAAACTGCACTTTTATTGTGATGTAATACAAAATAAAACTTTTTTACATTTTATTATTATAGGATATGCGTACAAAATATAATGCTGATCAAAAGTCTTCACCTACACCTTCACAAGAATCTTTGGTGTCCCAGCAATCTGCTGAAGAGGCTATTGCCATGGCAACGGCAGCTGAGAAGTGCACCGGTCCATTTATGCCAAAATCTTTTTGCACTTATATTGGTCATACATCAGATCTGCTAGATGTCTCCTGGTCGAAAAACTATTTTATACTTTCAAGTTCCATGGATAAAACCGTACGCTTATGGCATATTTCACGTAAGGAGTGCCTATGCTGTTTCCAGCACATTGACTTTGTAACGGCTATTGCATTTCATCCACGCGACGATCGTTATTTCTTAAGTGGCAGCTTAGATGGTAAATTGCGTTTATGGAATATACCCGATAAAAAAGTGGCCTTATGGAATGAAGTTGATGGTCAAACGAAGCTTATAACGGCAGCCAACTTTTGCCAAAATGGGCAATTTGCTGTTGTTGGTTCCTATGATGGTCGCTGTATATTTTATAACACTGACCAATTGAAATATCATACTCAGATACATGTACGTTCGACACGTGGTAAAAATCGTATTGGTCGTAAAATAAGTGGTATTGAACCAATGCCGGGTGAAGATAAAATCTTGGTTACCTCCAACGATAGTCGTGTACGTTTATACGATTTAAGAGATTTGAATTTGTCATGCAAATATAAGGGTTATTTGAATGCATCTTCACAAATTAAGGCCTCATTTAGTCATGACGGTAAATATATAATAGCGGGTTCAGAGAATCAATGCATCTATATATGGAAAACTAATCATGATTATTCGAAATTAAGCTCGGTAAGCTAAGTTTTCTTAGTTTAATAAACTAGTTTTTTTACAGTTAAAATTCTTTAAAGGTACGTCGTGATAGAAGTGATTTTTGGGAAGGAATTAAGGCCCATAACGCTACAGTTACTTGTGCAATATTTGCTCCACATCCTGAAGCCATTATTAAACCGGAACCTGATGAAATATCTAATGAAAAGGTTTGTTTGATAAAGTTAATTTTCATTTTAATTAAAAAATAGTTAAAAGTGCATTATTGTGGCAAATATAATTTTTGGGTCGATTACGTTTGACAACTCAACTGCAGTTTCGTTTTCAGTTGCTGAAATTCTATTACAGATGGCGACTTACGGCCAGCAGTTGCCAATTACATTACAACATTACTTTCTTGTGGTTATTATTGAAAAAAATTTTATTTTTTTTTTATTTTTATAATAGCAAACAAACAACCAACCGGATCCCTTAGTAGAACAACATAAAAAAGGTTGCGGTTATGTTATGGTCAGTGCCGATTTCAATGGAGCCATTAAAGTTTTTATTAATAAAACAAAACCTAAACATAGCAGTCTACCCTATACTGCAATAGCCGATTAAATATAGATGCAAACCAATAAAATAACGTTATAAAAATTATTTAAAATAAATTTAAAAATGATAAAGGGTTATGTATTCTAAATTGTATGATGAATCAATACGTACATATATATGCATGTATGTAGATATATTTTGTTATTTATTTAAAATTTTTTCTTCTACATTTCAAATTATTCTTTAATTTTTTTTTAATTACGATTTAAATCAATTAATTACTAAAACTGCAATCAATAAAAAAAATTATAAAACTTTATTTATATAACTATTGTATATACGAATTATTTTTTTTTGCATTTTTTATTTTTTTGTGAACATAACTTTAAACTTTCTTTTATTAAGTTTATTTAATCTGCTATGGTAACTTCTTGATTATTGTCGCTTAACAAAATTTTTTAAGAATAAAAAACAATCACATTTACACGAAAATAAAAACATTTTATTTGAGTTATTTTAAAAAGGAAAACTGCTTTCTAAATACAGATTGCTTCACCGTGCAAAAATGTCATACATATGTTTCTAAGCGCAACTGTGCAAATTTTGAAAACGCATCAAAAATCGCTACTATTGCAACATTTTGATTGGTAGTGTTTTTTATACATGGTTTTGATTTGAATTTATAAACAATTTCGAATTAGGAAATACGTAAAATAACTTCAATAAAATACATAATTTTAGATTAAAGATCGAAGTTTTGATAAATTACTTAATTTGAAAATAATTTTTTACAAGAATATCATTTTCAATGATCCAAAGCAAAACGCTTTTTGCAAACGGCAACAGTTTACAGAGTTTAAAATGATAATGAATTTAAATTATTCTCATTCTATTTGCATTTATCACTAGAATGAGAATTACAAAACATAGGGTTGTATGTGGATTTAGTTCGTTCTAAACAATATAGAATATGAATAAATTTCCAGTATTCAAATTCTAATTAAAGTTTGCTTAAATAGAGCAAATAAACATTCAACTTTCAGTGGTACCGAATAGAAAGAGTGCTGACGAGAAATCGTACACTCGGCTAGTATCGGAATCACTTAATTTTAAATAAAAATTTCCATTCTTATTGTACGTCTTGATGAGACAAATTCATGCCTAGACAAACGTCAAACTCAGTATATAAAAAGCCCAGTATAAAAATACCGGATTTTTTTTTATTTGGATTTTGACATTTGTCAAGGCATGAATTTGTCTCGTCAAGACGTACAGTTAGCTATCACAAATTCAATAATGAGCTTAAAAGCCGAATGAATAGAAATTATTATGTCGTTTAATTATAATAAAAATTTTGTAATATTTGGTACAAACATTATTTCTGAGAGCTATTTTTTAAAATTACTGAGTATATGCAAAGTTACTGGACTTTACTGGAAAAATAAACGAATTAACATATTATTATTTGTAAGCAGGCGGAGGGGGCAGCTCCTATACAAATCAACAGTTTTGATTAAATTTACGATACGCTATAACTGAGAAACTATAACAACTTTAGAATTCAAATGTTCTACAAAAAGTAATGGTACAACAATGTTTACATTTTGGAAAAAAGTATTTGGATAGGAGCAGGGGGAGGAGAACCTCCCATACAGATAAAAAACTTTTATTATTCTTTTAATGCGAATAGTGTCGAAAACTGTCTCTCGGCCCCAAACCTTCGACAGGTATGTCTATAATACAAACAAGGATTGCTATAGACTTGAAACCCGGTACAAAGTATTTTTATTACAATATTTGCAGAACGAAATAACTCGGCTAGATCAGATGGCCGGGTATATAAAAATACCGAATAAAGCGCTCTTACTTGTTTAATTTCGATTCGAATCGAATGCGGCGTTTTGGCTCTAGTTATACCCTTCACATAGTGATAGGGTATATATCACTTTGTCATTCCGTTTGTAATTTCTTTATTATTCATTTGCGACCCCATAAAGTATATATATTCTGGATCCTTATAGATAGGGAAGTCGATTTAGCGATGTCCGTCTGTCCGTCTGTCCGTCTGTCCGTCTGTTGAAATCAAGTTTCCGGAGTCAAATAAAAAGATACAGACCAGTTAACGGTGTCAAACTATCACAAATATCCTGGAGACAATCGCTATTTAAAATCAATAAAATCGGTTCACTATTGACCGAGATATAAGCGAAAACCCAGAGTAACCCATTTTTTTTAGGACAAAATCCGTGCATATATCCCTATATATCTCAGTAAGTATAGTCACTCTTGCCACAAAACTTGGCACGGATACTCCTAAAGAAGGGACCTTAATAATGGAAAAATTTTTTTCAGATAGGACCAGGGGAAGGGGTATTTTTTCTACAATTGCACAAATTTGGTGAAATATTTTATGCGCTATATCTCGTAAACTATAACAGCTATCGACTTAAAATGTTCTACAAAAAGTAATTGCATGCTAAGGGCTACGCCTTAAAGAAAAAATTTTTTGGGTGGGGGCAAAAAAAGGGGTAGCTCCCATACAAATCGACATTTATTATCAAATACTCGATACGCTATATCTCGGAAACTATAACAGACATCGAAATGAAATGTTCTACAAAAAGTAATTGCACGCTAAGGGCTACGCCTTAGAGAAAAAATTTTTTGGGTGGGGGCAAAAAAAGGGGTAGCTCCCATACAAATCGACAATTATTATCAAATATTCGATACGCTATATCTCGGAAACTATAACAGATATCGAAATGAAATGTTCTAAAAAAAGTAACTGCACGCTAAGGGCTACGCTTTAGAGAAAAAATTTTTTGGGTGGGGGCAAAAAAAGGGGTAGCTCCCATACAAATCGACAATTATTTTCAAATATTCGATACGCTATATCTCGGAAACTATAACAGATATCGAAATGAAATGTTCTACAAAAAGTAATTGCACGCTAAGGGCTACGCTTTAGAGAAAAAATTTTCGAGTGGGGGCAAAAAAAGGGGTAGCTCCCATACAAATCGACAATTATTTTCAAATATTCGATACGCTATATCTCGGAAACTATAACAGATATCGAAATGAAATGTTCTAAAAAAAGTAATTGCACGCTAAGGGCTACGCCTTAGAGAAAAAATTTTTTGGGTGGGGGCAAAAAAAGGGGTAGCTCCCATACAAATCGACAATTATTTTCAAATATTCGATACGCTATATCTCGGAAACTATAACAGATATCGAAATGAAATGTTCTACAAAAAGTAATTGCACGCTAAGGGCTACGCCTTAGAGAAAAAATTTTTTGGGTGGGGGCAAAAAAAGGGGTAGCTCCCATACAAATCGACAATTATTTTCAAATATTCGATACGCTATATCTCGGAAACTATAACAGATATCGAAATGAAATGTTCTAAAAAAAGTAATTGCACGCTAAGGGCTACGCCTTAGAGAAAAAATTTTTTGGGTGGGGGCAAAAAAAGGGGTAGCTCCCATACAAATCGACAATTATTTTCAAATATTCGATACGCTATATCTCGGAAACTATAACAGATATCGAAATGAAATGTTCTACAAAAAGTAATTGCACGCTAAGGGCTACGCCTTAGAGAAAAAATTTTTTGGGTGGGGGCAAAAAAAGGGGTAGCTCCCATACAAATCGACAATTATTTTCAAATATTCGATACGCTATATCTCGGAAACTATAACAGATATCGAAATGAAATGTTCTAAAAAAAGTAATTGCACGCTAAGGGCTACGCCTTAGAGAAAAAATTTTTTGGGTGGGGGCAAAAAAAGGGGTAGCTCCCATACAAATCGACAATTATTTTCAAATATTCGATACGCTATATCTCGGAAACTATAACAGATATCGAAATGAAATGTTCTACAAAAAGTAATTGCACGCTAAGGGCTACGCCTTAGAGAAAAAATTTTTTGGGTGGGGGCAAAAAAAGGGGTAGCTCCCATACAAATCGACAATTATTTTCAAATATTCGATACGCTATATCTCGGAAACTATAACAGATATCGAAATGAAATGTTCTAAAAAAAGTAATTGCACGCTAAGGGCTACGCCTTAGAGAAAAAATTTTTTGGGTGGGGGCAAAAAAAGGGGTAGCTCCCATACAAATCGACAATTATTTTCAAATATTCGATACGCTATATCTCGGAAACTATAACAGATATCGAAATGAAATGTTCTAAAAAAAGTAATTGCACGCTAAGGGCTACGCCTTAGAGAAAAAATTTTTTGGGTGGGGGCAAAAAAAGGGGTAGCCCCCATACAAATCGACAATAATTTTCAAATATTCGATACGCTATATCTCGGAAACTATAACAGATATCGAAATGAAATGTTCTACAAAAAGTAATTGCACGCTAAGGGCTACGCCTTAGAGAAAAAATTTTTTGGGTGGGGGCAAAAAAAGGGGTAGCTCCCATAAAAATCGACAATTATTTTCAAATATTCGATACGCTATATCTCGGAAACTATAACAGATATCGAAATGAAATGTTCTAAAAAAAGTAATTGCACGCTAAGGGCTACGCCTTAGAGAAAAAATTTTTTGGGTGGGGGCAAAAAAAGGGGTAGCTCCCATACAAATCGACAATTATTATCAAATATTCGATACGCTATATCTCGGAAACTATAACAGATATCGAAATGAAATGTTCTACAAAAAGTAATTGCACGCTAAGGGCTACGCTTTAAAGAAAAAAATTTTCGAGTGGGGGCAAAAAAAGGGGTAGCTCCCATACATATTAACAATTTTTGTTAAATTTTCGATATGCTATATCTCAGAAACTATAACATATATCGAAATCAAATGTTCTACAAAAAGTAATTGGACATTAAGGGCTACGCTCTGAAGAAAAAGATTTTCGGATGGGGGGTGAAGAAGGGGTAGCTCCCATACAAATTAACAATTTTTAAACAATTTTCGATACGCTACTTCTGGAAAACTATTACAGCTATCGACTTCGAATATTCTACAAAAAGTAATAATCAAATATTTCATACATTTTGGTGAAAAACTTGGTGAAGAGCAGGGGGACTAGAACATCTAATAAGTTTTATTAACCTTTAAATATGAATAATGTCGAAAACTTTAAACACTCTCGACCTCAAATCTTCTTCATCTATTTCTATTATTCATACGAACGTTAAAATTTTGTTATTTTTTCTATGGGCTTTAAAACTCGCACAAGGTTTTTTATTATATTATTTGCAGTACAAAATTACTCGGCTGGGTATATTTAAAGACCAATGTGAAGGGTATATAAGATTCGGCACAGCCGAATATAGCGCTCTTACTTGTTTTCTTGTAGTTTTAGCATATTAGATCATTTATTTAAGATTAATTTGTATAGTATGTATTTTTCTCCCTTAAAAATTTGTATTTCTTAAATAAATTAAAGAGTCTTGGCGTATTGTTGTTGTGTTTTCATTTGATTCGTCACTTCTCATGGTGTATGGGGCAATTTTAACGAGATCACTTGTTTCCAATTCGATTTCTGGCGGTTTTTCCGTTGAGCTCGTACTAACAAATTTGTGATCTGGTTCCACAAATTGTAATCCTCCAGTGCCTATATCCATGCAACCCATTTGCCAGTTGACAAAGTTGAAGGTTATAAAATTTAGAGTCACATTGGCACAACCATGCAATGTGTTGAATTCATGTGGGGCAATGCTGTGCATTTGAATACAGCCGGTCAGTGCTATTTGTGGCCATATGGGAATACAGAATGGTGGTATATTCCAGGCGGAAAATGTATTTGTATATAAAACATTTTCGTTCAAACGTATATTGGCCTGTATGTCCCATGAATTTGAAAATATAGTCCAATCGGCACATACTGTACGTGTGCAATGCAAAATGAAAATAAAATATTGGTAACTTAAATGTTTTTATAAAAACACTTACATTTTTGATGTACATTAAGTAGGTCATTATTGACTTTAGCGCAACATTCACAATGCCATTGGGCTGAGCATTTACAGTTTTCGTTGAAAAATTTTGGTGTTCTCGTTAACGCCACTTCTTTGGGAAGTGTAAAGGAAGTGTTGGTGGAAATTATGGCATTAAAACTGATATCGAAATTAAAACATATAATTGCGATCAGTAATAATGAGTGTAAATGCTTACTTCTACCCAGAAAGAACATCTTAAAAGTAAAACGTGTGTACTGTTCAGTGGAACGGTTGCAAATAAGTTTGCAATTTAATTTTGATCGTTGAATTTGTATTAAAGCAAAATGATATTCGGAAATCATTGCCAATAATTGTTTAACATTTTTGCCAGTTAACCTACATATTTAATTAAATATCCCTCTTGCTTTTAAAGTGTTTTAACTTAAATAATGTAATTTTTAATACTGTTTTGAAATACATATTTTAACCAAATATTATAAATTACAAAAAAATTGCAAATTTAAATGCAAATGTGTTGTTTTGCTTTAATTTAAACAAACGAAATCCATTAGTATTTAATAAAAATTTTAACTTATGCCTTTATTTAAGTAACTGAACTGTGTGCATTTTAATATTGATGCCATATTAAGAATTAAGTATGCTTAAAAATACAGTAAATAACATTTAAGTTACCATGTTATTTTTATTTACATACATATGTATGTATGCACCTAAATAAAAAATAAACCCAAGTCCGAAATAAAAATGTCCTCAAAAGAAGTAAGGAATAATGAAGGGGGAAAAAGTGAAAAATTGTTTGAAAATTATTTTAAAATACGAATTAAAAAGGAAAGTTATCAATAGCATTATATTTTTACACAAATAGATCAAGGTTTAAGCTATATTTACACCACCTGAGTTCTTAACTGAATTGAGTGTCAAAAATATAAGTTTAAATTTTTATAAGTGTCAAAAAACAATGTGACTTTTTCATTTTTAGTATTACATTACGTCTAAGGAATTAGTTTTAGTCCACTAATTATAAAAGTTGTTAAACTGGCATAAAGTGTAGGAAATACAACAACAAACATTTAATACCGAAACTTTAAAAAACTTACAGTTAACTCAGAACTTAAATAGTTTAAAAATAGAGTACGTTTTATTTTCAACCGAGATCAGACAAAAATATTAACAAATAAGAACCGACATGTTATTACACTATACAAATGAGTCTTAGTTGTGAAAATCAGATAATATCTCAGGTGGTGTAAATATACATAGCTTAAGTAAAATAAACTTGTTTTCATTTGTAAAAATGAATAGTTTCTTATTAGCTATGCTAAGGCTTCGCGAAAAAAGGATAAAATATAGTATGAATTGGGATGACCTCATAGGATTAAAACTTTGGTGGATTATAACCAACATCTTCGTTGTAGCCTTTGGCAGGGCGTACAAAACAAAACTTTTTAAGCGAAGCACGATACTTTTTCCTCTAAGGCATGCCCAAAATGGCGTACTAATGCTTTTCTGTTGTTATATTTTTAATGTAAAAAAGGTTTTTTTTCAAAAACTACAAATCATGCTAATTTCAGAATTAAGTATTCGTCCCAATAACAATAAAATTGCCCACAAGATTTCGTTCGTATTGATGTTTTCAATATAAAAATTTGGAACCATTTCGCATTGCGGTAAATTTGCATTTAAATGTTTTAAAATTATTTTGGAACCGTTTTTTTATCTTTTTTGACATTTTTTTTTAAATTTTATTTTTGGGGCCATTTAAAAGTTTTTAAAATTTGGGTAATTGGGGCAATTTTTCATTTAGTGTTTTGTAGTACTTTTTTATTGGGGCCATTATGTACTATGATGATCGACGAAGACTTTAAATCATTCGAATAACTTGCTTTTTGCCTTTTTTTAACAACCGTACTTTTAACCATATGTATTTTTGTATATATTTCTTGTAAATTTATTTTTTATTTAAATTTTTTTTATATATTTACAGCCTTGTTATTAAAAATAGTTTAGTTTGTTTATTAAGAGCTTATTTGGCAAATCTATACACATACATATGTAAATGGTGATAACAATTCTGTTCGTTTTTAGAATAAAATACTTGCTATAAAGAAAATACCAACAAGTAAAAAAATTATAGTCGGTAAATCCTGACGATAAAATACCCTACACAACAATTAATTTTAATTTAAGGGCCACGATATACAAAGTGCACACAGATTAAGGCGACTTTCCTGTGTGGGTTTTACTTGATTTTCGGGTAAACGCCTACTACCAGATGTAAATAAGGCAAAAATTTTTAGACCATTAAAAAGAAAAGAAAAGGGTTGGTTGAAAAATTAAAACTTTATTTCCATCAGTTGAAATAGGTTTTATAAGGTCATCTATTGTTGTCTATCTTTTGTAATGAAATAAACTCCGGAAGTTTCTGAATTAACCGGACTAGTAATGTAAAAATTAAAAAGGAGTTCTTCTTTAATAAAAGTTTATGATTTAAAAATTAATTTTTTTTTAAATACAAAGGGGCTGGCTATTCTTAAAAAATTTTTTTACGAAATTTTTATACTAAGTTTGGGTTATATTGATAAACGGACTATAACTTTGTATAAATTTTATAACACAAAATTTTCATACAAAACTTGTTTAATTTTTTTTTATGAAAATACTTCTTAGTGTTGAAGGGGCAAAAAAAATTTCAATTTAAAGTAGACTTTAAATACTAATTTTGTGTGAAAGTTTCGTTTAAGAAACCTGTGAAATTTAATATAAAAGTTAATAGAATTACAGAGTTAGTTGTTTAGATTAGTAAAATAAATCTGTTGAATTTTGTAAGGATTCGTTTAATGTATATCCTTAACATAAGTAAGTGTGTATTGGTTTGTGTTCATATAAGTATCAATTTCAAACGAGGCATTAGACAAATTCTCCTCCACTTAATGCTGTAAACACATAGACGACAG
This sequence comes from Melanophora roralis, assembly GCA_963583895.1. Classification (NCBI taxonomy): domain Eukaryota; kingdom Metazoa; phylum Arthropoda; class Insecta; order Diptera; family Rhinophoridae; genus Melanophora; species Melanophora roralis. Next base: position 27,997,039 of record OY757187.1, on the reverse strand, counting down.
CAGGCAGCACGACTGCAAATATAGGTGGTTTCAGTCGTAGTCATAGTCGTGGCATGTTAATTAATTTTTAATTTGTCATTCTGTAATGTTGCTGAATAAAAAATGTTCTGCAAATTAAAACAAATAAAAACCAAAAACAGAAAGCTCTTAATGCAAATTAATTTATCATTTGAAATGATATTAAAATAAACATTCTTTATTTTGCCATTTTTTGTTTATTTTGTAGTTCAGTTTATATCTTTTTAATGATTTTACCACTAGGGCAGAGTAAAATAGAAACTCGATTGGCAGCAGAATTTAAGTTAATTAAAACAGCCATTATTCATTAGAGTGGAGTAAAAGTTTTTGTTTTTCGGTTTAAATTTCTTTGTGTCGTCAATCGATGTTCATACACATACACACTGTACATATGTATGTAATGTCTATGTATACCGTTGCCTTGATATGTGAAGATCCTAATTAGTTTTTTTAAATCGATTTTCTGTTGTCTTTTTTTATTGATAAGGAGATTTTTTTATCGAAATATTTGCAAACAAAATTTTTAAAGAAATAACTCTGTTTTTCTTTCCTTCCATATTGTGGTAGCGATATGTATCTTTTGATAAGAAGACTTGTTTTCTGTTTAAATCCTTGCTAAAAATAAAATTAAAAGAAAACAAAAATAAAATACATACACCGTATATTCACATTATTAAAATATAATTAAAAACATGTAATGAAAAACTAATTTTTAGAAAAGGCATAAAAAGAGACTAAAACAAAAGTTGGACGAGTAAAGGTTAACAGAAACCCAAGGGAATGTTATTTAACTTTTTTATTTATTATTAAAAATTTGGATATCACACACAACAAGATACTAGTCTTTTCCAAATAGAACTAAAAAAAATACTTTTCCAATTTAAATATTAAGTACCAAAAGACGAAAAAATCCAAAATATACTAAGAAGAACCCTACCAAAACAGTGACAGTCATTTGACCGGTCATATGACCGACATAGATGACCGGTCATTATTTTTTATCATTTTCTTAAGGACGATGAGAAAAAAATGACCGAAACTTTGTGTACGTGTGATCTTGCATCTCCCCCGCACCTCCAGAAATGATAGAAATATTGGTCACAAATGACCGACAAAAAATGTTTTAGTGTTAGTTTCGGTCACAAATTTCTTGTAGGGAAGTTATTTGTGGACAAACTATTCCACAGTGAAAAAGAAAAACGGCAAAAATTTCCATTTAAATCGAAATGCGATTAGGGGTGAGTAACATTGCTTAAATTTAATAATATCTTAAAGTTTAAATAACTTAATATTTTTCGTGTTTTTATAAATATGTATGTATGTACATATGAACCGAACTTAAAGCTACGAATTTTGAAATTCAGAAATTTTTTTAAAGTTACAAAAAGGGCTAAAACATAATTTTAAACCATTTTCTCCTTCGGGTCCCATAATTAAAAAAGGACCCAAAAACGTACTCATATTTTTAAGACCTGTCGCACGCAATTTGAATTATGTTTCTACTTTATTAGTTTAAAAGTTACAAAAAACACCTAAAAAAATTAAAAAAAAATATACATTTAAACCGTTTTTTCCTATTTGGGTCCAAAATTGAAAAAAGTACAATAAACGTAATCATAATTTTTTAAGGCTTATCGTACTCAATTTGAATAATGTTTTTTTCTTTAGAAGTTTAAAAGTACCAAAAAGTACCAAAATATAATTTTAACCAAATTTCCCCACTTCGGTTCAAAATTAAATAAAAAATACTAGATTGCTGCCTGCTTATTTCTTAAAGAAAGCACAAAACTTTTTTTATTTGGTTTCTGTCCTATATTCTTCAGAAGATAGTAGGTTATAGATTTTTTCCTATTTGCCCCTTTTTTATCTCTTTACGGGCCGAATTTTTAAAAATTCATATGTGTTTAAACAAACATGGAAATCTTAGCACGTGTTATAAATTTCATGTATTTAACACAATTCGCGTTTGATCAGTATGGATATGGTTAATTTTGTTAGACAATTCATAACCTGACCTTCTCCACACAAATGGGCGTAGTGTGGGCGTGACAGCAATATCTTCCAAAAAAAAGTACATTATTGTTCCTTTCAGACTTGAAGTAACTAACTCCCTGTAAAAATTTAAAAAAAAATCGATCCACTGGTGTGGCCAGCTATAAAATACAAATATACATACATACAACCCTTCTTTATATATATGTATGTATATATAAAATATAAATACATATTGCATAAATACATACATAAATACATGCATACATACATACATACAAACACACATACATATGTATATACATACATACATACAACATACATACATACATACATACACACATACATACATATGTGTTTTAACGTCTGTCGCGAAAAACAAAATTTTTTTATGCTTTCTGCTGCATACATTGTCATAGTTCTTTTCGTCTAGCCGTATAGAATTACAGCTGATGGCTAAAAGAAAAAAGTAAACGCAACCAAAAATTGTTAACCAAAACAAAATGAACATTCTAGTCTTGGCCATGTGCCAAGATACGTATGTAGTAGTTTATTACTTTTTTATACTCTTTAAGCTATTGGGTTTGCCATTTAAGACCGTAAATTTATTTGCATTCTCTTAGTCTGTAACTTAACAGTAAAACGACTAAAATTTTTATTAGAGTAAAAGAAGGGTAATATCAGGGACTGTAAATAATAATTTTTTTCGAGTTTTCAATGAGAAAAAGCATGCACAAGGAAACATTGAAAATGCAAGTATTGCACAAGATAAAAATCAAGTGCTTTTTAAAGTTTTGATTTTTAATTTTTTTCTCAAAAAATAATAATTATTTCTAGATTTTATTTTTTTTGCCAAGAATAATATGATATTTTAGTCTGAATATTTTTTATATAACAAGGATTAGAAATAGTTTAAAAAAAGTTCCTAAAAAGTTTCATATAAAATTTTTTTTAAATAAAAATTATTGTTTTTGCTAAATAGCTACATTTGAAAAGCTGTAAAATATTTATACAGATTTTCTGTGTTTATATTTGCAGTTTATTTTGCTTAAAATTAAAAGTTTTGCTTTTAATTTTGTTACTTGTTTTTTTGAAGAAGAGAAAAATTGAAAAAAAAGTGGATTTTAGAGTTGACGATTCTTTGACAATTTTTAAAGTTGGTTTTGACGAATTTTGTCCTAAAATTTCACGTTATTGAGCCAAACTTATCTGGCAGCTATGCTTAGAATTTTTAATTTAGTTTTGAAATTAAATGTATTACCCTTTATTAAAAGGAATATAATTTTGTTTTGGGGTACCTCTTCCACTGCTCCGATACTAAAAATATTTGACTCAAATAAAAAAATGTAAAAAAAAAAATACTTTCGCGAAATTTTAAGCAAATAGCATAAATAGTTCATGAGATGTACTATCAAATGCATTAAATTTGTACGGGAGGTACTACGCCCACTTAAGGTTAAAAAAACCAAAATTACTAAAAATATTACTGCGAAGTTGATAGCTATCTTCTTAGTAATTTCGTTCACATGCTCCTTGATTTTTGCCCTTAATTTTTGCCAATCCTGATAATTTTTTGTCTATATAAATTTTATCTGTGGGATTTGTGGGTCTTCTATCAGACGGGTCTAAGGTGGTTGATAGAGAAATGCAAGTTACAGGTAGTGTCGAAATAAAATAGATACCCGAAAACGAAACCAACAAGCCAGCGTCTGGTCACCAATCTGCACGACTATCCCAATTCTTTTTTTTTTTGATTTGTCTGCTTGTCTTTATTTGCTTTTTGAGTTTGTACATACACATATATGCATGAACTTAAGTGCATGTGCAAACACCAGAACCAATTTAAGTCACTCCACAAAAAGTAAGAAAAACATGCCTTGAACTTCATTATCGTCATCTTTGTTAAATTATTCACCGTCGTCATTGTTAGGCAAAGAGCAAATAATACGGTCAATGACATTGAAATTTAATTTGACAATTCTATCTCTTTTATTAATTACCCAGTGCTTAAAATACACATAACGTAATCGCTGATGTAAGTCACATTTCGTAGGTATCATCGCAGATGCTCTCTATTATTTTTTCGCTTAGATTTAACATATAGGCAGGCGCGGATTCAGGGGGGGGGGGGGGGAGGAAAGGATATTACCCCCCAAAATGTTTAAAATTTTATATTTGATTAAGTCTCTGCACTTAAACAAAAAAATGAAAATCGAGAACGTTTGTTGTCTATTACAAAAACTATAATGAAAAATGAAATGCATTATATACCTCTCCGTGGACATCGAGATAATGGTCCTTTGCTATCTTTTGAAAATACAAACTCCGAAGGAATTTTTCGTTTACTCTTGCGGTTCGTATAGATGCTGGAGATACAATTTTATGCCAACATTTCCAAGTTTTTCATTTAGATGCTAAATACTGTTTGATTATTTTTGACGAAACCACTGATTTATAAGGAAAATCCCAATTTCTTTAGCTTTAACGTATTTTAACGTAAACGAAAATTTAGTGAAGGAAGAATTTATCAGCTTTTCGACACATTTGAAGAGCTTTAAATGATGAAATGTCAATTAATGCAAACACACTATCATCAATAGTTTTAAGAGATTTTAAAAATGTTGCTCTTGATTTAGAAAATTGTGTAGGGATTGGAACTGGTGGGTGTGCTTTGATGTTGCCAGAAAATGAAGCAGTAAAAAAATTGAGCTCAGGCTTCCTTAATAACAGAATGCCCCTAGTCACCCCAAAAGATTCTCGTGAATCTCCCAAATATGTCGTTATTCCATTACACCCTGTGGACATTTTCTGCCTACCCTTTCAACTTAGTCTTCGTTGCAACAATGGGCTTCGGGTTTACAAGGTCAACCTCCCGCTGTCACCAAGCCCTAATCGCGAGATGATTCACCCAATCGTTTTCCACCACTCCTTGATGACCAGGTACTCATATTATGCGAATCTGTCCATATTGCGAGTAGTCATCTATTATCCTCTTGCAATGAAAAACTGTCCTAGATCCGGTATTCACAGACATAATGGCCTGGCTATCTGAACATATCTTTACATCTGTTGGATCTGCATATTCCCTGAGCTAAGACTTGCATTCTGTTATTGTCCGCACCTCCGCTTGTAGAATGTCATTGTGTTAAGGAATGCAGAGGTAAATCTCATTGTCCGGGTGTTCAACAAGGATGTTCAGTCCCGTTTTTCCCTCCGCCCCAGAGCAATCTGTTGTTGTTTGTTCCTTCGGGCATTTGTTCAAGAGTTCCATCTAATCAGAACTAGCTATCTGGTATTAGCGCAGGGCAGTTAGCTTTTACCTTCACTAGAGGTATACGATCGGACAACTCCAATGTGTCTGTAGATCCCTACAGCGTATAAAAAGATACGTTGATGGTTAGACTTAAAGCCCCCCGCCCCCAATACATTTCCCCCTCAACTGAAGGCGTTTCAACATAAGTGCCGTCTCGTAGAATACACCGGTTTCAGCAGTCTGGATACTCAAAATCATCTCCAAAACCTTAGTTGGAGTAATCCTAATTGCCCCGCTAATCTCAAAGTAACATGTTCGTTGAGCCTCTTGTAGGAGCGCAAAGATTCATTTCCTGTTTATTGATGTCCATAATACCACCGAAGCGTAAGTAATTATCGGTCTAAATACGCTCCTGTATAGCCAGTGTGTCATCTTAGGACTAAAGGCCACTTTTTGAGCCTATATAAGTACATATATGGATCACATTCAAATTGATAATATATTTTGCGATATAAATTGCGATTTATCAATATGGAATGGTAAACGTTTAATCAATATCGCGATATTGGAATACTGTCAATATAGCACTGCTTATAGAAAATACAAAGTTTTTTGTAAATTTAGTTGAGTTGAGAATATTTGTAAATATTGCAGCACTATAGTATATACTGATGTATATCATTGCATTTAAAGTTATCCATCTCTGGATTGGTAGACATGAACTTTGCTAGCATTTATAATGAAATTGATTACATGCAATGTTTACAAGTAAATAGCGACAAGTGTGCAAATATCAAAATTCAATGTACTATCTAGAATGAGGAATATTTTTTTTCTTCTGTTTAAATGTCAGCCAATGTTATATATTTTTAGCTACAAAAAAGGTAAAGACTTTAATAATTTTATGTTAATGCCAAAATAGAACATACAAAAATTTTACGTTAAGTTCATCCTTATAATGCACAATGATAGAATAATTGTTTATATTGTTACGTTTATACCTTTTATAAACGTTGGTTTATTTCCTTTAAATAAACCGGGATTCTTTTTATTGCAAAAGTAATAATAAGCAACGCTTGAAATTTTATTTTGAACAATACAGAACTTTTTTTTTATTTAAAACACTTATTTACAATCTTCTTTAAAACACTTAAAGTTATTCACTTTTATTATTTAGCACTTTTGAATAATCACTTATTCAACTCAACTGTTAAACTTCAACTGCTTGCGGCATTCGTGTTACTCGACTATTTATAGTGGTTGGTAATACGCTGTAATGTTCCACAAGATTCGATAACACCCTAGAACTTTCTAGCGAATGGCCGTTACATTTAAATAACTTCTTAGCACAGACAACAACTGCCAATCATGTTACATACCCAGTGAAAATTGACATACCCAGTCAACATTTAACTCCGTAACACTACCGCCCGCTTAAGCCTGTTCGTCCCGAACAGGCATAGATTCACTTTTTCCATAATTGGCGAGGCGCTCGAGATGAACCACTTTCATCTTTGATCTTGGGCTTTTGTATTTTTTAATTCTATACACGACATCATTTATTCTTTTTATTACCTTATACGGTCCATCCCAATGGGTTTGTAATTTAGGAGACAATCCCTTTTTCCGTTGTGGGTTATAGAGTAGAACTAGCTGACCCTCATTAAAACCTTCGGAATTCGCTGCTAGATCGTATCTGGCTTTCATTTTGTCACTGGTCATTTTTATTCGGCCACGTACGAATTCATGAACTTGGTTAAGATCTTTTTGTTCCCTTGAAGAGCCGTCTTCGTGTTCATCTATTGTTGTGGGCTTAATACCGAATTCTAAATCACCTGGCAGCTTCAGCTCGGTTCCGAACATAATTTTCGCAGGTGTTCTGGAGTTAGAATCATGAACGGCTGACCTGTATGCCAACAGAAATTTAGGTATGTGCTCATCCCAGTCCCTTTGGTGTGAGCTGACCACTTTTCTCAGGTGTTCTTCTAACGTGCGGTTAAATCTTTCGACCATGCCGTCAGACTGTGGATGAAGTGGCGTAGTCCTCGTTTTTCGGATACCGTATAGCTCACACATTTCCTGGAATATCGAAGATTCGAAATTTCTCCCCTGATCAGAATGTAATTCTAGCGGGACACCGTAGCGGCACACCCAGTTGTTTACAAACGTGTTTACGGCAGTTCTAGCCTCTTGGTTTGGTATAGCGTATACCTCTGGCCATTTGCTAAAGTAGTCGATTACCACTAAGACGTAACGGTTTCCCGCCTCACTGATAGGAAAAGGTCCTGCTATATCCATCGCTATTCGCTCAAAGGGAGAACCTGAATTATACTGCTGTAGTGGTCCCCTACTTCTTTTTACTGGGCCTTTGGCTGCGATACATCGTCCACAGTTTGCTATCCAATCAGCAACCGATTGTTGACATCCAACCCAATAAAAGCGGTGTTTAATCTTCTCTACGGTTTTTGTTACGCCAAGGTGACCACCGCTAGGACCATCATGAAACTCCTTCACTACCTCTTCGATTTTAGAGGATGGCACCACAATTAAATTCGTTTTCGATTTACCGTCAGCGCTTTCCCATTGACGATAAAGGCATCCGTTAATTAGCTGCAGACTATTCCACAGCGCCCAATATGATTTCATTAGTGGAATTTCCGCTGATATTTGGTTACGGGTTGGCCTTTTGTCTTCCTCCTTGGCCGAAATAATTTTTGCCAGTACGGGATCGTCCCTTTGTGCCGCTGACCAGTCTTCACTTATCTCTATGCGTGTGAGTCGAACATCAACGACGCCTTCTTTTTCTTCAGCTTTTAGGCAATACTTGCATTCCGATCTGCAAGGTCTTCGGGAGAGTGCATCTGCATTTCCGTGCTTAGTACCTTTTCGATGCTCAATGCCGAAATCGTAGCTCTGGAGACGTTCAATCCAACGGGCTAGCTGCCCCTCTGGTTGTTTGAATTGTAGCAACCACCTGAGTGCGGAGTGGTCGGTTCTTATCTCGAAGTGTTGTCCGCACAGGTATTTATGGTAATGTTTTACACACTCTACCACTGCCAGAAGCTCTCGCCGTGTAACACAATAATTTCTTTCAGGCTTTGAGAGTGTCCGACTGTAGTAGCCTATAACTTTTTCTGTACCGTTGACAACTTGTGAAAGAACACCACCTATCCCGTAGCCACTCGCATCACTATCCAGCACAAATTTCTCTCCAGCAATTGGATAGGCCAGGACTGGTGCTACGCATAATAGCTCCTTGAGCTTCTGAAAGGCTTGTTCTTGTGCGTCCGCCCACAGAAACGGTCGTGACTTCTGTGTTAGCTCATGTAGACTGGCAGCGACACTGGCAAAATTTGGCACAAACCTCCTATAGTAGGTACAATATGTTTGAAAATATGTTTGAATGTTTTTTATTTTAATAAATAGTCTGGATTATGGCCAAATCAAAAGTTTTAACTGCATTCAAGAATTTGGTAGACAAAATTTATTTATTTTTCTTTTTATATTATTGCATATTAAGTAGTTGTGATTATATTTTGGAATGTTATTTTACATGCGAATAAGCTACCTGTGTAGAAATATATTACTGAAAGACATTATAAAAGTAGGAACGATTTTTATATACATATGTACCTATGGTCAGATCTGCCAAAATATTTGCCAAAAAGGTTTAGCCACTACTTTAAAGAAAAAAATTATTTGATGCTTTTTGCCCTTAAAAATTTTTTTAAAGCAAAACTAGTAAAATAAACAAAAAAATTCAGTTAATATATTTGCAATGGCATGTTCTAAACCAGGGACTAGGGTGACCATAGTTGAAATTATAAAATATGATAGAATTGCATTGAACAAGTTTTGGAACAAGTTTTGCTATACTACTTAGTTTTGGAAAATCTCATAGATATTAAATATTGACAATATTTTATGCAGATAAGACCTTTGACATGTTTATTACTTAGCATATTTTTGATTTTGCTCTTAACTATTTTTTATAACAAAAATTAAGACTCGCAGATACAAGTTAAACCAATCATTGAATGTAATTTAAAATGTTGTCCATTAAACATTTTTAAAATCCTAGCTGGTCACACTGGTCGTCTGGCACAAGAGACTACAAAACCAATTTTTTTATTCTAACTCTCTTCAATGCTAAGAGAGCACGCACACGCGTGTGCGGATTTGCGGATCACCGTTCTAAACACAAATGAGATGAACGACGAATTTTTCGTTCCGAATATTCGTCTTAGAAAATAAAACACATTTGCACACAAACAGTGCGTCGACTAAAATTCGTCATGCGTAACGAGCTCTGCAAAAGATTTATTCCCATTTCTTACACCGACGAATAATTAATCCAAAAATTCTAACAAACATTATACAATTCTTTTTAGTTACCAATTGAAGCAGAGATGCAGTTGTAGGGTGTCAATGCTTGTAAAAAATTGTAGAACATGTTTCCAATATTTACGTGCCAGTATTTATATGTTGGATTTGCCATCAAATGTCGCCAATGAATAAGAAATATATCCATTTCAGTTTTAATTTTGGTTTTTTGTGTATTTAACAAAGGAATATTACAAAATAACTGAGTGCTTATGCATTCAAATCAGTACTTATGAACATTAAGTTGGTATCAAATTGAGATAAAAAAAATTGAATTTGTGTAATAAGTTGTTATTATGTCATAGGTGACAATGTAATGAAAGAAGTATTGAACTTTTAGTAAAGGCCTTAGTAGTGTCATGTTTTATACTGTGTTTTAATTTCGTATTAAAACTGTTTCTACTTTTAGCGTTTGAAGAGAAAATGCCGCTTGTCTTTTCTAGTAAATGTAGGCAAATCGAAAACTTCAAACGCATTTTTCTCGAAGTGGCTTTTTTGTTATGAAACACATTTTTGTTTTAAAAACCTTTAATTTTTATTTAATTCTTGCTAACTAGTTTCTTAGTTAATTTTTATAAGCATATAATTTTGAGGCAACTTACACCAAAATAAGTTTATAAATTTTAAAACGTAACAAATGTTTGTGTATCTTCAACATTACTTGCTAAAGGTGCCTTTACATGGTAAAACATGTATTACGACATGCCAAATAATGTTTTAGAATAATACAAGATCTTATAATGTAAAATCGTAATGAATTGAGTAGGAGAAAATACGAATACAAAATTTGACAAATGTTCGGTTAATGTTTATTTATTAAACCAATTTTTCTTAGATGTTTTCATAAAAACTGTCTTAAAATGTTAAACTAAAATGAGATAAACAAATTTTAAAACTTTAAATATTTGCTCAAATTTTATATACGAAATAAATCATTATCCAACCACTGCTAAGTAATGCATACGATATGTAATATTTATTGAAAGGTTAGTTGTTTTGTAATAACTAATCACTACCAAGTTTTTGCTGGGTACGAACCCTTATCACATCTGATGAGAGGTGTGACACATTGGCAGCATTAACAACATCTAATAAAGATGGCTACATTTTGTAAAACAAAACACAATCAATCAAAATCAACGCAGAAGTTTTTCATGCTGTTTTTCTTAATACTGTAGAACTTAAACTACCCAGCAAAAGCTTGGAAGTGATTAGTCATTACAAATATCTTACTTTTTAATTACTACAAAGCGTCTTTGTTATTCAGAAGTTATTAGATAATGAGTTATTTCTTATCTAAAATTTAGGCAGATAGTGTTAATTTTAGAATTTTTTTATTTTATTTTAGTTTAATATTTTATTTTTTTATATGCTAAACCCGGCTTATATTGCTAGTCAGCCCTGTTTGAGACTTCAAAAGGCCAGTTACGTTATCGTTTGTGATTTATATTATACTAACAACAATTCGGAATGAACAATAAGAGTAGGTTTCTTAAGAGAGCCTGTACAGCACATACACCATTGCAAATGTCAATGCATTGGATGCCGTGATCAAAGGTTTTCCGTATGCCTGCTACCACAGTGAAAAAGAGCGACAAAGAAAATTTAATGCGAATAGAAATGCAGTATAGAGGGTATTATTCTCGGTCCCTGGCATATATTCATCTGAGCTTTTACACAAATTTTATTTTTAGTGCCACCCAAATGTATTTATACATACATATTCATATGTAAATGTATGTGAAGATATTCATACATATACATATATGTACTCATATTTTATTAACTTAGTTTATTCTTTATGTTATGGTTTATTTCGATGTCGCCATTTATTGCAAAATGTTTGGGGTTTTGCGTTGAATACCAATCATTCCTACCATTAAGAACAAACGTCTCATCATACCGTTATTGGAACTTTAGAATAAATTGTTTTTTTTTTTCATTACAAGTTGTGTTGTGATTTCACGCAATCGAAGTTTCTTAAAAATGTTAAAGAAAAAAATGGAAACAGATATCAAGTAAATAAAATAAAGGTACATATACGTATTTGATAATTTATATAAAACTTTTTTAATAAACCTTTTGCATATCAATATATTTTAAAAAATTTTAAAGAGATTTATGAGTTTTTAAAATAGGGATAACATAAGCAAATTCTGTCAAAGGTCCAGAGTTGTGCTGTACTAGGTGCTTCAAATGCCAGAAGTAGAACACGACAAGCAGCTTGAGTATTATCTGTATCTTATTCTTCCCATTAGGAATTTTCTTGCTGGAATAGCGGCAAGGAATTGATTTAGTCTTAGTGGTTCAGGTATGCTTAGGGAAGGATAAATAGGATAATATAACCATCTGCATCGTTATCTCTAAAAATGTACTTGTTGCGTTATGACGTTGTTTAAGCAAATGGGCGATATGTACCTATTTAGCTTTTAACTTTATATTATTCCATTAGCCATTATCACAAAAAATATTTTCCTTAATTACAAAGCATGTTTAACAGTTTTATGTTTCATTAATTACTATTTCCATAAATAATTTTGTTTGCTTTTATACTTTATAGATTTAAAAAAAAAAAAACTATTTTTAATTTGTTTTCTATTTTAACTTTTTTGTTCTTATTGCAGGGTTTTTAATGATGATCCTATTAGTTTATCCATTAAAAAGTTTATTGTCATTACTTTACAGCGTTTGTTTTGTTTGAACAGTGGTTTAAAAAGATTAAATTTGGTCAAAATTTGTGACTGGGTAATTGATTCGTCTTAATATGAAAATAGTTGTTTTTAAATTTGTATATATTTGATTATCACCCCTAAAATAATTTTTTTATTTAAAACGACACTTATTCGATGCAAAAGGAAGTTTAAACACATCGAACATGATATCACTTTCTTATGTAAAAAAATATCCCCGTTCCACTACTATCGTACTTGCTAAAAAGATCTATTTATTTACTTCCTTAAGGGCAATAATTGGAAAAAATTAAATTTGTGTTTTTAAAATATCCACTATGTAACCAAAATTTATCTACTTTTGTTTTGATAAAAGTATTGCATTTTTGTACTTTTGACATAAATATTAGGTTATTAACAAATTAACAATTTTTTAATTTTAAAATTTACAATAAAATTCAACATAAAAAAGTTAAGATATTGAAAATAACGCTAATTGTTTTTGTAAAATGTGTACTATTAACCAGTAGAGCAAAAGTAGTGACTTATTAGATACTTTTATCCAAAAATCAAAGGGCATAAGTACGTATATGTATGTATGTAAGTATGTATTTTTTTATGTGCATGTACATATGTTCAAATGTTGCGATTTTTTTTATCGAACTTTTTGACCGTAACCACTGTTTGCAATATTCAAACTAATGGTGTTGAAACATAATGAATAAGCTTATCTTAAGTTTGAATGCATATCGCACACTAAATCAAAAATAGTCTTAACTCAAAATCATTTTTCTTTTTCGTGAGACTGTTCTTTTCATTTTAAAACATAAAACATAGTAGGTACATATAACCAAACTGAGTTCAACAGTAAAACATTAGCCTGTGAATAAAGTTTACTAAAATGAAAATTAAATGCTCGTGCTCGCTATAGATTTGATGTGGAAACTAGCCTAAGAAAAAATATATGATTTTAATAAATTTTAAGTTATGACTCTTTTTGATTAAGTTTGCGATATGTTCTTTGTGGATACAGCGTCGCCAGAAAGTAAATAAAAATGAGAAGAATGACGCTTAATTTGGAAACATATCCTTGTTACTTGTTAAACAATAATGCATTTGCTGAACACATTTAAACCTCCTCGACGAAGGAAAATTTAATCATTTTTGAGTTAAGAATTTAACAACAATTACCTGCTCATCTCTTTATTGTAGCTCTTTTAAATTATACCTAAAGACAATCATAATTGTTACCAGGGCTCGCTTTTTAAACTTAAAAAGTAAAAAATTCCAAAAAATAAAAAAAATTAATAATTAATAATTATTAATTATATTTAATTATTAATAAAATTAATAAAAATCAAAAAATTTGTATTAAAAACAATTAGTTCAACAATAAATAAAAATTAACATATAACTCACACATGGCACGGTGCAAAATGATCTTTAATAATTTCTATCAATTTGTCGTTGACAATAAAAGAAATTAAAAAGTGATTACCCCTATTGTATGATATACAATAATAAAAAGCGTTTCGTTCCATCTGAGAGATGGACAAATGCTTGTCCGTTAGTCAAGTGTTGCCAAAGAGACTTTCAATGGAAAAAAGCATAGTTTATATGAAAAATAAACTTCGTCCTAACTTACAAAATAAAAAACAGAAGGAAAACACTGATACCGTATACTTTTCTCTGTTACATGTAAGTTAAATAGGTGATGTTTACAACCATATACACTACTACCGTTCAAAGAGTACTGATGATGAAATTGCGTAGCTGCTTTCGAAAATGCATTCTACTCGGCTAGTAGCGGTAGAAGAATCAGCTTTTTTCAAATTGAAAGTTTCTTTCAACATTAACGGAAAATAATAATTTCTTCTAATAAAAAAGAAATTATATGAACTAAAGCCAAAACTAAAAATCAAAAAATTTGTATTAAAAACAATTAGTTCAACAATAAATAAAAATTAACAATTAATAAAATTAAAAAAAAAGCTACAAAACACTGAAAAACTTGAAAACGGTCTGAATTTTTGTACTTTATTCAATGTGGGGAAAAATGGATGAAACTTATATTAAAACACTTTTTATGTACTTTTTGTAACTTCTGAGCCAATAAAAATAGAAGCGTAACTCAAATTTAGTTAGAAAAGTTAAAAAAAAATTCAAAGATAAGGTAGTTTTATATTAAAAGAAAATAAAAATTTATTTTGGCACTTGTTTAATATTTTCGGCCCTATGAAGAACAAAAGTGTAGAGATAATATTTTGGTACTTGTTAGGTACTTTTTGTGATTCCTGAACCAATAAAAATTAAAACGTAACTTAATTTCCGTTTGACCGATCTAAAATATATCAATATATGTATATGTGATACATTTTCTTTTAAATTTTGGTCCCTAAAAGGTAGAATAAAGGACATAAATTATAATTTGGTTCTTTTTAGGTACTTTTTGGGACTTCTGAAGCAGTTAAGATATAAACATGATTTAAATTGCGTTTTACTGGTCTTATAAAAATAAGAATTTGTTTTTGGTACTTCTTTGAATTTTTTTACCACTAAGGTTCAAAAAAACGGTAAATAACATATTTTGGTAGGTCCTTTTTTGCATTATTTCAAGATTGAGAAATATGGAAAAAGGCCATATACCCTGACAAAGTCGGAAAGTCCACTGAGTCTTTTAATGGGCAAAAAGTATTTCTTGAATGTTTTTGGTACTTTTTATAATAAAAAGCTTCTTTTAACATCAACACTCACAATCAGTGCATCGGTAAAATATAGAGGATCTTTAGTGGTAAAGCTTACATTGTAGGGTAGATAGGCTCAATAAAGCTTCAATTCTTATCAATTGCTTACTTTTGATTAAAAAATTCATAATATGGCATTACTTTTTATGCTTAAAGGTATAAACAAAGACTATAGATTTATATACAGTCCAATTATACATAAGAATTCCTCGGGATTTTTGTTTCTATTTCTTGTTCCACTATTCTAATATTAATCTAATAATCTCTCTCTAGGAAATTTCTCGCTTTTTTGACGCAGAACACACAGATTAAAGCAAAACTGCTGCCCGAGAAAATTCGAAATACTTTTTCCTGCAACAACATTCTGTGCCCGGCTGTTTAGAAGAAGGGAATTTTTATTTCCGGGAAAATTAATTTCCCGAAAGCTATTTTTTCGGGAATATTTATAATTGGGCTGAGAGTATTTGGTATAAGTATGTGTGTATTAAGTATACTTGTGTATGTTTTGTAAAAAGGCGTTAACAGTTTTAACAATTTCTATTTTATTACTTAAATCTTCTTTAAATGTACATAAATAAAAATGTATATTTGTTGGCAAATGCAGTATTTTGCATCAAGTTTTAATGACCCTTCATAAAAAAGATATCTGTTTTCTATTAAAACTTAAAGCAATTTTATAAGAAAGATACGACAATTGTTGAATAGTTTAAACATGCGCATGTATGCATGTATGTTCAGGCGGATATTTCCTTAGAACCTTTAAACAAGTTTTTATGTATTTTTATTAGAAAAACATATATGTATGTATATAAATTAAAAAAAATAATAGGAGGTTTTTATTTAAGGATATTAAAAAACCATTAACCCTTTAAATTTATTAGCACCTAAGGCCCCATTTAAATTTTATTATTATTTTTTTCGCAATCGATTAAAAAAAAATAATATATTGACATTTTATTTTTAGTAAAAAAATCCTTTCTTTCGAGAAAAGCAGATTTCATAAAACTATAAAATAATTGGTGAAATTAAAAAATCACTCACATATACTTGGCGGTAAAATTATAAATTAATTTAAAAAATTTGTTTTGTTACAGTACTGTAACATTTTTCAATTTTGCTAATGACAACTTTTTGTATAACAAAAAAATGTATTTTGAAAAATGTATTTTGACACCATAAGTATTTCAAATACAAAATACAAATTACTTCAGTGTTAGGTATTTCAAATACAAAATACATTAGAAGGTGGTATTTCAAATACAAATACAAAATACGTATTAGTATTTCAAATACGAATTTCAACTACAAGTATTTGAAATACTGCCCAACCCTGGGTGTACTGTAAAATAAAATATTTTACACAATACAATGCTAAAATCAAAATTCTTTTAAGTTCTATTATGTAAGGTTAGATCTGTCACAGTCTTCTATTCTAAGCAGAAGTAATAAAAAACGTAGCATTCCTAGAAATCGTAGCCTTTTTTAGATTAAAATTTGAAGCAATTTTATTTTAACAACGAAGCTGAGAAAAATTAGTACTTCCAAGGACAGTATGAAAAAAAAATAAAAAATCTTAACAAAAAATATTAATAGTAACTATTAAAATGTTTGTCAAAAAAAAATGATTATTTTTAAATTGTTATAAAAATCAATTATAACAATAAAAATTTCAAAAGCCTTGATTTAAAAAAATTTTGTAGTTTAATGTTATTTAATAACATTTCCTTGTACGTGCTTTATTATATACAGTCTCTGGTCACTTTCGGTACAATGGAATTGTCCATAAATTTTTTTGGCCTAATGTAGGGTACCTCTTTTTAATTTTTTTTGTTATGAAAAAATTAACATATTCCAAAATTTTATGACAATAATATCACTTTTTTGCTAGAATTTCACATAGAAAGATTTAAAGAAATTAAGCATTTCTTGTTGCTAAATGTCTCAAAAGAAGTCAGTTCAAAATGTATGATTTATGCTTAACGAACTTTAAATTTAACTTTTCTTTCTGTTTGAATATTTTTCTTTATAAAATTGATTTTTGTCATTTAATACTTTCTTTGGTGCATTTCGTTGTGGTTTTTGCTTATACAATTTATTAAGACAGCAACAACAACCCAGCCAACAAATTAGTCCGTCTTTAACTTAATTTTTAATGAAGTTTTTTATTAAGCATTTATTTATGTGTAGTTGAACTATTTGTTTTTAAGACATTTTTTAATTTTAATTTTTAGGCTCAAGTTCAATGGAGGTTTTCAGACTAGACTAATTTTTAATCCGCACAACTTTTGTTCTTTCGTAATTACACTAGACTAATTATGCTGGCATAAAATTGTGCACGTATACACAGCTTTGTGTGTGTTAGTATTTTTTTTTGTTTATTTC
Organism: Melanophora roralis; assembly: GCA_963583895.1. NCBI lineage: Eukaryota > Metazoa > Arthropoda > Insecta > Diptera > Rhinophoridae > Melanophora > Melanophora roralis. The sequence goes on along the minus strand of OY757187.1, from coordinate 27,979,598 downwards.
ACGTTTGCCACGTGTGTATGTGTTAGCTTTGTTCTGCTTGTGCGGGGTTGAAGCTGGTTGAAAAATTGTGCCAACCAAAAACCACTCTCATCACCGAAAAAGCCTAAAAACTGCGATTTTATGCCAGCACAATTAGTCTAGTGTGAAAACCCCCAATGCTTACTAAATTCTCATTTGTTTGCAAATGAAGTATTTTAGTTTTTTACTCTATTAGCGTTAGTTAAGAAAGTAAAAATTTTTTACTGAAAAAACGTGTTTCTATTTACCGATACTAGCCGAGTAGAATGCATTTTCCAAAACAGCTACGATTTTCATCATCAGTACTCTTTGTTCGGTTGTTAGTTATTATATTTGGTTGTAAACATCAGCCGTTTAACTTATTCGCCTATTGTGGCGTGGCGAGTCGGCACAAAGTTTTTTCCATTTAACACTAACTGAATCAAAGCTTTTTCTTTTTTCCTTTTTTTATGTACTAACGCCATCTAGATGTAGTTCTTTGACCATCTGTCAGACGGTATTAAAGACTAAATTATTTTTTAAAATTTACAATCTTTTATTTAGTTTTTTATGCTTACTAGTGGTATTGTTTTATTCTGACTAAGAATTTTTCATGACCATCAAACCTGTCAGAGTTCATAATTGTTTTAGAAATCTGTCAGACAGGTCTTTGTTTAATCCGGATTTTGGCATAAAATTTTGCGCACTGGGAAATATCTTAATTATAAATTTGTGCATACATGCATACATACATTGTGTTCAATTGCATCAATATCCTTCTATTGTTATTGTTGTAAAATTCAAAAAAACCATTTATTGCAATTTGATTGTTACGGCAGCTTTTTCCACAATTTTTGCGATTATTGAACATCTGTCTTTTCTAAGTTAGTTTGTGTTACAGTGTACTGTTGCTGTTAAAATGTCATATTTTTTTTATTGAATATGAATGTACGGCTATGCAGGCACATTAATTTATTAATTTCGACCTGATTTAGTTTGTGGCTTAAAAGGAAAGTAAACAGGCGGTCTAGCATGTTTGCATATTACTAATAGGTACATACATATGCAAGTACATACCCTACGGCGAAGAGGAATGGTATCAAACTATTAATGTGACTAGTTATTTAGGGTTAAAGTTCTTACTTTTTGTATGACATTCCGTTTTCATTTCAGAGGGCAATTGGTTTTAAAGCAATTCCTCATAACCAGTTCCAGGCAAATCCTATATGATCCTTAAGATCCTTTTCAAGCTACTTTGAATGTATTTACATATAAATAAATGTATGTATATGTATGTACATATGAAGGGAACGCTAATTCTATATTTTTTTAAAATTCTTTAACACTTTTTAGCCAGTTACGTGATGTGTGTGCCTTTCCAACCGATCACGACCAATAACTCCTTGTACTTTTCATGTTTCGTACCAGTCACAGCATAAGTACGCCGACCAATTACCACACATTTCCCACAGGGTATCTACATATTTTTTAATTGTATGCATGAATGTGTACATTTTTCCTCTTCAAAAAATACCGATATTTTCATTTGTCATTTTATCAATTCAACATAAAGTAGCGACAAATGTTAATTATTTTCCAACTTTCTGACTAAAGTTTTAATTTGTTGCTGTTAGTTTTTCAAAAAAGGGTTGCCAGGAACACTCATTAGGATGGTATTGAATATAACTTATTTTTTTTTTAATTTAAGCTTTTAACATTGCAATTTTACGTTATTTGGGTAAAAGCTTGTTACCTTTTCGACCTGAAAATATTAAAAAATGTTTAAAATTCTAAAAAGAACTCTGTTTTCAGGGAGATACCAGTTGGTGACCTATGGCGTTCTGCAAAATATATTAAACAGCTCACGTATTTTTCAAATTTGGTTTTCAGATGTTTCCTAAAATAATTTAAAATATATATAAGCTTCCATTTTTAAAATTAAGGGTCAAATAGCCGCATTCGATACTAATCGAAATTAGAAAATTCTTATTAGTGTTCCCATATTAAAAGCATTGACAACTTGATGGATCGAGATGTAATTTATAAAAAACGCGAGAAAAAATATTATATTTACGAATAAATCAAGTTTATGATGGGCTCAAAAGTGTGATATTGTTGCGTGTATTGTTATACATATGTATATTTAAAATTCTCAAAATATTTATTGTTTTAAAATTTTACTAAACACTATAATTTAAAATATTAAACTCACCCGATTCTCAAAAGCGCTTGTTATATAATTTCCTTTTAAAAAAGTTTGTAGGTATAGGTGCCCCACAGATAAAATAACAAATATGTAGTTACAAATTTACTAGTTGCATTTGACTTTAAAGTAGTTGATGATACTACTAATTACATATTATTGAAAGTAACTTCTTTGTTTGTGAAAAGCAAGAAACTGCGATCACCGCCACTGTTTAAAATAGCAGTGATTTACAAACCACTTTTACTTTTTACAGTATTTAATAAAAATCACAGGATCGCTTATCTCTAGTACCAAGCTTTCACTTCTGAAACACCACCAGGATAGTTGCTAGTACCTAACCATTTCAAAACATTACTAGTTACAACTATAGCTTCACGGTAATTAGTAAGAAATAAAAAATCTTAAATGGTTTTTGGTGTACAATATGAGGATTCGCAGATCAAAACGTGCGTTTTTTCATTCTTTTAAGAAAATATTTTTTGAAGTATTTGCATTCCTTTTCAAAGTTCTATCAGAAAAAATTTTATTTAAAAATATTTCTTCCTTCTCATAGAAAATTTTGGTTAAAAAAATTCATGCACAACAAAACGTGTTTTTTTCATACCAAATTATTTTTTGGTTGTTTCATTATAACTTTAATAAGAGAAAATTCTCTTATCTTGAAACTCAAGCAGCAAAAAAAAAAATGTTAAAAATGAATATAAAATTTAGTTTTATATCAAAAATACGCATACTATAACATTTTTTTTTGCAAAACGTACCTTTTTTTGGTTTTATTTTAACAAGACGTGCTATTTGCAACTTAAAAGTCCTTTAATTTCGTACATCGTTAATATATATTTTTGCGACTTATTGTTGTGGAATGCATTTGTATTATGAACGGAACTTGTTATATATTATGGAGTCATGATATAATGGATAAAAAAATTATTTTTGATTTTTCAACATTTTGAAATAATCAAGAAGGCACATTTATGTTGCTGAGTGTAAAAGTTCTTGTGTTTGATGTAAAGGAAATTTAAGTGCAACATGCGTATGAGCAATGTTTACATGTATATAAACTAAGATTTAAAAGAAAATTAAGAAAAGTTTAGATTTCAACAGAAAATTTAAGATAAGTTGGGTGTTTCAGTTTATCTCGTCTTATCTGATTAAGAAAGTTATGATTATTTAAAATATATATTGATGATTCGTGTTTGAGTTGTAAGAAAAACAATTATTTTACTTAAGGGAGAAAGACAAACGAAAATCAACCGGTGGTGGTAGAGATTTTTCACCACTTTTAAATTGATTCATAACTTGTTTTGAACGCTGGCCCTAAAGGTCCCAAAAGAGATAAATTTGACTGACTTATGTACCATCTTTACGTTATATATTCTTGAATAAAATAAATTTTTAGTTGCCGACAGATTAACCACCGCTGTCGGCTTATTTATTTGATGTCGGTTAACCCTGATGTACCGAATATTTCTCTATAAGATAATACTAAAAAAAGGTATCGTGCGTACTTTTTTCAAGGGGCTCGGTATATGTATTGCCTATACAAACAACAAAAAAAAAAACAATATTTTTATATAAACCTTTTACCCACTTTTTTATTATGAAAACATTTAAAAATTATCGTGGTTCCGGTTTCCAATACAGTTATGTATACTCAAATAAAAAGAATTTCTAATATTTAAATCAAAAGTGTATTTAATTAGTTTTAATATTTATATTAAATATTTGAAAGTATAAAATCGCATGTCGCATTTGATATTTACAGGCCTAGTGACTTGTAAAGGGCTACTAATTAACGGTCCTAAAGCTTTTCCGGTACATTTAAATCCCTCAAAAACAATAACCGCAATCTGACTACCTCTGCTAAGGAACAAATGATCTTATGTTTGCAACACGAACTGCGAAAATAAAACATTAAACATTAAAGCCATATACCCTGCAAACCTTGAGATAGCAAATACAAATTTATCTCCATAGCTTCTAAGAGCTTCCAGCCTTCTGGGAAACGAAAATATTGCATAGTAAACTTAAGAAATGAGAAATTTTAAAAATCCTGAAAAAATTCGACTGGAAAAATTGGCCAGAGTTAACACTTTTTTATCACTACGGTTAATAAAGAAATATTCCATTTAATCAATAATTTTATATCTGAGGGGATAACATATCCTATTAACTTTTTTTTTATTATCAAAAAGAATGAAGTCAAAAAAAATTAGTATCCTTTTATATATATCGCACACTTAATAAGAAACGGCCACAACTCAAAATTTATCAGAATAATTTCGTTTTTCTTAGCCAGTTCCCAGATCATATCCATAGCAAACACGAAAATTTTATTTGTGTTTTGGTAAAAATCATTCTGAGTCGCGGTTTTTACAGTTGAACCTAATTTAATTATACAATTAGAAAAATGTTTTGAAAAGCATAAAAGAAAACTCTCATGCAAAATATATAATTTTAGTTTTGATTGTTGTTGATTTAGTGTACGACTTGTACATGAAAAAATTATGAACGAAAAAAAGTAAAGTGCAGAGACATGGCAACTATTCTTGATAGTAAATGAACATTTGCAAAAATCTTTAAGTCATTATAAAGAGTTTTGAAATTTAATACTTGATTTCAAAGCAGTGATATAAAGTGGTTAAGAGAAAAAAAGAATGAAGGGTTTTTTCAGTTTTAATAACATTTATATTAGCTGAAAGGCAATCTATGTTTAAAAACGTATGCAGCATATTTTAAAGAAAGTTGTTGTTCAACTATTTTATAAAAATAAAAACGATATTAAGTAATTATTTAAAATTTTTTAACTTCAAAAAGAAAAGAAATAAAGTTAAAACAAGCTTTACGAAAGTAGGTGTTACTGTTTTAGATAGAAACTATGTACTTTTGTGTGCTTCCTGTAAAAGTTTAGCATACATTTCGTTGTAGCTGAATTCTAGCTAGGTTGTCAAAAATGTTGCTATCACACATACATCGTACACAAACATAATTGGTGAATTCACAACGTCTTGTGAAATCATATATTGTAAAAAAACAGAACAAAAAAATATGACTTTTGTGAACAACTCTTCGTATATTTGTAGGTGTCGTATTTAAAATCTAATCAAACGATAAAAAAACAAACACATATATATATACATCTGGTGCTGCTCTTGGCTTAACTTAATAATTTTTAGAAATTTGACCCATGTCGACACAAAATGGTCTATATCTAACCTGCCCCCGTGTTCTGTAACTTGTGAGAAGTTTTCTCAGCGAGAAAATTTTTTTTATTGTCATAGTCTTCCGATTATTAACAGTGTGACTTAGATAATACATAAACTCTCATTATAAAACGTTAAAAGTTAAAATAATTGGGTTTATCGTGTTCATCCTGTCTTTTACAAGGCGACTATAAATTTTTCGATGCGAGAAGTTCTCACTAAAGTTACAGAACACAGGCACTAGTTAGAATCTCTAAAATCTATTAAAAAAGCAACTTCGGCGGTTTTGCCTAAGACATTTTTAACGGATGCGAGTGCTAGCGGCTCTTAAAATTAAACTAAAAAACTCGCCGTTTCATTCTAAGCCCTTGGCGCAGGACTTTTTTTATAATATGACATTATTTCACAATAGGTTTTGTATTAAAGGCAACAACAAAATGCCATTGTGAAATTATATGACAATAACACAATATGCTATTATATCGTACCTTGTGAATCCACCAAATATAAAATAAAAAATATGCCAATCTAAACTAGAAAACATATGGCGTAAATAAAAGTTAGCTGATCAGTTGCTCTTTTACCTTGTTCAATGTACCTTGAAAATTAAAATTTTTAGTTGTCATATGCTAATTGATTAAGCCGTATTTATTATGTGCAAACAGAAAACTCAACTGCACAATTTACTTTAAATTGTCTCAATTTATGATGTATGTTCGAGCATGGTATTAAAGGCACAGAACACTAAAATTTTTAGAAACGTAACACCCTGTAAAAAATTTAAAAAATCGGTAAAATACTGTAAACAGTCACAAAATTTAAACAATTTAACATACGGAAGCCATTATTTTCGTACTTCACATTCATTCATACATATGTTTGTAACATTCATTTACTTATATTCGAAAACATTTCCAATCGCACCCTTTTCTCCTTCTATTATTTCTTTGGTTTATTTTTAGTTTATTTACAGTTTAAATGCAGTTTTCAACAATTGTAAAATATGAAATCAATATTTATAATCGGCTTTAAAACAAACAAAAAAAAAAACAACAAAATAACAATAGCAGACACAAATTTTTAAAAGTGTGTAAATAAATCTAATTAAAGGTTTTTAACTTTTTATGCATTATTTCTAATGGTTAATTGTTAAGGTCAGCAAAGAAAGGGGGAGTAGAAAGATACTTAAATCTTTTTTTAATAGCTCTATATAAAAAAAAATGGCTAGTATATTTTAAAAATGAAAATATTTTTTAAATGAAAAAATTAAATATCTATGTACTTCTTTCTGTCTCTGATTTTCTTTTAAGAAAGCCGCAAATCTTCAATTTTCCAAAATCGTCAAGTTAAGGATAAAAATCATCCAATAGTCAAAAGCATATTTTTGCCAACAAAAATCTTCAAAATGACGATAAACTGTACAAGTCTGGCAGCTATGCTTGTCAGTTCGAGCAAATTTGTATAGGAAATGAAAAACAAAAAAAATGTTTCCTGGAACGCTTTTGCGAAAGTGGAAGTGATCGTAACGCATCGTATCTGAAACATAATTACACTTTAATTTTGGTAAATTTGCGACTTAAAAAAGTAAACTACAGTTTGAGCCTTAAGGCTGTGTATCTATGATGACTATTTATTTCTGGTTTGAAATCAGGACGCTTTTCAGTTTTTATAATCTAAGATTCGTATGTCTGGGTGTTATTGTACTCTTGTGAAGAAAGTATTTTATTCAGAAAATAAATTCTCAAAATATTTTTAATCATTTTTGGGGAGCAGTCTATGGACTCAAAACAAGATTTGAAAGATTAGAATAATTTTAATACACTTTTTGCTGTGAAAATATCTCATTATCTAGTTCTGCTATAATTTAACAAATTTTTTTAAGAAAAAAATTAAAATTTCAATTTATCTTGAAAAATCAGTACAATCAGTACATTTTAAAAAATTAATACATTTCAGTGCAGAAATTTTTAATCAGTACATGTACTAATGAAATCAGTACGAATGGTCACCTTATGTATGACTAACTTTTTGCCACCAACCAGTATATAGAACACAGATACTGTCGCTCCATTTTTTGATACAGCCTCCATACAAATGTCCTCCCGTAATAGCATTTTTGGACATAAATAACTCGAATATTTCGTCATTTTGACAAAATTTTGAACACATGTTTATTTTCACGGTGTCAACTTTTATACCGAATGCAAATATTATCGGGTTTTTCCCAGAGAATCCCATACAAATATGGTGTAGGGTATAATATGGTTGGGCTTACTTTCTTAAACTCTTTTTTTATTTAAGTATCAAGCTATTTATAAAACAGGGAGACAAGTAAAAGAAAGACCGGCTGCACACATTATATGTATGTATTAAAATCCAGCAAATGTAAAAAATGTATGCAGAATTAGGTGATTTTTAGTTCAGGGGCTTAAATGTGACTTACGGTAACTTATGGATCCAACGTTATAAAATTCTGTATATATACAGTCTAACACATGAACACACAATAAGATTGACGGATAAATGGATGGATGGAGAGACATGCTTTAAACGACTCAGAAAGTGATTATGGGTCGATCAGTATATTTAAAGATGGGTCTTACATCTAGTTGTAGGTGAATTTGCACATATGGGCAGAAAACAATAAACGTTAATATGTACATATGTACATTCATACTTGTTTATTAGCATTTTCCATCATAATAATTGAGGCGCATAAGGAAGAAGCCATATAAATCTTATCTTACAATTTACCAATTATACCAGTATTTATTTTCGTTTCCTTCAACATATTCGAACATAAACATTTTTGTTAACAGTTTTGATTACAATTTTTTTTGAAAAAACTTTGCATTAAATAAAAGTTAATAAACTAAAAAATATTAGGATATTCACAAGGTAGTCATAAAGTCATATGTCTTAAAAAAATAAAACGAAAAAAGCTACTTTTGTGAGCATCCGCTCATAATTAAGTGTGCTATTTTAAAATTGAATCAGCTGCTGGATAAAACAGAAAATTAATAATTTCAAAAATATTTTAAAATTAATGACTGCGACTTGTTAATTATATCAACGGCCGCCCGGCTCAGGTTTCTACTGTTAATGACAAAACAATAAACACAGTTCAAAAAGTCTTATTATTATAGAACTTTTTTATTTTAAGCACAACAACAATTTTTTAAACTATTGCACAATATTAAATTTTTAAGACAATATGACTTGTTTGAATACCCCAAATATTAAAATTGATCTTTAGACCAATGAAAAATTTGTATTGAAAAATAATATTTTTTATTCAAGTTATGAAGAAAGTATCCTTACTCGGTTTGGCGAAGGTTAAAGCACTGGGTAGGAGTACTGAATGTTAGCTCTTTGTTTGGGCACTCAATACTTAAAAGCAGTTACTTGATATTCTCAGAGTTGTAGCTTTTAAGCCAAAAAATAAAATAACAAACGGCTTAAATGTAAAACTTTAAAAAAACAACCTAAATATAAACATGTTTCTAAGTTTCAAAGTTAAATCAACCGATGTAAAAACTACTGTCAATTACAGCTCAGAAAATATATTAAAGTGAACGCAACCAATAGAATTTTTTTTAAAAAAGTGAGTTGTTGCGAAAACCGATATGTCTTCTGTTGAAACGAGCAAAAGTCAAAAAAGAATAAAATCAAAAAAATCAATTAAAAATAAATAAAAAAATACACTCCCTCTGTAAATTCGTACTAATGAAGTTATGAGATCGAAAATTCATTTTGTACTGATGGCTGTTGTTAAGTCTAAAAATTTATATTTTTGACGAAACAAGCGTGAAATTTTCCACTGTCGTATTTTTTCGAACTGCAGTTACTCGAAGCTTTTGCAATACGATTATATCTCATTATATATCATTATATCTCAGAGATCGCACTATTCGTGTTGTAATAGATAATATCCCTTCTAATGAGCTTACAGTCTATTCAGGGGTACCGCAACTCTTCGTCCTCTCTCCTACTCTATTTATTATCATTCTTAATGAGGTCCTGGGTCAGATTTCAAATTCTATATATTCCTTTGCGGACGACTGCAGCAAATGCCGTTCATATTCATATGGCTACAGGACTAGTTGTTTAAAGATTGAGTCTATGAGGCAGAGTATGAATGGCACCCTCAACCGTGATCTGGTGCTGATCTCCGATTAGGGTCGACTTTAACGCCCGTAAGACCCAATGTTGTCTTTTGACACATAAGCGCACGTTGGATCACACTAAATCGTCTGTATTAATAAATGGTTTAAGTATTGGAAAGACAAAAACTCTTCATGTTCTGGGCATGAAAATCCAGTGCGATGTCCGCTGGATGGAAAAGGTTTTTTTTGTGTCGAAGGAAGCATCCATTCTTAAAACGGTGTAGTAATTACTTTAAGCCATCTGATCTTCTCAATATTTATATCACCTATATCCGACCGAGAATGAAATACAATTCTCATGTATGAGCAGCAGCTCCAAAGTCTATTTTGGATCTTTTTGACCCCGTATAGGAACGGGCGAAGGTACTCATCGATTACGTTGGCGTATCTAATCTTCTCGATTTACTTGAAAATCGCCTCAATGTGAGATGTATTTCCCTTTTTTTCGATACTACAATGGAATGTGCTTCGATGAAATCAGAGAACTTCTTCCTAAAACCCGTGCATTTTTGCGTGATACACATCTTTCAAGAAAAGTACACACATTTGTGGTCGACTGGCCAGTGAATCGCACTACGCATTACAGAGAGAATTCATTCTTTAGTCGCACAGTCTGTATGTGGAACGAACTGCCTTAATATGTCTTCCCTGTCACAGTCAATATCGAGAAATTTAAATTATATGTCCACAAACACTACTCCCTACATCCTCCTTCCCATAACCTATTTTTCTGACACCAACACGATACAATAATGCATGTATAGGGGTCATCCCCAAAGTTCTGGTTATTGTACATATTTAAAATAGATGTTGATATCGATGGCGTAAGCGAGTAACATTTTAAGCTGTTCACATTTGCGTCTCGTATAACCCTTTTTAAAGATAATATTGAAAAGATCACACGAAAGGCTGTCTCCTTGTCTGAAATTTTGTTTGTTGTTGAAAGGCTCAGACATATCCCTACTTATTTTAACTGAGGATTGCGTATTAGTTAAGTTCATCGTGCCGAGTCATATTAGTGTTCACTGATAAAAAAACTCAGACAAAATATTTCAGTTTTTGCTAAAAAAATCTTCTTTCCGGCTTGATTTTTGCGATATGTCTAAAACAGCTGAGCTGTTACACACGTCTTGTGAAATTTTGGAAATGTTGATTGTGTTCAACAAATACATACATATCGCATCCTAAATCAAATAGAAGCGCATCTCAAAATCAAACACTTTGACGGTAGTATGTTTTTCTGCCCTTCAAAACATTGTTTAAATTTATTTACCGAATTGATTTATGCAACAAAACAACCTTCCTAGAGCAAAGTTTACATAAATTCAAGAGATATTTTTGTATTCGCCAAGAATTTAAAGTAGGAACTTTGGTTGCCGAAAAATAAATGATTTCGATATATTTTAAGTTGTGGCAGTTTTAGATTTTGTGTGCGACATGTGAGCTATATTTAACGTTTCTACTAGAGAGTGTTTTATTTTAATCTTAGAAAGCAAATGACATTGTTATACGTGTTGTACGTGTAAAACTCATCTGTTATATGACAATTTTAAAGAGGAACAAAACTTCATTATAAGTAAGTTAAAAAAAATTAAAATCATGTGATTAATTTATATCGCAAGAAACTGTCTTAAATATTGTAGGTTATGTTTATGTAGTTTCTTTCGGTTAAAGGTAGCAGTCATCAATTAAAACGAATTACAAGCCTAAAAGCGCTACAGTTAAGTCTGCAGGCATTCGTCACAATAACTTTCGATAATAAAAAATTTTTAATTTTGCGTACTTTCAGTTTTTAAACAGTTTATAATTTGAATTACATCACGTCGGTCACTTTTAGTATAGATTAAAAAAAAACATATAACATATTACTATTATGGCATAAAAATATATAAGAATATACCTTTTGATATTCTCTATACATGTATATAGTTAATCTAATTATTATTATAAAAATATTGTATCTATAAGCTTTATTTAATTTTACAAAGCAGTAATATGTACACAAAGGTGTTGTTGATATTAAAAAATATGATTTAATCGCTTTAAAATTTTGGAATGCCAAGAACACATAGTCCAAAACTTGTTTTATGCGATTAATTTCTAATACCATGTTCGAACATACATACATCATAAATTGAGGCAATTTAAAGTAAATTGAGCAGTTAAGTTTTCTGTTCACCCTATAAATTAGCATACGACAGGTTAAAAAATATTTTTTTCAATTTTTAAGTACATTAAACAACTGATCAGCTGACTTTTATTTACGCCATATGTTTTCTAGCTTAGATTGGCAAATTTTTTATGTTATATTATGGCTGTGTATACCGTGTGTATGTGTGATGGCAACATTTTTGACAACCTAGCTAGAATTTAGGTACAACCATGGTGAAATTATTGTACCAGGTGGTGTTACGAGCACAGCTGATCTACTTTTTTCATGCATATATCGAGGCTGGGTAGTCAAAGTTGTTTACATTTACACATCTTTTTCTGACAACCGAGCCAACGAAAACTACAACAAAAACGAAAATTTTATTCACCAAATTTTGTTGTTGTAAAATCAACACCACCTGATAAATTATTGCGCCATGGGTACAACGAAATATATGCTAAATTTTTACAGGAAGTTGTTGTTGTAGGGAAGAGGTCACCTAATTGTTCCACCATGGCTTACATATTAAAAGCTTTCAAGCTTTAATACTAGTTGAACACAGTTCTTATTAAATCAGCGGGGTTTCACTTTAAGCTTAACTTAATTTATAAAGCAATTTGCTTTTAATTGCTCAATTTAATAATTGAAATCTTGTTTGGTAAATTGAGCTCACGCAATTAAGGTCTATGTGTGAACATGACATAACAAACTATCGCACAAATAATAACAAGTGATTTGTTTAGGAATTTTTAAAGTATATAAACTCAAAATTTGCATAAAATGATTCTTTGTGTTACTCACTAGCATATAACAATCTTGCAAAATTAAAAAAAAGTGTTCGTAAATATTTATGATCTTTTGCAGAAGTTGTGAAGTGGTGGAACCAGCTGCTTAAACCAGCACAACAATGCTTTAAACAATTTAATTGATTAACAAAATTTGAGGTAAAAAAAATTTCGTTGACACAACACCATTATTTTATTTATTTTATAAAATTGCAAAAACTTAAAAAAAACCTGAAACTAAATTGAGTTAAATATTCGTTAGTTTTTTCGCTTATAAGCCGGACTTAATAATTTTTTTTAATAATATTATTTATGTTTTTGTGTTTTTTTTTCTTAGCATAACTTATGGTTTTAAAATTTTTTTCAGAATTTAATTTTTTTAATTTTAGCTCAAGCTCGCTTATTATTTTTTTTTAAGGATTTTGTTTTTATCAAGTAATAATAAAAATAACTTTTATTTAAAAAACAAACAAATTTTGCGGACACTAGTCGAGTAAAATTAATTTTTGACATCAGCTCCGGATTTTCAGCAATACTCCTCGTTTGGTAGTAAGTGATGCAAGTATGTTTTGTCCAAAAGTTAAAATTTCACTTACAAGAAAATTTAAGAGAAGTGTTTATTTTTAAAGCAAAATACGTGAAGTTTTTGTAGAAAATTTTAACTTGTTTGTTTTAAGGCACATGCGATTATTCATAAAAACCGCTAAACTGTGGGCTTGATTTCGAAAAGGCAATGTAATGCACCAGCAATGACGGGACGTTTTAAAATTTATTTTTGTAGCATATGTGGACTAAGATAAAATCTTCTCTTTAGCTATGCTCATTTATGTCGCCATCAGTCGGATGCTGGCGTACTTTGTAAAACGTAGGTGTCTGAGAATGCTGACCCTCAGGATTTTCTTGTACCTGGATGTCACTTTCTATAACACTTTTTTTCCATCAGGGCATTGCAATGTACATTATGCAAACATTGTATTTCAGTGTCAACATCCAATAGATACGTTTGACATTGATTTTAGCTGTATTTGGGTTATATTCAAAATCAGGTCTCATACTCTTTGCTTCAGATTTAATTATAGAAGTCCAAACGTGGCTTCGTCTTCTTTCTAATTTCGTGACCAGAATTTTTAGATATTGTCCAAAAAGTAAAATTGTTGCTAATTGTGATTTCAATCACTCCAGAGGGTGTCAAAACGGAGTCTACGAACTACCACGAAAACCACTCCAGAGGGGAGCTATGTTGGGTTATTTATTGCACACAATCTTCTTATGCAAATAGTGAATGAACCAACATGCATTTCGTGTCTTGAAGGGCAGCAAAATTATACCCCCGGCCTTTTTTTTACTTTGCATCCAAAAAGGGGTGAACCACTCGCATAAGCGTGACATTTTTATTTACGAAGCAGATCTCAATATTTTTTTTCGGCAATCCAGCTGGAAACTGTGTTTCTTGACTGATAATTTAAAGCCATGGCGAAAACGCTTGAAAGTATCATTTTACTCTATTAGGATCCAGAATATATATATACACTAGAGGGCCCCAAATGAATAATAAAAAAATACAAACGGAATGATAAATTTATATGTACCCTCATCACTTATGTGAAGGATATACTAAAGGATGAACTATCATCAGAGTAAAAAAGTTTCGTTTTAATATCAAAAAACTTATCTGTTCCGAATAATATCAATTTATATTTACAAATTCGGATGAGCTGAAACACATTCAAATCCGTTCGCACGAACTATCTTGCAACATAATGGACATACTCGTCTGAGAAGAAAGGATACTGTTGTGCTTCGGAAATAAATTAACTTTACTATGAGCACTAAAATTTTAGTCTGGTGCTGGCTGGACTAATAAAAATTATTTAGTTTTAAGATTTGAATATTTATTGTAAGCTAGCCAAAGGCGAAGATTCAATAAAAAAAATTATGAAAAGAAAATTCGGATCGTACTTTGATTACAAGAATGAAAACAAACATTAATACTATATATCGTCATCAAAAATCTAAAAGAACGTTTCATCAAAATCGAGTTTTGGATTTATTATGATTCGTTAGTTTAATTTAATGCGTCTACCAGTTTTAAGATTTCTGCAATCAAAAATAACGCTTTATATTCAAAACTAACGTGTAATTATTTTCCTCTAAATTTTTCTTATGTAGAAATACTTTACGATTTGGAATACCACCAAGTAAGTCAAATTTATTAAGTCTCTTCCCAAAAAGAGGAAAAAAGTTGTGTAAGTCGAAATAACGTTTTTGGCTTCTCTTGTAAAATTCAAATAAGTGATGCTTCGTACTTTTGGAAAATCGCCAGCGATATGTACATTTAGCCAAATTCATTGGCGGACAGATGGACGGAGAAAAGGATATCGTTCTATAGATTCAGAAATTGATTCTGAGCCGAATGATATAATTGAAAATGCGTCTCTGACTTTTATTTTTGGGCCAAGTATGTACATATGTGTTGTAAGTATGAGTCCTCTAAGAAAATTTAATCCTTTGCCTTAGATTTATTACCAACAGTCAGACATGTTGCCATATGCTACAAAATTGACTGAAATTCTCTACAGGGTCAAGAAAATACACAACCACATATGCATATTTAAAATAACAATTTAAACCCTCTCTTTCACCGATAAGTAAGTAGTATTGCAGTAAAAATTTCTAAAACATCTGCAAATGAAAAGGTTAAAAAAACTTTAAATATATAAACATTTTTTACAATATTTTTTTATATTTAATTAATGGGAAATTCTCACAATTAAAGTAATAGTAACACATTTAATAAATTCCATCCTAAATAATAAATATAAAAGAAAACTTGCTTTAAACTTAAATATGAGGTGTTTCAGAAATTGACGTCCACAACTATTTTAAGTGTTAAAATATTTTGATAAAAATTTTATTATTGCGGAAACGGTTACTGTTTTAAACACACTTTGTGTTGTATAAAAAATGTTTTTGTTTATTTATTTATATACTTTCGCGATTTGCGTGTTAATAATTATGTTATAATTAGTATAATTTACATCAAGTCATTTTCATTAAATTTTTTGTTCCAATTCACATCCTAAGACAATGATTTAAAAAGCTTAAGGTTTTTTAATGTTTTTGCCGCTTTAATTGCACTGTGATTAAAACGTTTTTAAATAAAAAGAAATGTTAAATATTTAAAGTCCACTTGAAATAAAAAATCTATTTTAAATAGTTTATTAATGTAGCCTGATTTGTTTCATATTATTATTCATATCTAAAAAGTAACGAAATGGGATCGTTAACAGTAAAATATAAATATGTATTAAAATGTTATTGTGATAAAATTTTTTACCTCTCCGTTGCGGTAATTTGTAATTCAGGATGTTTGGAAAGGACACGAATTATTATCATATTTGGCGAATTCACAAGGTACGATACAATAGCATATTGTATTATTGTCATATAATTTCACAATAGCATAAAAATTTTGTTGTTGCTTTTCATACGAAACTTGTTGTGAAACAATACAACTTTGTTTGATATGTTTATTGTGATGTCGTATTATATACAAAGTCATGCGCCAAGCGCCTAAAACGAAACGGCGAGTTTTTTAATTTATTTTTAGAGCCGCTAGCACTCGCATCCGTTAAAAACGTCTATACTAAAAACTTAGGCAAAACCGCCAAAGAAGATTCCTTAAGCCGCCTCCGCCGGCAAAAATAGCCGGCACTGCTCTCTGACACATCAGCTGTTTTTTGTTTACGTAAAAAATAACAAAATTCTTGAGATTTTTTACTAAAACTTTGCTTATTTTAATGGATTTTAGAGATTCTAACCAGGTTAGATATAGACTATTTTGTGTTTTCATGGGTCTAATTTCTACAAATTATTAAGTTAAGCCAAGAGCAGCACCAGATTTATGTACATAAATATGTGTTTGTTTTTCTATTGTTTGGTCGTATCAGCTGATTTAGATTTTAAATACGACACCTACAAATATACGAAGAGTTGTTCACAACCGTCATATTTTTTGGTTGTATTATTTTACAATATATGATTTCACAAGACCTTGTGAATTCACCAATTATGTTTTGTCAATTATAAAATGGGTGCTTAATTTCTTAACTTTGCGATAACTCCTTTTATTTATGGCCACGACAATGTGCGTTGTATTTAATAATAATTACGGGGCATTTAAAATTCTATAAGCATTTTTTAAAAAAACATCAAGTGACAAACGCGTGACTAGCGAAAGTTTGTTTTCTGATTTGTCGCTGAGATGGTGTTGTTGTAGTTGATGCTTTTGTCTTCTTTTATAGATTTAAAGAGTTAAACAGTTACATACATACATAGGTACATATGTATGTGTGTAATAATTACTTGAAAATATACGAAACATGCCGTATTCTAAACAAATAAAAGTTTTTTTACTTACACCACATACGTGGTAGGGCTATTATGCGTTTGTGCAGATGTTTCCAACACCCAAAAGTAATGGTCTGAGACCTACCTTTGAGTAAACCGATCGACTCACAATAACTTCCTGAGTCGATTTGTGTACATAAGTCCGTCCGGCTGGGTGTCTATGTATTCTTGTAATTAAAGTACAAGTCGCAATTTTAAAGATAATGTGATGAAATTTGGGACAAAGAAGTTTTGTGTCACCGACACGAAGCCTGTTGTTTGTGGTGATGATTAGCCCCCATAGAAATGTCTCCCTGGAATAAGCATTTTGGGCTATAGCTGATTGGAATTTTAACACAGTTTTGCACAGCTGTTTATCTTTATACTGCCAAATGTTATACTAAATGCAAATATTATGGTCTTTTTTTCCAAGAGCTCCATACAAATGTGGTAGAGATATATAAAAGTCGGGCTTGACCGACTGTAACTTTCTTACTTGTTTAATAACCTGCAATTAATAACGAAATATTTGAAATTACGACATTGTTAAGTGACAAATCAGCTTTACATTTAAAACGTACGTGATTTTGTAAATATAAGATAAATTATTATTAAATTAAAAAAAACAAATTGACGAAAACTTTTAACTTATATTTACATTTTTAAAGTAGTTTAACTAACTTTCTTTCAAAACAAGAAAAATTTAACTGGGTTTAGTAAAAATTGTTTTATTTAGTTTCAAAAAGTCGATTTATTTCAGCTACCAGTACCTTTGTTCTGTATTTTTGGTGACAAATGCCTGAATCGAAAAGTTTATAGTCCCCTTTTTGAAGACGTTAAGCCTTAAAATTTTTTTTAAGTTTTTAGTTTAAAAGTTATGTATTATTCAAATTGCACTGTTTATAACATAATTTAAAATAACGTTTTTTTATGGGCATCAAAAGTTTGTGAAAATAAGGGGACCCCTCCAAAAACGCTGTCTTCAATTTTTGTTTTAAAGATGGTTCATTACAAAAATATTTTTACATTTGATTCTACTAACAAAGGGTAGTTTAACCCTTAACTAAGTTTGGCAAGATTGGTGAACTTTTTTTGGCGTTAAAAGTTTCAAGAAATCAGTGGACCCCTCAAAAAATAGTTTCATCAATTTTGGTTCAAAAGCTGATTCAGATTTATTTAAAACGCCTAACTTTATCTACCTATGTTGTACCTAAGATTTTAGTTAATAAATATTTTCACATTTTCTATAAAAAAGCAATTATATTTTCTTAAATTTTATATTTTAAAATATAGTAAAAAAAAAAATTTTTTTTTTGAATAACTTGCAGGGAATCAAAAAGTTTTTCTATTAATATTTAGAGATATTATTAACCACTTTTTTATGAACAGGTGTTCCCTTACTGTATGTGCTTACGTGTATATATCACAATACTCACTTGTATATCCTTAAACGGTACGTACTCTCATATGTGTTATAACCAACACTACTAAATTATTTCCCTATTAAGGTGCCACATGAATATTTAATAAACTGTTTTAATATGAATGTATTTCTCTGTGTTAATAAAAAATAAAAAAACTGGCATAAATTGTAATTGGGTGAATTTTGCTTTAGTTAAAAAAAGTAAATATAGGGTACTATTTCCTAGGCTCTTAATATAAGTGATATAAAGTCGTCCAAGCATTATATTCGGCAGGACCGACTCTTTTGATTCCCTTCACATTTAAAATACAATTTCTTTGTAGCATTTGCAAAATTTCCGTTTATGTGGCGCCTGCCATTAGCCGTGCTTCCATCTAACCAATTTCTTTTTTCAAAATATACACGTTTTAATGCAATTGTTTTTTAGAAGGATTAAAGTCGATAACTGTTATAATTTCCGAGACATACTGAATCTAAAGTTTTATAAATTT
The DNA here is from genome assembly GCA_963583895.1 of Melanophora roralis. Classification (NCBI taxonomy): domain Eukaryota; kingdom Metazoa; phylum Arthropoda; class Insecta; order Diptera; family Rhinophoridae; genus Melanophora; species Melanophora roralis. The sequence continues at coordinate 27,960,786 of OY757187.1, read as the reverse complement.
TTTTTTTATTAAGGTTCTTTCCGAGCTTTGAACATTAACTAAAATAAAGTACCAAATGCGATCGTGTAATATAAGCAAGAAAATGTAAAATTAATGTATAATGTGGAAAAGATATTTCGAAATTTTGTGTCAGGAATTGGAGAAGAAGCGTAGAAGATTAAAGGGCCTGGAAGTCAATTCTTCGGTCGTCTAATATAACAAACAGTCTGTAATAGCCACCTCATTAGGTAAGAAAGTTTCTTTGCAATCTCAGTCCAGAATCTCAAATTTTTTTATTTTTAAAATATGCAAAAATGTAACAAAATATTCAGAAAAGTATTTTTTATTTGAAGTCAATATGCCGTAATTTCATATCTCTAGACTCACAATCTTAAAAATGCAAAGCAGTACAAAAGATTTAAAAAAATACTTTTTAACTGCCTGATTGACTTTTGGCTATCTGTGTCCAAAGATTATTGCTTTAGTTTTCGGACTCATAATCCCAAAAATTGAAAAAAGTAATAAAAATGTAAAAAAATACTTTTTGGGCACTATATTGACTTACGACCTCAACTTACGACAATTCCAAAATATTAAAAAAGTAACCAAAATGTTAAAAACGTATATTCGGGTCATCCTTTTAAGTTTTGACTTAGAGTTATAAACTCAAAATTTAAAAAAAGTACTAAAAATGCGAAAACAAAATACTTTTCGGTCGCCTTTAATTAAATACATATGAGTCATAAACTCAAAATATGCCAATAAATTATCAAAAAACGTGAAAAAAGTACTTTTTGATCACTTTATTGACTTTCGACCTCAATCTGGTTCAGGAGTTTTTAATTTGATATTTATAGACTCATGATCCCACAAAATGCTAAAAGTACTTTTATTAACTTCTTGACTTTCGACCACAATTGTAAACCTTAGAAAAATATTAAAAGTAAAAATTTCAAAAAACTCAACCCTTTTTGAACCTTAGTGGTACAAAATTTCAAATAAGTACCAACAAGGTGTTAATACTTTTTCAAAACTAGACGAAAGCAATTTAAATTATTTTGCGATGTTATTTAAAATATTTTAAATCAATGCTTATGTAAATGTACATATGCCAAAACTATAACCAAATTTAACCCACGCAGGTGTAGGGTATTCAAATCATTAAGGTCTTGTCATTATGTACATTCGGTATAAAAAAATGTTAAAATTTAATTGTTTTTTTTTTTTTTGATACTCATAAATATTATTCGTGTTGTATGTAGGCACATGCATTTATTTTATTCATTCATTTAGTCACTCGTTTGTTCACATCCATACAAACAAATTATTCTTGCAGTCAGTCACTCATTCGTAAACATTTCAATTATTAATTGCTTAGAGTATGCAGTAAACTTCAATGAAAATGAAAGCAAAAAACCAAAAAAATATTAAAAAAAACATTAAAACTTTTAACGACTTTCTTTGTCGCCACGCGATTACACTCCTACTCCGATTTTTTAATCGTCAACCCCCTTCAATAAAATGCCAGCTTTTGTACATTGTACAATGGTTTGCTTTATCGTCCATAGTTTATCGTAGCATGAACGTTTTTATGTTGCAGGCAAAAATTAACATATCGCTTACTAGATGCAACATTATTATAACTTAGAAAACATAAATCTTGGTAAAACTCGTTTTAAATATTTCAAACTATTTTACTTTTTTAAATTAAATTTTAAAGTCACATATCCGCAATTCCAGGGGGAACCGCCCTAAATGAGAAAAATCGTTTCCTCGCTTATAAAAAAATAAATTTAAGTCTAAAAGAGAAAGAAATTGATCTAATTTTAAATAAATTGGTTCATATCATGGTGACAGAGGAAGCAAAGTGAGTTTTTGTCTCTTCCCTTTTTCTTTTTTATGCATATAGTTTGACACTTTGCCGTACGTAACCTTAAAGTCAAAACTCGTTTATATAAAATGTTAAAGGGTAACACCTATCACACTATTTTAGTAGGCATTAGAAACAAAAATCATGTTATTTCAGTATCCACCTATAATAAAACGGTTACAAGCTTATCATCCCTTGGAACTATGTATATCCTTTTATAAGGTAAAAACTTTGAAATGTTTAAATTAGTATAAAAAATAAGAGCAAAATGATCACACCCGTCACAATAAATTACCCATATATACAAAATTTAAAAGAATGAAAAAATGTCGGAGATGTTGAGTTATGACAATGTTGCACCAGGTACACCTTTATGTATGTACGTACACAGAAAGAAAAAACATATTCTAAAATCAATATAATTCATAAATTTATTTAAAATCGTACTTGAAATTTTTAAGTACGATTACTTCGAAAAATTAAGCAGAAAAAACTTGTTGTTTTTAAATATATTTGTACATTAAAAATAAATGTATTGGTAGCTTAGATAGTAGCACGCTGGTGTTGCAGGTCGGAGAGTCCCAGGTTCAAATCCCATCTACGGTGAGTATAGAAAATAATGTTAAATTATAAATATTAAATATAAAAATGAAATGTAAAACTCTTCTTTTTTATTAAGTAAGAAATTAGAAATAGATAAATCTTCTTTGTGTAAGAAAATCCGTACTTGGTTTAGGAAAATCGGTACTCACTGTACTTTTGACAGTAAATTTTATTTGGTTCATGTTTTCTGTGTACGTTTGTGCTTGGTGGCGGTATGCAGTACATAATGTCTTTGCGCTTTAGGAGGCATTCTTAACAAGCTCATAATAAATGAAGCCAAACATTGTGTGACGATTTAGTGAAAAAGGAAAACGAAAACAAATAAAAATAAAAATTTGTTTTAGCTGCGACAGTGTCGCCAAAAAAAAAACTTAAAGCGTTAGAGTTATTTGAAAAGTTTAAATTTTTTTAAAACGAAAAATAACAGTAACTGCTTAAGTTGAAAATTGAATTTCATCGCTACATATACCTTTCTGGAGTCACATTTCCCAGTAACCTAGAACAACTGCTATAGGTGTAATGGCTATTTATTGGTTAAAAAAAACAGGGATAACCCCAGAATAATTTTGACGTAACTTTTGGCAACAATATACATACATCAGTAACACTGTATTCCATGCATTAAAGTAATACTTATCTTACGTCTTTCATTTACTATTCTCGTTGTTAGTCAGCCAAAGTGTTTAAAAAAATCTGAAATCTGTCATTGTATTATGTCAGCCCTCTTGGGTATTATAATAATTGTCAAACGACCGAATCAATGCGGAAAGAAGCCAAAATTTCTGTAAAAGCAAATAGACAAGCTAAAATAAGAAGAATGAAATGTCAAGTGGTGTCGAAGTTGTCTGTCTTTCATAGCATTCATTCATTATTTTGGGAAAGAGGCTGGTTGTATTGCACTTTAGTTGACATTATTCTTAAGGCTTTATGCTTTTGTATTTTTTGCTACCTCTTTACTTTTTGAGAGAAAAGAAAATTTACAAATTTTAAGTGTTCAATTTTTTTTATTAAAGAATAATAAAAAAATTCATTGTCAATAGCTTAATGATTTAAACAAGTAAGAGTGCTATATTTGGCTGTTCCCAATATTATATACTAGAGAAAAGAGAAGGTGTTAGTCTGGCAAGATTTCAGTTGTTTATAATTAATTGTACCCTTTCAGTCCCACCAAAAACCGATTATTGCTTAAGCATCATGGATACTTGACTTTGGTGTTTATTCAGCTGGTGGGCCGAACTTCAAATACGATAACTTACACTTTGTTTAAGGTGTTACCTGAGAGTTTTGAATGTTTTAAGGCTCTTGTTGTATTTAACTTGTTTTAAATATTTTTAAAAATGGCCATGTTTGTATTAAAATTTTTTTCGTGGGACGTTATTGATCTTTAAAAAGTTAATACAGCAAATTTATTCACCTGGGTAATTCGACTTCTTGGTTCCGGAAACTGAAACTCAACAGACGGAGACGGCTAAATTGACCTTCCTATCGAAAGGGATAGAAATCCCACAGTAGTTATGACCCAAAATTTTTGTATAAGGAGGACGCCTTTATGGGGCTATGCTGAAGAATGGGCTGATCATTACAAGTTTTTATAGGCTTGATTCTCATAAAAATAATCTTATCGACCTCTATTAAAATATCTTCTAAAGTTTGATCTGTTGATCACAAAGAAACATAGACGCGTAGTTAAACAAATGGATTAAAGGAAGCTTTACTCAACTCAGCAAGTAATTCGAGGCGATCGGTGTAATTTTAGGGCTTTGCGAATTTCTATCAAAAGCTTCACCCTTTGACTACGAGGAATTTTCTGCCTTACTTTTACTCCAAAAAGCCACATTTCAACTAGAGATGAGCGATCCCGTGATTTTGAAAGCATACTGTAAACAGTGAACAGTTATTTTAAATAGTGACGGTAATCGCTGTTTATAATTTTTCACAAACATATGTGTTAATATGTAGTTACTTCACACATAAATACCCTAAAACCTTACTTTAATTAACATACCATATCAACACTGCATTTACCAATTGCTACTCCGCAACATTTTTTATTTTTTCCACGAACTACAATGTAATTTATGTATATGGGGCTTAAAGATTGAATGAACTTAGTCTGGTAACAACATGGCAGTTAATAGTTACTTCACAGGAAATCACAAAAATATTTATTTTCTTAACATAACAAAGTAACTACATCGCAGTAACAGTTACTTCACAGTTTATGTCACTGTCGTTTACAGTGATTTTCAAGTCACAGGTATAAAATCACAGGTACAGAAATATCGCTGATCTCTAATTTTAACACTTAAGTGTTGTCAGAATTTAAAACTGTTTTATTCTTTTACATCAAAAACCCTTAAGTTTACATATTCAGATCACGGTTCTGACTAAAGACCGTTTTGAACAAAATCTTTCCAGCTTATACGTTTCTTGCAATGAGGAACAGTTTAGCAGAGGCGTTAAATTCATACGACTGCCGCTCTTAAATTAGAACGTTTAAACTCAGGATTATGTGTTTTTTTCAAACTCAATTTTAATAGTCTAATGTTATTTCATAAACCAAAAACATGCGCATAAAATATGCGATAAAAAGTAAAAAATATGCTTTAACAAATTAAAAATATTTATCTGAAAACGCAGTATTTAAAATTGAGTCGCGTTAACGAATTAACATTTCGAAAAAATTCCGGAACAAAATAAAAAAGTGGAAACTAAAATGATGTAAAATATTGTTTAATTAAACGGTCTAAAAACAAGTCCGGCATCGTTTTTTTTGTCAAATCAAAAGAAACCAGAATGGGGTTCACTTCAAACAAAAGGCAACAATCAACGCCCAAAAGACATTTTTTGTTTTCTTCAATAAAAAAAATTAAAAATGCTTTAAAAACAGGTTATGCGAAAAATATTCTCTTAAATAAAAAATATGTCAAAATTTACTTATGTATATATTTAAAATATGCAAAAATATGTTCTAACAACTTGATGACAAAATTTTGCTTAAGCGGGTGATAATAATAATGGGGTTCATTTCAAAATAACTAATTAAATAAAGAAACAAAAGGTGACAATGAACACTGACAGATTTTTTGTTAGGTTTTTTAAATAAATATAAACAATTTAAAAAATGTTTTAAAAACGGCCCTTACAAAAAATATGCCAAAATATGCTGCTATATGCGAAATATGCAAACATATGCCCTAACAGATCGATGCCAAAATTTTGCATAAGTTCTGAAACGGATGAATAACAATATTATTGGTTAATACGACGCACAGAAAAAATATGATTTTGCATATTTTTGGTTGCCCTGTTCATGAGCAGTGGAATATTATCCTTTGGTACTTTGCGGAAAAATTGTGCATAAATGCCAAAATTTGATATTAACATGTCAACGAAATTGCTAATTTCAAAAAAGAGTAATCTGGAAAACTTGAAGAATGATGCCCAATCATTGAGACAACTGCATTTTTTTGCAGACATTAGTGCATTTGGGGTTTTAGTATACGTACAGGGTGTCCGCCGGCAAGTTATACTGCTTTGTTTGTTTATAATTTTGGAATTACTAAAAAAGAATGGATCTTTAATTGATAAATGTTTTATTTAATGTCGGCCATTATGTATAAAATACAATATCAGACCGGCGGACACCCTGTAAATACTTACCTTTATCCTATTATTTCTTAGAAAAATCTGAACTTAAAATATTAGTCCCTTTAATTTGGGTAATAACCATTTAACTTACACTGCAGTGTTTCACTATCCCAAATCAGATATCTTAATGATTGCGTTTACCACCCCATAAGCTTAAAATTTGTGACCAGGAAATCTAAGTTTCTTTCACACACTATATGTGCATACATATGCACATTCATTCAATTGGCCTTAATGGAATGGTGTGTTGTCTGGATCAAAAAAAAAAGTCCCATCTGCTGCAACAAAAAAAAACCTTAAAGAGCTTTAAAGAAATGTGTTTCGACAATTTAAAAAGAGTCGATACATCAAAAGTATATAAAAAAAAAGAATTTTTGTGTTCTTGGCCTTGTGCCAACAGCTAAAGAAATTTTGGAAAAAGAAGAAAACTTAATATTTTAAAATGCACCAACAAATATTCTCTTACATTCTCTTTATGCAGCAAAAAAGTTGGAAACAATTTTAGGTGACTCCTGCAAATTCTTTAATAAAATTTAACAAACTTCTTTGGTTGGCATACATTGTGTCGAGCATAAGGTAAAAGTAAAGTTACACCCTTTGCAGACTACAAGTAGATGGAGCAAGTTAATTAAAGCATTTGAGCATTTTCTAATACGTTTGGTTTGGCAAAATACTTTAAGCGGTTAAGAAATACCTAAAGTAAGTTCCTAAATTGTTACATATTTTCCAGGATAAAGCTGTAAGAAATTATTCTGCTTGAAAAACTAAGTTTCCGTGTTGTGGTCATAAGGTTACTATGGTGACAAATATACCTAGTTTTTTTTTTGGTTTTAAATCTTTCACCAATGTTTTGAATTTTTAATAACAATAATATTAGATATATTATAATTTATAACAAATAAAAATATTTCCTATCTGGATAACATGAAAATTAAGTAGGTGATGTTTACATCCAAAAACACTAATACCATTCAAAGAGTAATGATGATGAAAATTCGTAGGTGGTTTCGAAAATGCATTCTACTCGGCTGATATTGTTAGAAAAATTTGCCTTTAAATGAAGTTTTTTTCAACATCAATGAACAATATTATTTGTTTCTAATTAAAAGAAATAAAAAAACTATAAACTTAAGTCAAAAAAAAGAGCAAACATTTTCCTACTTTTATTGCTATTACTTTTTTATTATTATTTTTTATTTTTATTTTATCGAGCTTGTGGTAAATCGTTATTTATATATTTTTTTTATATATTATTATTATTATTATTATCTTTATTATTATTATTATTCAACACTTTTTAAAATATTGGTTAGGATTTAATCCCATATTTCTTGTTCATTTATAGGGTTTGTTTTTGGTTAAGTTTGTCTATATGCATTTCATTGGTTCTTACACCAAATCATCAGTAGACTTAACCCAAATTCTTAAAAAACTCATGAATATTTTATGTCTTTATTTAATAACCTCAATAAACAAAATGAGACTTACTATAAGCAAACCAAAACGTTAAAATTTTTTTAAGAGTCCAACAAACCAATATTCGCTATTCTTTTTCTTAAACAGAAATGTGGCGAAAAATTAATGTTTGGAACATTAAAACAAAAAAAAAAAAAAAACAGCAATAACTCAAAGGTAAGCAACAACTAAAAAGATAATGAACAAAAAAAAAACATATTAAAAGAATAAGCTAAGCAGTGCGATAAAAAAAATTTACAAATATTTGCATTGTCTTACAACAGTTTACAACTTTAACATGATGTTTTTAAGAGAATACGAACATTTTAGCCGGTATTAAAAATCAATTAATAAATGAACGTTCTCTTAACTTTTTATAGGGTTCATTTTATATTTTTATGCTCATTTTTCCTGTTAAACAAGAGTCACAACAACAATTATGAGAATTCATTTCTGTTGTAAAATCCAGAGCAGAGACTGACAACGGATGTTACTTCGGATGCTCATAGAGTATTATTGAAAAAACATGCATAAGTGCGTACGGTTACAGCTAAAAAAATACACTCTCCATAATACATTCGTTTCACTTTCAGCTTAAGTATACACAAGTAACCGAAATCAAAGTATTTTCGTGAAAATACCCAATACTGTACAGTGTATATCTAATTGGAATTAAGTACGTATGTATAATCATGTACACCCCTTAGAAAACAGATAAAAAAAAGTAGCCGTTTTATAATTCAATCGAGAGCTTCAATTTTTCATTTGTTTTGATATATTAGCAATGCACAATTTTAACTCAATTATAATGCTTGTGTTACAAAAACATCCAATGTATAACGAAACATACATACACATACAAATTGTTTGTAAGATACATATTTATTTCTTGTGTTTAGGCCGCATGTATTTATTTGTGTATGTATATATGTTTGGTTGAGTCATCAGCAGGCAAAATTATATTTACCAGCAGGGATGCCACAACAAAAATGATATTTCTGGCAAATTGTCTCGGACAAAAATTTACAAAACCACTTTTTACAACAATTTTTCTAATATATTAATAAAGTTTTGTAATTTATTAATTTAAATAAATGTTTTTATGTATTAATTTGTATTGAATTTTTAATAGTTTTTATATGTTTCTTAAATACATTTTTTGATGGCATAAGTACTTAAAGAAACGTGTCACTTAGTCGAAGCGTATGCCATTATGCTGCTAATTTATTAATTTATTTTATTATTTACTATGTCATATAAATATTATTAATTCGCATCAAAATTTATAAATTACAATTTCGTGTTTCAAGTTTAAGGCCGGTACTTAGGTTTAAGAAAGCAAGTCCCAGGCTTTAAAAGCAGAAGTCTTAAAGATGTAAAAAATTTACAAAACTTGTTTTAAATTGATGATAGTGGCATCCCTGGTTACCATATAATTGTGCAGAGAGAAAATATTCTTATAATATTTTCAGCGTTGTCAACTTTGAAATTTCAAAACACACCAAAATGTAGAAAAAAACGCGACATATAAAAACGCAGAAAATTTAGAATTTACTTTTTTTTATTAAAAATGTCTATTGGCTGAATTTCACACAGAAAGTATAACATTTTTGTATTAAAAATTAAACAGTAAATCCGTTCTTTACAGTTCAGGCATTTTGGAAAAAAATTAACAGAAAATAAAAAAATAAACTTCTTTGTATTAATTAGTACCAGAAAAAATTTCTTTTAATTTTATAAATTCTGTACAAAACTTTTAAAAATTTTTATATAAAAACTATATTTGTTAAAAGCAAAACTTAACTTGTTTTGACCGAAATATTTGTTGTTTTAAATCCTTTATTTGATTTTTGTAAAAAATTTTGTTAAATTATCTGTATTTTAACTTTTGTAAAAAAAATAACGTAAATATAAAAGGTTTTAGTTCAAACCGTTGAAAAGTATTTACTTATTTCTAGGGTTTTTCCCCCGGACTTTTTTGCTATTCGGGAAACGGGAAATCAAAAATTAATTTCCCGGGATTCCCGCTATTTAAATAAAGTTTACAGGTTGTACTAATAAAAAACTGTTTTTATTTTTAAACTAAAAAATGTATATAAGTTAATACATACATATAGAAAACTTATGAATTCCAACAACCGTTAAAAAACAGTTATTATTGGATTTTATATGTTATAGTACTTCTAATTATTATAAAATTGTAATGTTACGGGATTTTGAAAGGTAAACAAGGCTCCAAATTTATCAGGCGCTTTGAAATTAGTAAAAAAATACACTAAAGTATTTAACGTAATTTTTCATATGCAAAACCTTTTCGGTTTACAATTGGCTTCTGATAAAGAAAACGTATTCATAGATACAAATTTTCATATTAACAGCATCATAATATAAAATTCAACAGTTATAAGCGGTTTTCATTCTTGTTGATAAAGTGCCTAGTAAGATTGGTATTTATGGTAAACGAGGTAAATTTATAATTTTTACTGGTGCTGTTGTGTGATTTGACATATTTACCAACCGAACATGAGTTTCGCTGTCAGCTTTAAAATACAATAGAATATTCTAAAGATCAACTGGACATTTAAAGATGTGCATTTTTAGAAAGTTGGGATTACATTGGCAACTGTGAAGTAAAATTTACTAGTATATTTGAAAAAATATAATTTTTTATATAATGGTTATTGAAAAATTTTTAATAATATTTTTTTTTTTTGCTTAATTGATAATTTAATTTAATTATCGAAAAAGGAAGCAAAACAAAGGCTCAAATAAATAATTTTTTATAAAATTTAATAAAAGGTTATAATTTTAATGACAAAATTTAAAAACTACGTAATTTTCTCAATTTTGGCGATTTTTGAAACCTAAGGTTGACAGCGCTGTTCCTGTATATCATCTACATGATACAACTAATCAGGTAATCTCGTCCCTGCAACAACTACAAATTAGTACCAAGTTGACAAACAAAAGCTCATAGAAAAAAAAACGATTAGTAATAATTTTTGTTGTTTTATTTTTACAGGGAGAGCATTAATTTTGACATTTCGGCACTAATCAGCTAGGCCGACGGAACTATCTGGTTCTTTGTATCATGATCATCTACATATGTACATGTATTTACAATTCTCTCACTTCAAGATGAGAAGTAGATTTTTATTAATAAAAGGCAGGGCTGGATAGGTTAATATAGACTGTGGTGGGTATGGTCTTACAAATTCAAGTTTAATTAAATTTTGGCTTTAAGAGCGTTGTGTAAAGCGCACATAATTATTTTAAATTATTTGATAGTTAAAGGCATACAAACTACAAGGGGTTTCTTTATTTTGCATAGAATGTTTCGTGTCTTACTTTTATAAATATTGTATTAAGCGTATAGCTGTCCCTTTGTATTTATTTATTTTCTTCCGTTTTCTTTTTGAAACATGCATATATAAAGTTGTCAATATGTCTCATAATTACTTTTTGTAATAAAGAACAATAATATATATAAAAATATGCATATGAAATAACACCGAAAACTCATGCAGTAATTTATGAATAAGTACGTACACATGTATGTGTACACAGAACCTAAACAGATAGCAAGCAGGTAGACATTTTAATTGCTGGAAACCCCAAGCATCAAAATCCATCAAACATTTTTTACAAAAAATTATTATTTACGAATTTACCTGCTACCGATCGATGTGCGCTGAAAATTTTGTCACAACATGCGCTAATAATGTGACCTCTCCAAAAAATGCTCCAATTTTTGAAATGTATGCCAATGCCGCAAAATAAAAATCGTTTATGTATATCAGGTCATTTGCACCGATCATGGGATCCCGGCTATACATACTATATAACATACTATATAATAATATATTTCTATTGCTTTTCCCAACTAAGCTAAAAGTTTTTTGTCCTAATGTTCTTGTACTCAACATATGTGCTATTTATTGAACACGAAAGTCGAACATCTTGAACGTTTTGTATTAATTTTTTTTACAATAACATACAAATATATACAAAATGTCCAAGACGTCTCGCCTTTCGTGCTCTATAAAGAGTACGTTAGTTTTTATATTTGATAAGCCATTCAAATTCCAACTATTTTTATTTAAATTTATACGTATTTATTACATATGCTTGCTTACAGAATAAAAAAATATTAATATAAAAACGAAAAAGAAAATATTCCCATTCCTGATCAGTGCTAGTTTTTCTACAAAACATGAAAGAGCAGAGTAAATCACTTTACATGTTTTTGATATTTTTCTGTATACCATTACATTACATTATACTTAATGTCTTTTTAAAACTAGCTACTGTATACAGCTTATACAGTAGCTACTTTTCATTACTTATAGATATTGCGTGTTAGCACATGTATATTCGATTGTAAGGTATGTGTTTAAGGTATGTTAAAAAAAAAGTATTGCGTATACATGTAACCGTACCAGCTTATGCATGTATAAGTGGATATTGTGTGCGGTGCATGTATAGTTATACTTAATAACCGAAACAAATAAGTAAATATTCGAGTTATCTTATTTTAGAGTACTCAATGTCATTCTCTGATCCAGAGTAGCCAAAAGAAGATGGGGAAAAGTAAAATGTTCCCACAAAAAGTTACATAGATATATTCATGCAGCAGGAAAGTGCTTGCGAATGTTTGTAGCTCCCAAAAAACGAGTGTAAGACACATCTTTAATAAAATTGAGCTACTTTGAACATCTTCTTGAACCCGTCCTCCCAGATAGGTATCCATGTATTCTTGTAACTGAAGGACAGGTTTAATTTTCTAAGATAGCTTAATTATATTTAGTAGAGATTTACTTATTTCCGTATGGGAAACAAGCTAATTCAAACTGAGGTATATCTGGGCATTTTACTCACAAAGCCCATAAGGGCTAGTACTCTTCCTCTTGGACTTAAACTTCCACATATATTACCATAATTTCTAAAAATTTGCATTTGTTTAAGAATAAGTAGTATAAGTTTTACTTTTAGAAATCTAAACCGCAAAATCTCGAAGCGTGTGATGTTATTATGCACACGTTGTTATTTAAACAGTAGTAGGACCATTTCTTTTGCTGGCTTTGCTTAGATTGGCCTATAATTGAACTTACTTTCAACAGAAGGGTTAAATTAATAATTTAATTAGAGAGAAATATCTAGTGAGTTCAAGCTTAAATAATTTTTTTAATAAATAAATGCACTTTTTTCGACAAAAAAATTTCGGAACAAAAATTGGGCAAAAAATGCCCACAGTGCGTAATAAAATAACGAAAGAGTTGGAAGATTTATGAGAATCCTCCAGGGCGACACAAATGAGACACAAATGAGGTCAGAACTAGGGGCATTCTGAAATTTGGGAAGCCTGAACTAGGTAAGATGATGAGTGTACCGACGAGTCACTCAAACTTACGAGTACACCTTCCACCGCATGGGGTTAATTGGTAAAAATAAATGACAACTTTCGCTCATCCCTTTTTTTGGGACTTCGGTACGACGATAAAAACGGACAATATGTGACTTAAACAATGAAATGATAATATGGCTTAAGAACTTTTCTATTTAAGAGAGTTTCCGGTAAAACTAACAGCATTCTACTACTACTTTTTTAATTTTTTTTAATGAATGCTATAAAAAAATTAAAACTATTAATTACAATAACAATCATATGTAGCTTCTGTTCTAATAAATTCACTTAAATATCTGAACGATTCTTTTGAGAATTTTATTTTTCTGTGAACAAAATAAAACAGAAAGAAAAAAAAATATTAAGTACAATTAGAGTACTTTCACAAGAAATTTTTTTAATACCCAAATGGAAACTCCATTTTTTATCACTGGGAGAGACATTAATAGTATGTTAGCAAAGAGCAACACTGATAAAATCTTTAATACAAAAAAATTTTAAAATGAATATTTACGCCGAGTAAACAAATGAATGAATTGGAGACGGCATGACTAAATGAACAAATGAATAAATAAATGATTAATAAAAATAAACAAATAAACAAGTATTGCTGCATGGGATCAAGGTGGGCTCAGTTTTTGAATTAGTTAGTAATGGGCTTTCGTGCGGATTGGTAGTGAAGAATTGAATCGTTATAAAGCTGGAAATATTTTAAATAAAATAAAAGCAGACGTTTAGATACAAGATACTCGACAAAAAATTAATAAGTGTTTAAACGAAAACTAATTGTTTTAATGCTAAAAACTAAATTTAACTAAATTTTAAAAAATTAGGAAAAAAAATCTTATAAAAAATGTAAGTAAATTAAAAAAAAATATAAATAAAATAAATCATTTAAACAATAATAAAACAAAAAGTATCTTTAAAACACGTAGTGCGCTAATTATAAAAAATTTGAAAGTTTATGCAGCGGCGCTGCACGAATAGACAAACAGCCAATTTGTCAGTTAGTCAGTGAGTGAGTGAGTTTAGCAAGTGTGTTTTTGTGCATTTAAACGAATACGGGTTTAAAAACGAAATTTAAAACATAAATGTGTTTCCATTTCACGCTGCGTGGGTGTGTACGTACACACGAAATTTATCGAATTAAAGTATTAACATATCTTCTAAAATAATAAAAATAAAAAGTATAAAAATATCTATAAAAAAAAAACACAACATTTTCCCCTACAGTGTTTTTGACGTTTTGGAGTTTTAAAAATGTAAGATGAAAAAAAAATATATTTAAACTACAAAAATATTGCTATTGAAAAGTAACAAAAGGGTTATTTTTTAAGGATTTTTATTATTCGTTGAGCAATAAATATTTTGCAAATATTACAAAAAAAAAAAGAAACAATAAAAATAAACTTAACCCAAATATGTATGTTTAAATGCAACAACAAACAATATACAAACAACGAAAAAAAATACACCAAAAAGAGAAATTATTTAAGCCATTGTTACTGCAAAACAATTAATATTTATTATCCGTGTTCACAGATTACAATTAAAAAAAATATATAAAAATGTACTAGGAAAGTGGCACTATTTTTTTTTTTTGGCAGTTTTTTAGTTAAAATCAGTTAATTTTAAGTATTGCCTCATAAACAATTCGTTTACATTTTTATTTTTAATTAGAAATAAAATAAAGAAACCAGCTGTTAATTAATATTCAATTAAGTTTTAAGTACATAAAGGTATGAAACCCTTGTTTTTATCTGTTTTCGGCAAATTTTAACACCCGATTCTTCTTGTACTCGACTACATTTACTACGTTTTAATCATATTTCGACTTAATCTTGTTTTATATCACAGTTTTTTTTATTGTTAAAGAAATTATCTCTTTCTAACTTACCTTAACTAAATTACACGGTGCTACAATAAAAGAAAAACTTGGGTTATAGGTCTTATTGAGTCCATCACAAATTGTCCTAAGACTTTCAGAAGTAATCCAAAAAACCCAGTTTTCAGTGATGTTTGCCAATATCCCAGCAAAAACTTGCATTGCTTTGTAATGAGTTAAATGCTAAAAACTACTTATTCATTAGCATTTTAATTCATTGTCTTAACATCCCAGCAAAAACTGCTGCTTCACCGTAGGTAGGTTTGTAAGGGAATATCAAGACAGCAAAGCTTACAAACCTGCTTACGTATGGCATGATATTTGTTCGCGATGTCCCACTTAGTTGCATTTCATGTGAAGTGCTTATTTCAGCGCTATAAATATCCAGTTAATTCATGTAGTTTTGGTGCTTCTTTAGTTGTTTAAATTTATTGCGTCATCGAAATAAATGTTTTGCCGTGTTATTATGTTCGTTAATTGATGAAAAACGAATGTTTTTTTTACTCACTGCCTTACAGTAGTGCTTCCCAGTATGCACTTGAGTAAGCAAGTGTGTATAACAGTAAAATTTTTACATTTACTGCCATACATTATTGCTTTTATTAAGGGAATAGATAAGTGCTTGCTGCGAGGCGCATTAGTATACTAGAAAAAGTATTTACTGCTTACAAAATCTCGATTATTCTTTGCTGGTATGGCGTTGACATTGGGGGCAAGTACTTACCATGCTCGCTTACATAAAGGCAGTTAAATAAGTACTTATCACGCTCGATTACAAAGGGGGACCTAAATAAGCTATTACATTGGCATTAAAATAACTTTTCGCCTGGGTGCCCCAGTTACTCATTGTTGCATTTAAGATTATTTTTTAATGTTTTGGTTAAAACTGGCTTAAAATATTAAACTAAAATAATTTTGCTCTAAGTTATATATTTAGTAAAACAAGCTAAATATATAACTTAGAGTTCATTGAATAGGTCAACTAAACGTTATACCACAAATATTTAAAATAATTTTAAATATATATTGTCAAACTAAAACTATGTGATTAAATTTTAGATAAGAAATAACTCATTATCTAACAACTGCTAAGTAATGCAGACGATATGTAATAATAACTGAAAAGTTAGTTGTTTTGCAATGACTCATTAAAATTTTTTGCTGGGATCTTGACTAAGTCAGGCCTTGCTGGAATTAAGTTTTGTTAACTTGTATAGAAATAATTTCTTTTACATGATGTGCCCTTAATTTTTTGTTAAAAGTACAGGAAACCCATATTTTAATAATTTTGTTTGACTTTAGTAGATTCTCATTGCTTATTTTGATATAAAACTTTATGACAATGTATATAGAAAAATATTTTCTATTAAAACATGGCTTTAATTTTTTCAATCGGCTGAAAATTAAACTTTTCCATGGAGAGCTTTTTTTTCCAGTGCAAGCAATATGAATAAAACAACAACAAAGTCAATTAATTAAGTCAACAGTGAGTCAAGCGGTTTTTCTTAATAAAAGTCTGAAATTGCAAAAGGTTAGCTTTAGAAAAAGTTGAGTTACTTTCCTAAATATTAACTGATGTGAAGAAAAATATGGGCTACCAAGATTAAGATTGATATCTTTTCAGAGTTTTTTTTTTAAATATACATTATTTGGATGTCTTTTAAAAATTCGAATTTTTTGCCTTTCTAAAACTGGCAAACATTTTCAAATCGTTCATAAAGTTTACGAGTTATAGGGCCTAAATTACAACGAGCTATCATTAAACAGTTTGTTTGGAAAAAATCAAATATTTAAGGGTGTTTTAAAATCTTTAAAAAATGGTTTAATATGTACTTGCGAAGCCATAAAACAACAACCATATCGCTTTTCAACTTCTAACAAAAAGTTTTTTTTTTGTAGCAGTGTGTTATCTCTACAGCTTTTCATAGTTTTTTTGTGTTTATTCAAAAAAACATTTAAATTTGTTTTCTATTTACATAAATATTTTTATAGGCTGACTTTAAAAGAAAGTTGAATGCATTTTATATTATAAAAGATTCATACATGTATACATACAAGGGAGATCGATTATTCGCCTTTTTTTAATCGGCTATTTAATAGTACATGTTTAAAGAAAACCCCTGTTTTATTTGTGTCAAAATTGCCAGTATTTGATATTTGAAAAACTGAAATCTTAAAAAAACCGTCTTCCATAAAATTGAAAAATAGTCGAATAATTACTGTCCGATCTCCCTAATACATGCTTGCATATGTATAGATTTGTAACTGTTAAAAAACAATTTAAGTAAGTAAATTTTTTAAATTATAATACTAAACAAACACCAAATCAAAAAAAACAAATGTATGAAAAATTTAATTTACGTGACATACATAACGCATTATCATTTGTAGTGTAAACGACATACCTAAAAGATTCAACTTAATTGGATAAAAACTTTTAAAACTATCTCTTCTTGGCTTAAAGGTATTTTGTATAAAATTCGCAGATGTGGAAGTATTTGTGTTTATAAAAAAAATCAAAAATATCAATATGTATTTTTTTTTTTACTTTTTTAAATCTATGTATTTTTTTTCTTGCGAATATTCGTGTTTTATATAAACACACAAATAAGAGCGTCTCAAATTTAATAAATTTAAATTTAATGCGCCCGATCTGGAATGATTTGGCAACTCTTTAATAGCGGTTTGATTACTATTGCACCTTTAGAACCTAAATTTAATACACACTAAAAAATTATTCGCATATTTTTTCAGTATAAAATAAAAAAAACCGGGTTTAATTTAATAAATAATTAACCGAATTAACGGATTCATCGTATTTAAAAATTATATTCAAACAGTTATCCCTAATTACAATTTCTTAAAAAAATAGTAATTTTGCATAAGAGTTTTTTAACTTACACTCGTTTTTGTTAGTTTGCAGCGTATTTTAAGCTCAGTTTACAAAACTAAAAAACGGACACGAACGCTAATATAAATAAGAATTTAAACTTCAAAAAACCAAGGCTCGTTGGTCTAGTGGTAGAGTCTCAGCCTGCCAATCAGAAACTGTCAGGCTCAAGTCTTGATTGGAACGATAATTTGTTTTGCTTTAAACTTGTGATTCATTCAAGCAATTGAATTGTTATTTTTTTTTTTGTTTTTTTGATAATCTCAGATATCAAAATCTCAATAAAGTTGGTCTGGAAATAATCTTGTTTTTCTAATTTTAATTTTAACAATTTCAGTAATCAAAGTCTAAAAAGTGTGTAATTGAGAGAAAAAATCTCTATTTTTTAGTTTTCACAATTTTTGTTGTAATCATTATAGGTAATGAGAGGTACAATTTTTAAAATATTTTTGCTTGATTTAAACATTTAATTGAAACCACTTTTCAAGTTTTTTTTAGTGCACATTAGCTTATGCAAACTGCCCAAAAATAATAGTCTGAGACGCACCTTTATTTATACCGATTGACACAAAATTATTTATAAAGCGGTTAAAGCACGTCCGTCTGGCTGGATGAGAATAGTTCAGGTCGCATTTTATTTTTTTTTTTTTATAAAACATCAATAATACAAAGCTACAGGGCTACAATTGAATTTCAATTACAAAAACAAATTTTCAAATTGCAAACCCTTAAAAAATTTTTCGTTGCAATATTATGGAATTACTTAAGTATATAATAAAAAACGATATTTTTCTTCGATAAAAAAAATAATAATAATTACAATCGAAAAATGAAAACAAAATGTTGTTTCTTTGTATCTATAAAATATTTTTTTATTATTCATAAATATTTGATTTAAGCATAATTAACTTTATTATGCTTTAAAATAAATATTTTTAAACAGGTTTCTTTTAAATAAAATTAGTTTCGAAGTTTTAAAGGTGTTTATAAAAGATGTGTTCACATTAGCCAAATATTTGAAAATGCTACGTGATTGCTAATATGGTTCAAATAAACAAATATTTTTTACGTTTTTAAAGCTTAAGCCTATTTATGTTTTTTGCCATATATTTGTCTAATATGAACTTACTTTAATATAAATTGTTAAATTTTTGTGTGTTTGTATTTATTTAACAATATTTTTAAATTTCTTGCTAAAAAATCAATGACTCACAACTAGCTTTAGCAGTAAGAAGTATTATTCATAGCTTTGTTTCTGAATATTAAATTTTCTATCTTATATGCTAATAAAACTGTTAAAAATTAATGGCCGAATTATTAAATAGAAAGTTTGAATAGAAAATTTTTTACAAATATTAAGCATTTTTAAAAGTATGTTATTGAATTGAAATGTTTCCCCCTTTTTCAATTTTTTTTTTTTCATTTCAACACGCCTCGTCTAGAAATATAAAATTTAATTGAAAATAATTTTATCGTGTATTGCCGGACTTAGATACACCAAAAAATTGGTTATGTGCAAAATTTATATTTTTTAAATTTTTGGTCCTTTTTTTAGTTTTTTGAAATAATAAGAGAACGACAATTGGTCAAAAATTGAAGTAGAAAGTCTATTAAGTAGCCAAAAAGTACTTTTTCACATTTTTTGCTCTTTTTTCCATGTGTTGAGATTATTACCCGAGATACATAGGTATATAAAACTATAATATTATTTTACGTTTTGGGAATTCAAAAACCGGGAAAAAAATTTTCCCCGCACTAACATTTATTAAAAAATTTAAGGAAATTTTATTGAATAAAATAGTGTAAATACTAATTTTTAAACATATTTTGTTTAGAAAATTTTAAAAGTTGGTCATAAAAAAATATTATTGTTGAAAAACTTAGAGATATCCCAAATTTTTAACAACATCTTTGCTGCTCTTTCCCAGCTTGAATGGAGTACTGCCAGGAGTGAACGGCACATACATATTATGAAAGAAGATAATTTTTGCCATCGAATAAGCTATTCGTGATAAAAATCATTTGATGGCAAAAATTGTCTTCTTTCATAATACGTGCCGTTTACCCATGGTAGTACTCCCTGCCAGCTGGGGAAGAGCAGCAACGATATTGTTAGAAATTCGGGATATCCCTAAGTTTTTTAACAATAATATTTTTTATGACCTTACAAAATATGTTTAAAAATTAATATTTCCACTACTTAATTTAATTAAACTTCCTTAATTTTGAAATAAATGTAAATCCGGGGAAAATTTTTTCCCGGTTTTCGACGCTATCTTGGCGCACGTTATTATTTTATATTAATGACCCAGACTAAGGTAGGACTTTTAAATATTTTAAAAATAGAAAATTAGAGATTCTGGACTAAGATTGTGTAAAAGTTACGAAAATTGTACTTTTTATGCTTTAAATGCATTTTAGCATTTAGTACTTTGTTTTGGCTAATTTTTAAAGCTGCGCTATGTGTAAGAGGGCTTAGTGCTAGATTGTTATAAAATTTTAACCTAATAGTAATTCAAAACGAACATAATATACATGAAGCGATATTCAAAAATATAACAATTAATGCTTTTGTAGGCACTGTGACCGTAAGTAAACTGTAGTTTTGCCGTGCAGCGAAGCGTCACAAATGCTCATTCACATTTGTTTTGTAATCGAACTTATTTTATTTCTGATAAATTTTTAATTAACCCACTTTAATTTATATAGTTTTAATTTTGGAGTTAGATATTTTATTATAAAAATATAAAATTTAAAAGGTCATATTATACTTATGTTTGCTTTTTGTTTCAATTAATTTAAATTAAGTCATCCATAGTCTGACTTAAAAAGCAAATTAGAAAAAACTCATTTGATTTTATCAAAGAAAAGGGTTAGTAAATTAAGACTTTGAACTAAATAAATTAAATGCTGATAAAAAAGTCAAGCTGACAGTCAGGGAGCATGCATAGCTAAAAATATATTTATTTTGATTATGACTTTGAATTTATGAGTTAAGTCAAATCACCTGTTCATTAGTCAACCTTAAAAATTAAATTTATTTAAATTAAAATATTTATAAATACAATTTTTAAAATTTGCATTTAAGTTAATTTTAAAAATCTTATAAAACATGGTATATTAGAACAAGTTTTGATTTACAACGAAAAAAATCCCACAACTACGTTAAGGGTTACCAAAAGACCCTCAGTGGCTTTTTTTTTTTAAATTTAATTGTCAATTTTGTTAAGACAGTCAATGCTATTTATGTAAGGGGACTGCTACATTTACAATATATACTGTTAGTACTTCAGGATCGTAATATTTATTGAACGTTTTAAGGTTTTCGACTTAAGCTAAAACCTAAAAATTTCGTTATACATAAGTATGACTTTAAAGTATAATAAATAGGTGTTTCAAGGGAAATGTTTGTAAATTTTCTGTAAATCTTTCGCTACTCAAAAGTCTGAGACCCACTTCAATTATAGCAATGACTTAACAATTTCTGTCCAAAAGTCGATGCATTCTTGTAATTACAGTGCAAGTCGCATTTTAAGAGATATTTTGTAATTGAATTTTGTAGAGATAAATTTTTTGGTATTTGGGCCAAGTCAATATTTACGTTTTCCCCATACCGCTGCCAATAATATTCTACACAAAATTTTGCATATGCTTGGTTTTTTTTTATGTGTTGGTACTTTATATAAAAAAAATTTTGTTGTAGCGTGAAAAATGGCCAGCCTTGATCGACTATAATTTTGAAACCCAAAGTTTGAGTATCACGGTCATGACTGTTATAGTGAAATTATGACATAGACATAGATGGCTGTAACTAGTGTGTGAAATTAGGCAGCAAAATAATGAATTTTTTATTTGTACTGAAAGATAACAACCTCAGTTATCTATTAAAACTGAAAAATAGGTAGGTAAACATATTATCAAGTAAAAAAATTTAAACGAAAAATTCTAATTTGGAATTACTCTTTTTATCTTGCTAAACCTGCGATTTTGTTTTTTAATTCATTAAATAAAACCTAATAAAAAACAGTTGTGATTAAGAAATTTTGTTGCGTTCAAATTAGTTTTGCTGCCATATCTTTCCAGTTTTTTTGCGTTGTTTATTTTAAAAAAATATATTTTGTTGATAACGTAAAAACGTAAAAAGTTAAAATACATTTGTTACCAGCATAACGCATATATTTTTTTCTTTATTCTGGGAGTTCCTTAAAAAATATCGTCAAATTATTAAATATATTTCTTGTTCCTAGAAATTGCTATTACATGCTTTGGATTGAACAATGTACATACATATGTATGTATGTACTTACATTATTTACCAAATGAAACCAGGAAATTGTAATTAATAATTTGACAGAGAAGGATATCCGTACAAATTAATCAATTATTTTTTTTTTAATTCTTGAATAAAACAATTAAACAAAGTATCAAGATAGTTGATCTATCTTTTTTTCTTAAATGAACATTTACATACATATATGTACATGTAAAAGCAAGTATGTTCATGATACAAGTAACCAGGTAGTCTCGTCCCTGCAACAACTACAAATTAGAGCCAAATTGTCAAACAACAGCTCATAGAAAAAAACGATGTGTAATAATTTTTGTTGTTTCATTTTCATAGGGAAAACATAATTTTGACATTTTGACTCTAATCAGCTGGGCCGACGAGTTTACCTGGTTATTTGTATCATGAATATGATAAAAAACAAACAAATGTTGGACCTCCTACAGTAGAAATTTGGTTTGGTTGGCCCTTAAATATATTTTAAAAAAGCAAACAACGGGAATCATTATCACGCTGAAAGAGAGTTTATGCATGAATTAAGATAATATTGTATCAAACAAATTGTAAATCAACCAACTGCAAACATACTTTTACAAACATATTTGTTTCTTGAAATAAACAACAACTACGTATTTGAGTATAAATGTTTTATATCTCTAAACATACATACATTCATCCATATCATACACGTTTATATCAAGATACAGTTCATACCATGATATTAGTGAACAGCTTATTCGAAACATATAACAACTACAACAATGGAAAAAGACTTTCCAAATTACAACAACCAACAGCAAATACATATACATATGTAGGTCCATATAAAAGAGCCAAAATAAAAACAATCTATCGAAAGAAAATTAGAGATGAATCTTCTGGTCTTATTATTTAAACTAAACAAAAAAAAAATCAAGTAAGTGCGCTATATTCGGCCTTGCCGAATCTTAAAAAGTTTTCGAAATGTTTCGTTTCTAAAATTTAATACAAATTTGTTCATTTGTATGACGACTTCCGCTTGTCTTGCTCTGATCAAACTACATTGTTTTCTAACATGTAGACATTATTGTACAATTGCGGTTTTAGGATAGCTGTTACAATTTCCGAGATATTGCGTATCGAAAATTTCATAAAAATTGTTCATTTTTAAAATATGTTTTACCTGGAAATATTTCTGATAGTTTGACAATAAAACGCTTTCCCTCCGACTCTAGTTAACATGAAACATGAAACTTGATTTCAACAGGCGGTCAGGCAGATAGACTGGCCTGTCTTAATAGACTTCCATGTCTTTAAGGATCTTTATAGGTTCGCAAAAGGATATAATGGAAATTACAAATAGAATGACAAACTTATCGCTATGTGAAATGTATAAAAACTAAATGAGAACAAACTTAAAAGCAAGTAGATTATTACAACTATAAATTATGGAGCGATAAATTACAAACTGTAAATAAATAACATCTACAATAAAATCTAGAACACCTATACACACACATAAATACACATATGCGGATTCAGCTTTTTCGTATTCCGGGAAGGGTGGAGGGGGAGGTGACTCTTTGCGTATTTATACAAAGCAAAATAGTGTAATAGTTCCTTCGAGCAGTTTATTAAAGTATGATATAATTTTTTTTTTTTTTTCATATATTTATTATTGAATCTTCGCCTGTGGCGAACTAACAATAAGTGTTTAAATCTTAAAACTAGGTAGTTAATATAAGTCCAGCCAGTGCCAGACTAAAATTTAAGTTCTCATATTAATTATCAAGCTTCATATAAGCGCAATAGTATCCCTCCTTTTCAGACGGGTGTGCCCACTATGTTGCAGGATGTTTCGGGCGAGCGGATTTGGGTGAGCTTCCAGCTTATTTAAATACTTGTCCACATAGTTCAGGATTTCGCATTTAACTAGTGGAACTTGTAGATCCTTGTGGATGTTGCTGTTTTAAACATACCAAGGAGCACCAGTTATCATTCTTAGGATTTTGTTTTGCCTGCGTTGAATTTTTTCTATGTTGGATGCGGAAGCAGTGCTCCATAATTGTATACCGTAGCACCAAATTGGTTTCAAAATCGATTTGTAGAGTAGAAGTTTACAATCAAGACGAAGCACAGAGTTTCTGCCGATTAGCCAATAGATTTGTACAGCTTTAGGTTTCATTTGCGTCAACTTCGCATCTATATGAGACTTCCATGTGAGGCGGCGATCCAGATGAATACCAAGATATTTTGTTTTCGATCGTTGAGGCACCATATGGTTGTTAATAGTGATTGGGGGGCACGTTTCTTTGCGTAAAGTAAAAGTAACGTGGGTACATTTTTGTTCATTTATTTTTATTCCCCATAACTTTGCCCATTTTTCAACTTGGGTTACGTGTTGCTGCAATTGGTTTGAAGCCTCTTTAGGGTCTTTATGAATACTAAGAGAAGCAGTATCATCAGCAAATGTCGACGTGTGTGTAAAACTATTGGTTGGCATATCTGCTGTGTAAAGCAAGTACAGAACTGGACCTAGTATACTCCCTTGAGGTACACCAGCCCCTATTGTTTGAGAAGAACTTATTTGGTTTCCCTCTTTGATCATAAATTGTCGGCCGGTTATGTATTTTTCTAAAAGGTTGAAAATATTAGATGGAAGGTTTAGCTTTAGTTTGTTTAACAGGCCTTCGTGCCATACTTTATCGAAAGCTTGAGAGACATCAATGAAGAGCGCGGAGCAGTACTTCTTTTCCTCAAAGGTTTTTCTTATAACCTGCACCAGTCTGTGAGTTTGTTCGATTGTGCTATGTTGACTTCTAAAGCCAAATTGGTGATCTGGGATGCAGTTGTTTTCATTCAGGATCGGAGTCAGCTTGTTCTTAAGCAATTTTTCGAACAATTTTGACATTGTGGGTAACAAACTTATAGGCCTATAAGACTCTACTTTTGAAGGATCTTTGCCAGGCTTAGGAATCATCTTTACTAAGGCAATTTTCCATATAGGCGGGAAATGTTCAAGCCGAATTATTGCGTTAAAAATAAAAAGAATTATTTTTTTTGCCGTAAAAGGTAGCTCTAAGAGCATTTTGTTGCTTATATTATCAACGCCAGGAGCTTTTTTTACCATTTAGGTTAGCAATAGCCTCTACAACATCTGTAAATCGGAAACGTATTTCTAAAGGACGTCTAGCAACAACTGGTGGTAATTCCCTCACGTCTGTGCAAATATTGGGAGTGAACACGTTTTTGAAATGGTTTGCGAACAGATCACATTTTTCTTCGTCATTTCTAGCCCAGGATCCTCTCAGATTACGCAGTGGTGGTTTTGCGATAATGGGCCTTTTAAGACGTCTGGCTGATCGCCATAGGGAATAATTTGTCTGAGGAGTCGCGTCTAGACCTTCGAGGTACTCTTTAAGTGAAGCTATTTTGTGAACCTCCAGCAAGCTTTTTAATTTGTTAGTACATTCTTTCAGCTTAGATTTAAGTTGGGGCGATCTGTTCTTTTGCCATTCTCTTCGGACTCTTCTTATTTCAGATAAAAGTTTTCCCACATCGTCAGAAAAAATTTTGCCGTACCTGACCTGACGATAGGTAGAAGACGCATGTTCAGCGGCTTTTTTAATGTTTTCATTTAGGACTCTCAGACTATCGTCTATATCTCCGGGAGTTTTTAGCGGTTGGTTTTCCGAACAGTGGGCACTAATATATTTTTTATATTTTAACCAATTTATTTTTTTAGATAAGAAAAAATCACTAGCTGCTATTTGGTGAGGACTGCAAATAGTAATTATTGTGGGTGAGTGGTCAGAAGATAAATCCAAGGAGGCTACAGCCTCAATAAGGTCCGGGGATATACCTTTTGCCACGCCAAAATCTATTACGTCTGGAATTTTATTATTGTCTGTTGGCCAATAGGTTGGTTGTCCAGTTGAAATAACGAAAAGTCCGTTTTCCGACACTGAGTCATACAAGACACGACCTCTGGGACTAATTAGACGGGAGCCCCAGTATGTGTGCTTAGCGTTATAGTCTCCAGCAGCTATAAAGCGGGGACCTAATGATTTGTAGAAACTGTTGTACTGATCCTTCGTTATGGAGAATCTGGGTGGACAGTAAACTGATGAAATAAGAAGGTTATGGAAAAATTCATCAATGCAGACGTTCGTAGCTTGGATATAACATTCCGAGAGGCCACCCAACCATTGGTGTTAAATTCTTGATTTGATTAGAATAGCCGAGCCACCACATGACCTATCCCTAGGATCCTTTGAATCGTAAAAAGAATAACCACTAATTTTAAAAGTGCTTCTAGATGTCATATGAGTATGATATAATTGGAACAAAAAATTTAAATCAGCGTATAAATCTACATTAAATTAAATTTAGGGCTTATTTTAGTAAAAATAAATTATAGTTTAAGTCTTTGACTTTAAGGCACATTATATGGTATTTAGAAAACATAAAATTTCGATTATTTCAATATTAAGAATTTATGGTTTAAAAGTGTCTGGATCGATACATGCATAAATAAAATGAATTGTCAATCCCAGTTTTTTTTGACCAATTTTATGAAGACATTAAAAGCGACAACGAGTTATTTGGGATCTATCCCAAGTGCCTTCCCCCTGTATCAGCGCCTGTATTTATGTATACAACAAAAAAAAACCTTTCACTAAAAATTACTTTAAAAAAACAAATTTATGATTTAAATAAAATTAGATTTACCAAAGAAAACAAAGCAATAAAAAATAAAATTAAATTAAAGTTAATTGTAAAAGTGCAATGAAAAATTTATTACCAACAACCAACTTCCCAAGCAATTATTAACGATTCAAAAATTGCAATAAAAATTAGAAATCGCGGATAAAAATACAAATTAAAACAAATAAGACGGTTAAAGTCGGTTAATCTCGACTATATAATACCCTACACTACAATTTATTTTGTTATTAAGTACTACCGTATGTTAAAACTGTACGCAGGTTAGAGTGACTTTTGTAGGGACTTTTACTCAAATTTTTTTAAATTTTTTATGGCAACCCCCTTGAGTGATAGAGATAGGGGTCAAGTATATTCTAGGAACATGTTTGGTAAAATTTGTTTTTTAAAAGCTTTTATGGTTAGATGTGTTTTCTGGAACAAGGTCTTCAATAGGATCAATGCCAATTAATAACCAAACAATTTTTAAAAATTGAAAATTTTTTGACTCAATTTCTTTTCCATTTCAGAATTCATAAGGTCCTAAGGGGAATTAACACGATTTCATGGTAACTGCAAGGGTCAATAATGGGCCACTTGGAAGTATCGTTTCTATTTAAAAAAAACTTATGCGTGTTTAATTATCTTAATGGCATTATTAATTCGCAGCTTATTCAGTATTTTGTTAACTAAATACTAACCGATTACATTCAAACTTAATAAAAAATTGGTGGCATGAAGCCTTACAACTGTGCCAAATTGTGTAGAAATAGAAAAGAATTTGAGGCAGTTATAACCAAAAAAGCATATTCAGGGGAAATAGACGAATATGGTTTAATTAATTAAAGAGTTTGATTTAAATATCCTTGAAATACTTTTAACGCAGTTTCTTATGTCTTTTAATTTATTATAAATTTATTTTAAAAAGTTTCTTCTGTTTTATTTTATTTTTAGATCAATGAAAACCAGTTCAAATGCATTAATCGTTTGTAGGCCACTCATAAGCCAAAAAGTTACAAATACTATGAAGCTGTACTGAATGCATAAACAAAAATTATCGTCAAGTTTTGAAAAACCTTCATTAGAACATATTATTTGCAAAGCAGTAGTCACTTCATTGGACTTTAAGAAAATGTTAAAATTCTGAATTAATTTGTTTTGTCACAGTTTGGAAAAGTCAGTTAAAATAAAGAAAAAACACTGAAATATTTAAATCGTGAAAAAAGTTTCAAGCTGGTTTTTTTTTAAATATAAGATTGCATTTTAATTCAAAGACAAATACTAAAAGTTTGTAGTAAAATCAGCTAAGATGAAACCAGATTTGTTTGTTTGTGTTAATTTGTTGTTGGAGTTGCTTTTATTGCTTTCAAAGTGTAGTTTGCTAAACATAAATTAAAACAAAAACAAAGTGAAGGCAGAGTGAGCTAAACAAACAAAAAGTCAGCCAGTGAATAAGTGAATGAGTTGGAGTCAAAGAGATAAAAAATTACAAAAATAATTTTAATAACAAAAGCAACAAACAAAAAAAAGGTAAAAAGAGAAGTAGAAGTGACCTACAAAGACAGGTTTATAATATTACTTGGCAGCAAGAACCACTTTGCCAGACCCAGCTGAGACAAACAATAACAACTTTAAAAAAAATTGAAAATATAAACAACAACAAAAGCGAAAAAACCAGTTAGCTTAGATTTAAACAACGGTGCTGGCAATATATTGTGGTAAACAAACTAGCAACAAAAAATGGCAACCACAACATTTACTACTATGATACCTACCCCTCAACCCAAAAAACCGGGACCTCCCGTACCACCAAGACCACAGCAATCGAGTTTATTAAGAGCACAACAGCAACGTGATGTATCGTTATCTTCTCTAGCTACGACAACAGCAACATCACAACGTTTATTGAGCAAAGTAGGTCTAGAACAACCACAAATTCTTAAGAAACCCATGAGCATAACAAATGGTAATAGCGGCAATAACATCAGCACTACAACAGCAGCAACATCGTCATTAGGTTCTTCTTCAGTTACAACAAGTGGTGGTCGTACGGTTATCTACAAATCACCATCTTTAAATGTGCAAAAACGTCAAGAAGAACGTGAGAAACGCTATGAAGCCAGTACTCAGACGGCAACAACTGCCATAACAAAAACAACCTCGGCAGTGGCTACAACAACAGCAGCAGTAGCAGCCAAAGCAAAACTAACAAATGGCACACAGGCACCTAAACCACCGTTAAAGTTAAGAAAAGCTCCCGATGTGCCCACAAATTTTAAACCACGCATACCAACACCTCAACAGCCAACAGTAAAAGAGGACGAAGAAAATCCAAACACTTGCAATAAAATCGATAGCAGCAACACTACCAATAACAATAACAATAATGTTGTCATTGTACAATCATCTCAGGGTGTAGTTACTTTAAATCGTCATCACTCAATGGGTTCCGCATCGCCTCAAAACAAACCCTCAGCTCTGTCCAAAGATACACGCCTTAGCCTGGGCAAGGGTGATTTTGAAAGAGTTGGTAAACTACAGGTGCAACAACTGCAGCCAACTTCCCAACCCTTGCCAAAACCTAGAAAAATTGTCAAAGTTCCCATTGCTACTTTGGATGTTGGGGAATCTTCTTCTTATTCCGCCATACCAACACTTTCTTCTTCAAACACTTCACACGTTAATCTTTTTAAACGCTCTAAAACTTCAATTGAGAACTTTACCTCACGTTCCAACATTACCACTGTGAATACCAATACAACGGGCAGCTATTTGTCGGGCAAGACAGTAGAAATTAAAAATAATCTCAAAAATGCCGCTGAACGATTGTTTTCCGAAATAATGGTTAATCAACAGAAACAAAATGCAATAGAAACAAATTTGGCCAACAACACAATTATAACAAAACATGAAAGAGCCATACAGCATCAGGCGGCACCGATGAAATTAAATAATACGAATAATGTAACAGTGGTAACCACCGCCGCCAAGGATGGTAAATTAGAAAATAATAGTATGAATAACAATTGCACACGTATAAATATTACGACGCCTACAGGAGCAGCAGCAGCAGGAGCTGCTGTGGCAAACAATCAAACAGTCACTACAAATATTCGACAAGTGGTGTCGGCATTTAATTCTCCAGAGAAGAAATCGGCTGCATTTCATGAAATGCTAATTTCTGAATTGGCTGCTATGCGCACTAGATCGTGTTCTATGGAAAATTTGCAAACACCAAAACAACAAATGCTACAGACACCGACACAAACACAATCGCCACAATCAGTGAAAAAATCAAAGACAATTGAAAAGCACAGTAAGACTCTGGAGAATGAAGAATTGAAAGCAAATAAACATCAAGATAATCTGAAACCGCAATCAATAAATAAAAATTATTACCACCACAATCAAAATACTTATGATGATATCGATGCTGATAATATTGAAGACACCGATGGAGATGTCGAAGAAGATCTCAAGAAATCACTTAAAGTTATAACTGGCAAAAATTCACCACGTAAACGTACACCTTCAGGCTGCTCATCTGATTCGTCGCCATATGGCACTGAGCGTTCGGCACGCATTCGTACCTCTGATTGGGTTGAAGTGGGCGATAATGGCAAGCAGGTAACGCTAACCAGTTGTCATATTAGTTTAGAAGACTCAGGCTTAGAAGACGAAGAACGTATGGATGAAATGTCATCGTCGGGTGTAGGTGATTCGTGGGATAGTGTTAAGGAGGCTGAACATAAGCAACAGCAGCAACAAAAACAGCAACAAATCCAACAACAGCAGGCTAAAAGAAGTCGTAGTTTTAAAAGGTGAGTTAAAGATATATTTGTTGAATTAATTTATCTTGAAAGTGCAACCATTTCTTACATATATATATATGCGTTTTACGAGTCCTAAGTTAGGAATTTAAAAAGCACTTGATTTTCCAAAAATATAGTTATATACCATGTTTCTTTCTGCCTGCTTTTGAAAATAATTATAATTTTCGGTACCTGGTCCAAACTTATGTATATAAGTATGTACTGCCCATAGGGGTCAATAACTGAACTAAGAATAGATTTTCAAGCACTTTGATCTCCTGCCATTGTTTCCAATTTTCCATATTGAGTTTGGAAAGGTTTTTCTTCTCACGGCCCTTTCAACCGAGTTTCGATCATCTTCTTTTGCTTCTTCCTACGGGATTGTGCTCAAACTTCTTTTTCACTGGAGCAACTTCATTAATTTGCACATGTCAAAGCCAGCGCAGTCTTTGACTACATCAACGATGGCATATAGCTCGTACAGCTCCTGATTGGTATGATACCGATATTCTCTGCATACGCAAGATTGGTCTATTTATCTGACAAAGTACTTTTCTCTTAAACATCTCAAGAACACTTTAATTAGCTTGAGTAACTGCCCATACCGCGGCATTGTATACTTTAACGTGTAGAATAATGGATTTGTGCGTGTGTGTGTCTGCCGGGACAGGGCTTTGCTTAGTCCAAAATAACATAAATAAGCAAGTATAATTCTTTATTTTGAACCTAACGTCATTTTTAATGGCGGTATTCATGATTACGAGATTTCTTTTTTCGTGAGTTCCCTGCCAAATCCATGCAGCAGTAACATCTCGCAATGTTTGTCCAATGGTATCGACATTAACGGCATTTGCCAGCAGCTTTTGGTAAAACTTGTGCTGTTTCTATTTGCTGCAGTATTATGTACGATTTTCACTTATGATCTATTGAAGAGGTCGCAAGAGATGTTTTGGAGAGGTCTTTCCCAATCTACACTGATGATTTTATGTTTGTTAAAGTTATCCTACACAGTCTGGTCAGCTTTGCAGGTATGCCGTATTCAGACATGGTCCCAAACATCTTTGCACGAATTAGACTATTAAAAGTGGCTAGTTAATGATCAATTTCTCTAAAACTGGAATTAGTATGAATATCTGGTCAATGATGGATTTACCAGGTATAAAACCGGATTGATAGAGGAAATCATTTCGTCGACTTAAGTTTTTCATTCTTATGCGACGGATAGGAGACTTATATGTACCTCTATAATTGGCGCAAATAGTTGTATCCTCTCTTTTGTGGAAGGTGCATAACACACTGAAGTTTCAATCATCAGGCATGCCGAATCATGCCTCGTGGCTTAAACCGCAACATCGGTAAGCCATTGATGTTTGCACCTCATTTTGGGTGGGAGATAAGCACTTGGTGGCCATGGTGGCGTTCAAGTGTTTGTTATCTTTATTTTAAGATGACATTCATAATTTAATAAAAAATATTAAAAATAAAATAATAAAACTCTATAAAAGTGCACATGTGGGCGCGCGATAAATTAAAATTATACAAAAATTTTACATGCAAAATAAATAAACAAACAAGTAAGAATATTAAATTAGTCTGTGCCGAATCTTATAAACCCTTTACTAATGCGTTTAGTTTAGGATTTTTTTATTACGTTTAACTAACTGCTAGTTTAACTAAACGCGAGTGAACTTTTTCTAATAAAAGCATGGGATACAAAAACAAAAACTTAAAATTAACTCATCAAGCAGTAAAAAAATAAATAATAAATAGTTTTGTAAAAGTAGATAGACACCAGCACCAATATACATATAACGAACAGACCTAGAGATTAACAAAACTTGAGGTTTGCAGCAAACCGTTGAACCTAACTTAACATGTGGAATTGACAAACATAATACCAATTTTTATACATAAGTATGTTAAAAGTTAAGATTTGAAATTATTCGACTTTTTTTAAAACCAAGGGCCAAATTGCCTTATTTGATGCAATTCAATCAGTGTTTTTAATGTATGAACTCGAACATGGTACAATTATGTGTACCAGGGGGTGTTACGAGCACAGCTGATCTACTTTTTTTATGCATAAATCGAGGCTGGGTAGTCAAAGTTGTTTACTTTTACATTTCTTTTTTTTGACAACTGAGCCAACGAAAACTACAGAAAAACCAAAAATTTTATTCTTCAAATTTTGTTGTTGTAGAATCATCACCACCTGATACATTATTGCGCCATGAACTCGAATAAGAATTTTTCAATTTCGATTCGAATCGAATTCGGATGTGCCTTTATTTTTTTTACCGTAAAAATTGTTTTATTATGCAAAAAAATTCAAACAAAGAAGATATAAAATATTTTTGTAGTTTGCCACCTGTTGGCTCATTCAAATTAAGGGTTGCCCGGAGAACATTATTTCATTGAACATATTGAAAAACTAGCTGGTAAAATCCAAAACTCGGTTTATTCGATTTGCCGACAGCAAAAAAAGTGAAAACCCGGTTTTTTTAAAACCTTTGACGGTCACCCTGCACTATTGTTTACCCATATCACTAATGTGAAGGGTATAAAAAGCTGTATAGGCTTATGCCTGTCAACAAAAGAAAATTGCATTAGTATGTAATTAAAAACACAAACATTAAAAAACAATAGAAACAAAGAATTTAAAAAAAAGTTCAGAAACATATTTAATTTATAGTTAGATGCGATAGTAAGTTTATTACATGTTCATGTAAGCTGAGCGCTTTTGTTGTGAATAGCAAAACTATAAAAAAAATTTTATAGTAAAAAATTACAACTTTACTGCTTTATTTTTGTTTGTAATACACATGTACAAAGTTAAATATCGCAAGCTGAAATGGAAAAGCCACAAAGTATTTATGACGTTAAAAAAAACTGTTTTGGTAAAAGGAAAAGTTTTTAACTTACTGACTTACCTAAGTTGGCCCTACAACCTTATGTTGTTCTTGGCCTACCTAATGAATGTTTTTCAAGCATTTCGGTCTTTTTCATGCTTAATGCAATGCTTATCGGAATAGGCAGTTATCCCCCTACCTTCAACTCTCGTATCACTCTTATACAGATCGAGTTGCAATAGATACGAGAGTCGTCCTATATGCTACATTTTTAGGTTCTGTGATGGCTTTTGGAAGTATAACGAGGTAGATGTTCCCCCTGCCTGACTTGCTATTGAAATTCCCAAAAGCAGTTTAAATGTCGGTGGTCGTAAATCTGTTCTAGTCGCTCATATAACCTGTCTTTGGTTCCTTCATCTTTCCATCATGTTTCCTGAATAGCAGTGATGATAGTCCTGTATTCTATGAGGACATATGCCAGTTGGATAGAGGTATTTGGCCTATGGAGTTTTCGTATATTCTAATAAATACCCCTAAATTTTGGTTTTTTAAACGTTTGCGATAATATTTAACATTGTGGACGATCCGTTTATTTTCATTCATCTTACTTCTCGTTGATGGATTTTTTCTGAAAGGGGTACAAGTCCGGCTCTAACCTCATCACAAGTTAGCCGTCGCTTTAACCCTTAGCGGCTATCAAGACATCATTTCTTCGGAGTTAGCAGGCGGAGGTTTGTGAGACGTCTTGAGACGCAGGTAATAAGAATCGCACTGTTTAAACCAGGGTACACGTATATCAGGTAGGAGCGGTTCTACAAAAACAACTTAACCGTCATAAGAATGTCAGAGACAATTAACAAAAACTCACAAAATCTTTCTTCTTTTTTTTGAGCTTTTCTTACAATGCTACAGTTGTTGTTAAACGAATATTCTAATCAACCTCTAAAAGTTTTTAAACTTAAAATAATTAAAAAAACAGTAGAGGGAGCAGATATTTTTGCTTGATAAAGTTTAAAATGCAGTGAATTTTATCATTTTTAATACAGCTTACCATATATCCATTGTTTTATTAAGGTTTGAGCAAAAAAAGACCAACGTAATACAAATAAAAAAGTTGACATGCCTCGAGTTCCCAGTAAAGGTAATTATTTCGGTTACACCGTGGATGTTGTTAAGCAAATTTGTGTGCTTTAACCACGTACTTACATGTGCACGTTCATTACAATTAGAAAGAGCAATTATCGCTTGTACCAATGTTTTTATGGACATCAATAATATGTTATAAAACTAGTATAATTATTTGCATTTAATATGCAAGATTAATGCAAAAAAGTTAATTAGATTAAACATATATAATATGAATTATTAAAGCAACATTTTACCTCTAAAACACCCATTGCGCTTTAAGTGAATGAGTTTTTTGTTACCAGGTTAAGTAGGTTAGGTAAAATAGGCTGCTGTTGATGTGATAAAAGAATGAGGTATAGCCCACTTGGGTCCGTTTCTTTGGTGACTTTTTGATACCTGGGGAAGAGAGAGTGACAAAAGAACAGAACATCAGATAAGGTTAGGAAATTTCTAGAGATAACACTAAACGTAAATTAAAATGGTTGGCAATAGTCGCCCATTATTGGTTTCTGTTTTCGAACTAGCCACTATCTTTTATAAAAAATGATCAGCAAATGGTAGCCACGCCCTACAGTCTATGTTTCTATATGAGCCTGATCCGACTATTGTCTAGCGTCGGGCAAAAGCACAAGCATGCTTTGAGTATGCTATAAGTCTTGAAAGCTTTAACCGTAGTCGTTGAAAGGCAATTCCTATTTTCTGTCATGGGTACCAAACGATTATGGCCAGTAATTGCAGCCACGCTGTCTCTCAATCTACGTTTGTACATGTTGAATGTGTCGGATCTATTTACCTCAGCCAGGTTGTCCTAGTGGTGACACATTTACGTTAGTTGGACCATCTGCTCTCTGCGAGGGCCAAATGGTCCCTGCAGAGTTTATAAAATAAAAGGTGAGTGCCACCTTCACACCATCTTTGGCAAATGTACCAGCAACACAGTAGTTGCCCGCATTGGTCCCGTGTCATTGCACTAATGTCAAAATGATGTTAGAATTCATTGCAATTAAATTCAAAGATGCCCGGCATTTGCGACTGGCTGTGTTGTAGAGTGCATTTCAGAAATTGGTGGTTTGGCTGTCGATAAGGATCTTGATATTTCTGCCGAATATCCTGTTTATTGCCGACCTTATAAAGCATGTGTATTTTCTGGATCTTTCTCTGCCCCTTGTTTAAACCAAGTTTTCAGAGTCAAGTAAAATCGGAATGATCACTGGTGCTAAAATTCTCGAATTTTTTCCAGGATAATTTCGACTGAAAATGAAAAACACAAAAGCAGAAATCTGCAATTACCCAATTTCATAAAATTTTAATAATGTCATATTTCGGAAACTGGAAAACTGTTTTAATTTTGTTACAAAGTCCATATTATGAAAAAATAAAAAAATAATTGGATTGGAGCATGGAGAGGCACCCCCAATATAGACGGACCTATTTTATAAAATTAACGTTATGTCAAGTTTTGAAAACTATTAAAATATCTTGCCTAGTGATTACCTATTTGTCGCACGGCACAACAGGTGCTTTCGCAAAAAACAAAAAAAAAAAAAAAACAAATAATATACACGTAAAGACAATTTTTCGAATAAAGTTTAAGATTTTTATAAGTTTTAGATTTAGCCTGAGTAAGATAAAGAGTATTTGTGCTGCATTTATAATTTTAAGAATATTCAACTTTCCTTTTTTTTGAAGTGCGGCAACCGTAAATTTGTTTTTGTGTTTGTTTCAAAAAAAATTCTTTTGTTTTTTTAATTATTTTAAGCCGTATTGTTTTGATTAGCGCTCTTTGAATTGTGAATAATATAATTTTGACTTTGACATTAAAAATGTGCTTCATATCACAAAAATTAAAAAAAAAACAAAAATTAAAAAATTTTAAAATTTCATATACATATGAAACGTTAGAGAACTTTAAATCTTTCAATATATTCAGGAAGCCGAAAAAGGATACATTTATCGTTTAAAATAATTCCTTATATTAGATCTTTTTAAATACGTCATGCGGCAAAACCAAGTTTTACCCGACGAGCTATTAATATCACACCTAACACAAAGTTATATTTCTTTGGGGTCCACTGAAATTGTGGGTTTCTTAAAAAAATTATGAAACCTATGAATACTTACTTGCAGTGACTTGTTTAAAACTGATATTTCTTTTTAAGTATTTTTTATCAACACTAAAGTTTATTTCACACTAGATAAATATTTGCAAAATAGACGTAAAAATTATTATAAATATGGATTTTGGCTAGTTTTTTTTTCAAAAGTAAAAGACCAAACATAGTTTAAAACCTAAAAAATATTGATTTATATTGCGCCCTTTTTTATTTTGGATATTTATTTATTAATAAAACGGTGATTTACTAAAACCGAAAATCAAAACTTGCTAGTGTTTACGTCTATTTCTTCAAATATTTGGCTTGTGTGAACTGAGCTTACTTAATATAATTTAAAAACTTACTTACACAAGTACTGCTTTTTATGGTAAACGAATATTTTTTTTTATAAAAAAAAGAAATAATTTCGCGGTTTGCTTGTAATTTGTTGTTGAGGTTTTAAATTGCATATATTTATAATACCTTCTTGTACAAAGTAAGTGAAAAAAGCAAAAACAACAACCAAATATTATATGCAAATTATTTTTATTTAAATAATAGAGACAAAGTTATTATTTTTTATAAAAAAAAATGTAAGACAAAGACAAATTTAAAATAAGGCGACATATATTACAAACACTTTTTATTAGTAATTTTAAAATTAGTTGTGCCAAAAGCTTCTTAGGAATATGTCACACATATTTTATTTTATAGTTTTTAAAAATTAATTAAATAAAATTAATTAATTTTAATTAAGTTTAAAAAAAATTAACGTGTGTTTTTTTTTGAAAATTGAAAAAACAAATAAAAAATATTTTTAAATTCATGTGCTACGCAAGAAAAAGTTTAATATAATTAAATCACACTGTGCTCAAAAAAAGTTTGAGTTTTGCCAAAGTTAAGGTAAATGTATGCCATCAGTTCGATGTTAAAAAAAATTAAGCTTTAAAATTTACCACTTAAGTATAATACAAAGAAATACAATCAAATCGAATTATAATTACTGGGTTAATCTTTATATTGATGATCATATTAATCAAAATCATTTTACGTTAATTTTATTTATTAGCGAGAAAGAAACACAAAAAATGTGTTTTAGCACGGAAATTAAAATATTTTCCAATATCAGTCATTGAAGCTATAGTGTGGTGAATGTTTTTTTTGAAAAACGAAAAGGGTGATTCAGCAAACAGTGTTATTCGAAAAAGAGTTTTCTTTTTATTTAATAAAATAGAAAACTTTTATAAAAATATTTGTACAAATCAATAGATTTGAAAATTCAAAATTAAAAAAGTTAAAAATTTATTTTAATATATAGAAAACTAGAACTAGAATTCAGATTTAAAATCAGTGTTTTAAAAAACCACACAAACAACTCTTATTTGCTCCAGCCTAAAACTTTGTGTTGTGTATTATTGAAAATAGGTCAAGAACAAGTCCAAAATAAAAAAACACCGTTGATGTCTGCAAAACTTTTACCCCCTTATTTCCTTAAACGCAACGCCCTAGAACAAAAACAAAATGTATGGAAAAGTTTTTTAAATTTAAATCTTTCCATACATTTGTTTGCGTTATAATTCATTGCGTTTTACGTAATTAGGCCCTTAATTAACTCATAAGGTTTATAAAATTTTGTTAATAAAATACAAAATATATTTGTTTCACTTACTTGTCTTAAAAGAAACAAAACATATTGCCTTTTTTTATAAATATTTGTTTTGAAACTTAAATTATATTTTGTAAAATAAAGACAATATGATAATACAACAAAACAAACTTATACCAGACTTACGGTTAATTTTTACGTGACATAACCATACCACAGTAAACAGCTGTTTGAACCAAACTTATGGGCAACACTGTATTTGATTATAGGTGACTTATCATTACACCATAACCATAACCATAGAAACCAATTGAGTTTTGGTTTTTATGGCAACGGTTATGGTTATGGCGTTATGGTAATTCATGTATAATTGAACCTTTACACGATAAAAGTTTTCATAAAAATTACTTCCATGAAACTTTTGTTTGTAGACAAAAGCCTACTTTTCTATACCTTTTGTTTGAAAGCATTAAATCTAATGCAAGTAGTTTTATTAAACATCCCATCGTGTAAGTCTAGTATTACATTGTAAATTTACGAATTGTAAAACACGAACTTTTTTCTACCCTATCAAAAACTGCGGATGTTTGGGGATTTAAGTCGAGGGCTTTAAAGGTGGTAAGCGTAATAACTGGGTCCCTGTATTATTTTACACATTCATATAGGTAACATTATTCTTATATAATGTAACTTACAGCGGTCAGTATGAGTTTGTATTATTATCTTTTGTACGGGGCCCTTGCTTCTACACGAAAAACATTTTTATCCAAATTAGCTTTTATGTTTTAAATTTTTTAATTACACAAAGAAACTAAAGTTTTAAAATTAAGATTTAAACTCTTGAATTCTTTAATTTTTTTTGGTGAAGTAAAGAACATTATACTAATAATCGTTGGTCAGCAAACATTTTATATATTTGTTACAATCAAAAAAAAAAGAAATAATCTTTTACAATGATAACTTTGACAGTTTGGCTAAAAATGTATGGCATGTTGAAAATTCATTGTGAACAACATTAGTTACTAATGACATGCCTTTAACAAATTTGTTTTTTACACTTTTAATGACACCTTTGT
Source organism: Melanophora roralis (assembly GCA_963583895.1). Taxonomy (NCBI): domain Eukaryota; kingdom Metazoa; phylum Arthropoda; class Insecta; order Diptera; family Rhinophoridae; genus Melanophora; species Melanophora roralis. Next base: position 27,921,517 of record OY757187.1, on the reverse strand, counting down.
GTATATTTCTTAATGACTGTTGTGCCTGTTATTTAAAAACAAATGATTTATTGTCATTGTAACAATTACTTTACATTTTAGTTGGACTACACACTTTGGAAATAAAGTCCTCCCACTATTTGGACCCCCTTAAAATTGTCGTAAAGTTTATTTTGTCACCGGAATTAAACGTCCGCTTGCATTTTCGTTGTTGCATAGAAAACCAAGGTAACAACACTATTAAACAATTAAAAATTTTACTAAAGTCACATTTTATTTTCGAAACAAAAAACAATATTAAAGAAAAAATTAAACAATTTATGTTTAGTCTCATTGAAAGAAATAAAAACAAGTAAGAGCGCTATGTGCCGAATCTTATACACCCTTCACATTTGCCTTTCGAAACCCCGAATTTTTTTTATCTATTTCTTTTTTATTATAAATAAAATATTTCTAATTTTTGAATAAAGGGTCATTGTCATATAATAACCCTTTTAGGGTGACTGCGGGGAAGCCGTAGGGGTTTTTACCGTAATTTTGTTAAATTTTATATGGCAACCTTCTTATGTGGTGGTAAGGGGCAAGTATGTTCTAGGAAAAGGTTTGGGAGGGGAAACTAATACGGGTTTGCAGTACACTTTATTTCTCTAAAGGCGACTCTGGGAAAGATATTGGCGTTTTACTTTTTTTCTTTAAATTTTATATGGCAACCCCCTTAGGTGATGGAGATATGGGGTAGGTATGTTCTGAAAATATGTTTGGGAGGGAAAACTAATGGGAGCCTGTGATACATTTTATTCCTCGTTGACTCCAGGGAAGTTGTAGGGGCTTTTACCCTATTTTTTTATTTTGTATGGCAGCCCTGTTAGGGGCTGGCCACACGGGGTAAGTTCATTCCACAAAAATGTTTGGGGGGAAAAAATAATTGGGGTCGTTCTAACATTTGACCTGTGTAGGAGCACCCTAAAGGCTGATGGAGATAGGGAGTAGGAATATGTTTGGAAGAGAAAAATAGTGGGGGTATATGATACATTTTATTCCTCTAAGGGCGACTCAGGGGAAGTTCTAGGGGTTTTTACCCGACTCCGGAGCAGTTGTAGAGGTTTTTATGTAGAAATTTAGGAGAAATAAAAAAATGTAGTCATGGGTTTTGGCTTATATCTCGGTCAGTTATCAGGCGATTTCGCTGGATTTTAATAACAATTTGCTCGCAGATATTTCTGATAGTTTAAAACCACCTACGGATCTTGGTAACATCGGGGGACTTCAAAAAGTTGATTTCAACCATAACACGGACAGACGGGCAGACGGACATGGCTAAATCGAATTTCCTATCTATAAGGACCAAGAAAATATACACTTTAAGGGGTCGCAGATGGATATTAAAGAAATAACAAACGAAACGACAAACGGAATGACAAACTTATATATACCCTTATTACATATTGTGAAGGGTATAAAAAACTATAACAAAACAAAATAATCAAACATAATGGTGTAGATATTAAATACTAGACCAAACACGATAAATTACCATCATATAACAGATGGATGAAATAAGCATACTGAACTCTAAAAAAATGTTTAATAATGAAACAAAAAAGCAATCACAGCAACAATAATAAAATTCCGTAATCTGAAGCGGAAATTGATTTAAAACTTTTGATGTTAAAGTTGTATTAATAATTTCTAAAGAAAAACGCCAGCCAGCAAGTTAATACAAGTAAATTTTTATTTGCAATCTTACTTGCAAACGTGCTTGTATATTATTAATATTGTACACAAACACACACGTACTATATACATATACGTACATACATATGCAAACAATTTTTCAGTTTTCCATTTAATATACATACATATATGGCACATTCGTAATCACTTGTTTCTAACATAACGAGTAGAAATAATATTTTTTCTTTTTTAATTAGTATTGGACTTGTATGTATGTGTAGTGTTGGCAACAATTAATTTGATTATGTTCATGATCGATCGTATGTCGAATATTTTTAGTGAAAATCCAAGATTTGAAAGTTGTTATGGAGTGGAAACTTGGAAAACCCTTTTCTAAAACCTATATTTGTAATTAATTTTTAAATTTAGTTAAGGTTTATGATACAAATTTTGTTTGAGAATTTTATTCCTTAAACCTTTTAAGCCCCACATATTTCCGAAGTAAGATTATATAAGTGTTTCCGAAAATTAACGCAAAATAGAAAGCAAAATAACGTTATATCGGATACCATCATCCGTAGGTTTACTGCCAACTTTTTTGTTTCAAATGTAAAGTAAATTATATAAAATTGGCAGTTAACCCAAGCGCAGTTTTAAATATTACCCGAAGTAAAGAACTAAATGCGAAAGAGTATTATTGGCATAAAAAAGTAAATCGTCCACGATTTTCTATACAATAAAATCTCTAATTTTCTATATTTATAATATGCAAAAACGTACGTATTATAAACAAAGTACTTTTTCTTTACTTTTATTTCATATTTCTTAAACAAAATTCTTAGAAAAATACAAGAAACTAAAAAATCTAAAATTAGTATTTTTTATCCACTTACCTTTTTCTTTGGGTATTAATGGGATTTAAAGCCTTTTATTTAATATTTCAATACTCATGAACTCAAAAAATGTAAAAGAGTACCTAAAGAGTGCCAAAATAAAATACTTAACCCTTTTTGCCGTTAAGTAAACAAAGGTCCAAAATTTAAAAAAAGTACCAAAACTACATTCGAATTTTTTTAAAACCATGTACAAAATTATACTTGTTTTTGAACCTAAGGGGTAGGAAAAAATTTATTAAAAATATGTGTAGAAAATAAAATAAAGAAATTTAAATTTGGAGACCTGCCAAATGCAATTTGATTTTTTGTTCTATCTGTTTTGGTTTGAAAAAAACTTAAGAAGGGCCAATATGTAATGTTTACTTTTTTAACCTCTTAACTTGAATGAATTATGTACATATCTATCTTTATTGGCTTAAAGTTACAATAAGTACCAAAATATAATTTTTAGCCTTTTTCTAATCCTAGGGCCCAAAATGTACTAGAAAGTATCAAATACAATGACTTGAAAATAACAAAAATACACCTTATGGGGATCAAAATACAGTTGGCTCCCAATATTTAAAAAAGTGCAAGACATATTCATAATAGCTTTTATAAGTTCATTATGAATTTGGACATAAAATTTGGTTTAATTTTAAATGGTTTGAATAATTGTTCATAAAATATGTAAATTTTTCTAGATTACCGAAAATGTCCTAATAAAAACAAAAAAAAAATTAATAAAATTAAAAATTGGTTAAAATTTTAAGTAAATCTTAATGCTTGCTAAGAAATTAATTTTTTTTCTAATTTAAATACAGCAGAGTTAAGCAATGTGACTTTTTGTTTCGTGTTTTACTTAGCTAAATTTAATAACATGTGCAAACAAATAACACAATTTTCCACAAAAGTAAAAACAAACACCAAATTTTGGCAACAAAACATGCAACAATAACAATTAGAGTTTCTGGTATATATCTAGTCGATATAGTTTTTAGTAGATTGACAGCTCTCAAAAAATTATGATGAATTAAAAAAAAGTATTTTCTGAATCAAGTATTTAATTACAAGAATACAAAGGCATCCAGGCGGTCAGAAATTTATAGTTTCTGTGCTTCTACCAAAAACTTTTTTTTTCAAAATGTAAATATGTATCTAATACTATTACTTTTGTAGCACAATTAAATTCGACACAAAATGTAACAGTTTCTAAGAACATGTCAAAAAAGATCTTAATTCATCCAAATTTGCTTATGGTGTTCAAAGTCCCAGTGCTTAGTTTTGTGATAACAGTAGCCAAAGTTACTGTGATATATAAAAAGCGATATGCGCAAAGGGGATTTCTTAAAAAATGGATTATCTCAGGTATTAGCTTGTACCTTGGAATTTTAATAGCGATTGTTTTACAAATTTGTCTGATAGTTTGACACCTAAACCCGGTGCGTGGGACTGAACTTGCCTCCGAAAACTTATTTTTAACAGACGAATGTACAAGGTTTTTATACCCTTAACATAAGTGATAAGAGTATATATAAGTTTGTCATACCGTTTGTAATTTTTTTATTATCCATTTGGGACCCCATAAAGTATATATATTCTGGATCCTTATAGATAGGGAAGCCGATTTAGCGATGTCCGTCTGTCCGTGTTATGATTGAAATCAACTTTCTGAAGCCATTTGATGTCGCATAGACCCGTAAGTGGTATCAAACTATCTCTAGTCGCGAGAAAATCGGTATTGAAATTCAGCAAAATCGCCTGATAAATGACCGAGATATAAGCAAAAAACCAAGACTACCTCCTTTTTTTAGTCTACAACAACAACAAAAAACATACTTTTGCATGTAATAATAAAACACATCAAAAAAAAAAAAACAAAAAAAGAAAAAAACAGAATCAGTCATGTTGATATTATTGGACCACATCCAAAACGAAAATTTTATTAGTATTAGTATTCATACATATAACAGGGTTGCCATACAAAGCCTAAGTTAAACATTTTTAAAATCGCTTCTACGGCTTCCAGGGTTCTCCTACAAAGGTAAAATGTAAGACCGACCCGAATTATTTTATCCTTCCAAACATTTTTGTAAAACATCTCCAGCCCCTAACAAGGTTGACATACAAAATTTTAATAAATAAGGTAAAAACCGCTACAACTTCCCCGGAGTCGCCCCTAGAGGAAAAAAATATATCAGAAATGTGCATTTCATAAGTAAATGGATAAAAAAAAGTTTGGGATTTCAAAAGGCCAATGTGAAGGATATATAAGAATCGGCACAGCCGAATATAGCGCTCTTACTTGTTTCCACTTCCCTTGTCAGTATGTGAAGGGTAAAATGACTGGTCGTGTAGGGTGAGACATTTCTTACATTTTTATATATTTAACTTTATTCACAAAAATGTTTAACTTATATATTACCTGCGAACACGAAGTCTTTCAGGTTTATTATTTTGATGTGTGTATATGTACATAAGTAGTTTAAAACAAATTATAACAAAAAAACAAATTCAGTGCGTTTTTCGGTAAAACATCCCCGTTATTTTGCTAATAAAACCCCTATTTTAATATAAAAACTAGCATTTATTACAAAATTTTAAAAGTTGTTATTAAATTTAATTTTTCTGTTGCAGCAAAAGCTATGATTTTGTTTTTGTTAAGTTTTTTCGGGGTCTTATTGTATTTGTTTTAGTTTAACAATTTTTGTAAATTTCGATTTTTTTCTACTTATTCCTGTTACAAGACTTATCGACTGCCAATTGGTTTAGTTTGCAGTCAAAGTTGATTTTTAAAAGATCATTGATCGTTAAATGATGCTTTGTTTTAGTTTTATCATAATTGGAAAGTTGCTGGCTGACTCTCTTACATAAATTTGTTGTTAGTAGTATGAAAAGTCAAAATCTATTTAACCGAAATAATTGTAAGTTCCATGTATTATTGGTTGTCATTTCAATTGAGCACTGAACTTTTAAAATTTTAAACAGATTTTAGCAGCAAGTAAGTTCATTTTAAGTTCACTTGTATATTGCGTTTAAAAATCCCTCCGGAGTTCTGTGGCAACTGTTCCAGGAGAAGTACTACTCTTCCAGGTTCAAATAACGCAACAAAACAAACCAGTTAAGTAGGTATTATGTTCAATTATCAAACCCCTTCTATGACTTTGCTAGGGTAAAGTAACAGCACTCTTTCTAGGAAGGTGCTTAAACTTAAATCTGTTATTAACTGTTTGCAACCAATTTTTTATGTGTTATTTCTCAAAGCCCTAGAGATTATGATTTCTTTGTTGAAGATGATAGAAACGTATATTACGTTCTATATTGTCGTTACTTCAGCTTTTATTTTAAATATCAACAAAAAAGTTTTAGTCGGTCAAACCGCCATTTACTTTATATTAAGTACCACTGTATGCACAAAATGAACGTGGATCAAAGGGGCTTTCGGAAGTGCAACACTTGGTGGCTTATTGTTATAAATACATACAAGGTGGGCCAAAAGAAATCGTCCTATTGGAACATGCTCTTATTTTTTTAAATGGCGACCAATGTCAAATCTATTTTGACATTTGTGAACTAGACAGATGTAAAATACATGTAAACAAGCCATGAAGCGATACACTTTCCAAGAACGATGAATAATCGTGTCTATTTTTTTTGCGTCACCGACTCCCCGGTCGTCCGGCACCTACTGCTCAAACACTGCGCCGTTTGGTCACCAACCTCGAAGAGTGTCCGGCCCCGAAGCGCCCAAATATTGCCGCTATTGGTAAGGATGTCGAGCTGCCGCCAAAAACATCGATCAGGCCTCGCAATAAGCCATCAGCCGGTCGTCCCTAAGGCGAATTTGTATCAAAGTCCCGCGCATGTTCCCGTACAAAGTCTATTCCGTGCATCAGCTGCTGTCTGTCGGCCGCCAAACACGTGTAAATTACGCCTAAGCCGTCCTCAATCGCGAGGCCGCTGTTGGGGCATCGACAGTCCACAAGTGATACACGAGAAGTCATTACACCCGCTCAAAGTGACTGCATGGTGCGCTGCTCACGATTTGCATTGCCCCGCCCTATTTAACCGTTCCAGACTTTTCTTGGTGGAGGTTTTTGAAGCCTCGTGCTTATGTGAACAAACCTGAGACTCTGGAAGCCCTCGAGGATAACATTCGACACGAGTGCGAAAATCTGTCGCCCGATATTCTTGCCGAAGTAATGATAATTGCCATAAAAGGAGCCATTCTGCCGATATTATCTTCTCGACCATTAAAATTTTAAAGGTTCATTTAAACATAATCAAAAAACAAAATTGAAAGTTTTTATTTAGAAAAAAAAATGAGAGCCAAACAACATCGGATGACTTCTTTTGGCCCACCTGGTATATGCGAACTTTTGTGAAGTTAAAATAATATTTGAAGAAGTTATAGCCAAAAATGTTTATTTCAGGAGGACACTTGTATGGGGGCCTTGTCCAAAATAGACTGATCATATCGACATTCAGTTTGGAATAAAGCGATACTACACACAGGCCAAATTTTGTGACGCGTATTACGGGAGGACATTTGTATTAGGGCTATATTAAAGATAGACCGATTATCGCTCCAAATTCACTTGGTAAAAAAATTTAATTTTTGGCGAAATTTATTAAAATGTCTTTAAAAATTCGGCCTGTACTTTGATTACAAGATTACGTGGAGACACAGCCGAACGGACGGATTCGATTTAGCGAGTGATTGTGAGTGTGACCGGTACTTCTTTGCTTAAAGTTGTTGACCTTCATTCAATGGGCTTTGTGTTCCTTCAGCGAATATCAAGATACATATTATCAGTATATAAGTAACCGTTAAAGTGACATTGTTGTTATGTTTTATTGCTGCTTCCGTCATTACTATTATTCTACGATTGTATTGCTTTAATTAAATTATAACCAAGTTTAATGACTGGAAAGAGTAGTCAGTCTCCATCAACTATTTAATAGTTGTAAACATTTATGATTTTACTCGGCATGAAAAGAATCTTATTGTTCTAAATCATTTTTTTTTGCTGTTTGGGTGCAAAAGTTCCCATGTTTGTATTTCTCAGGCTTGGTCTTTGTTAAATTTAGTACTGGCACACAGAAAAGTATTTGTACGTGGAGTAAGAACCTATAGTACGGGTTTCTTTAATTTTTATTTTTTTTTATTTAAGATCTAATTGTGTATTTGCTTTGTTATTTTGAACATTAATTTACAATAATTTACTGTAGAGATTCAATATATTTTTAAACTTAATTGTATTTGAGTGCGCGTAAAAAAGTCAGTCATGTGTCTGCGGTTTTGTTTGTAGATGGGTAATGACAATATAGCGTTTTTTTATAAAGATAAAAATAAGGATAAATGTTCAAACATATATCTTAATATTTTAAAAACTCAATTAAAGCTAATAATTTAATATAAGTTTTTTATTTATAAACAACTAAGAAAGATATCGTCGATCAAGCTTAACTATATGAGCTTACCTCCATCACACTTTTTTTTTGTATTAAGTATCAGGCTGAGAGGAAAAGACCTTAAATGTCTCCACTTCCACAGGAAGTGTACTAGCGATTGGCTTATTGTGCGTTTTAAGTACCACGATATGACATACATATGTAAGTGCAGTTAACAAGTTTTCAGGGCGAAAGCCTACTGTAGGAGGTACGGCCAATAATGGACTAATATTCATTAGATTGTTTAGGGTCATTATATTATACTAAAAGCCTTGTTTTGCTCCAATTTTTAAGGTTGAATGCGACTTTCGGAAGTAGCAAAAAATGTAAAGTAAATTTATTTTTATTTAATCTTTCGCCCCAGTGGCTAACAAGGCTGCTAAAAAGTCCCACTTAAAATAAAAGAAAAGTTAACGAACAATTTAAGTTTAGAGTTTTTTATCTTTTCAGAGGTAAAACATTTGCTTCCCAATAATAATGCTTTTGTATTTTAACTGTTGACATCATTGTTTTTCTACATACGGTTTTCGTAGTTGATTCATTATGGTTCTGTGTGATTAAAATTTTTAAGGGGGCGCAACTAGGTTTTCTTATTCTTATGTTTGTTTCTTCTAGTTTGTTAACAGGTTTCGGCTTTAAGGTTAGAAACTACGATAACAACAACAATTCAAATAAAAAAATGTGTGAAAAAACAAACAAGAATAGAACAACGGTTTCTATTGTCGCTTAAGCTATTGGTGTACCTGAACAATAAGATCTTTTTATACTCTGCATCATGTATAGTACATTTGATCTACCTTTTGCAATGTCATTAAGTAAAAGTATGACAACCACCTTAAGTATTACCGAGCAAATAAAAAAAATATCTTCTGAATCGAATCGAGAATGCAAATTTTGATTAAAGGTTTTTGAATTCACCTAGTCCCTATACAAATATTCTCTAAGCTTTTAAAAATTTCAATGCCGCATTATATCTTTATCACTCCTATCAATCATCCAATTTGATTTCGATCGTTTAATATTTTTCAACGCCCTTTTTAACCTTACAAATAATATCTTATGGATTTTGGTGTCAAAACGATATTTGGGTCAAATAATTTTAATTTTAAAAATAAAAATCTGTTTATAATTTACTCTTTTATCTATATAAACCCCAGTCCTGATTAAGGATCTTTCATTTAAAATTAAATGTTGATGCCACGAAATAATTACGATGTATGTAGTGCTTAATATGGTCGGGCTTGCCGATAGTTTAGCTTTTTTCTTTTTTTAGCAAATCAAAAGGAAAAAAAACTAAAAATTATCTCTTACATTTTATTAACTCACCTGCTGTTATAAAGTTTCAAATAAAATTTGTTAAAAACCACAAACATAAAGCAAGTTAAAAAACGTGAGTTGATTAGATAGACGTTTGTGTTTCATGCTGGAAACTGGCTCTATTCTTTTTTCAATATTAGTTCTTATACAGCTTTAAAAAAATCTATATTGTAATGAAAAAGACTTCTTTTTAATGGTTCATCTAGAAATAGTTTTGACAAAAAAAAAAAAAAATACTCCACAAAAAGTGAAAAAAATTACAGGGTGTGGGGGCCCTGTTTTTGGGATTCTCGCAACATTATATCTTTGATAACAGTTCCTTTCATTAAAAATAATTTTTTTCGTTTTCGATTTTATCACATGTTAAAATATTAACAACATTGAGGAGCTTTTAAATTTAAATTCTGGCTACTTAAAGATAGAAAAAGTCGCAGTATGCGATGTCACAAAATGGCATAATGTCAACTCAGCATTACTTATTTTATGAAGTTATATTTAAATATTTTAAAAATTTTAAAAATATGTAAATATAATAATAATTTCTGTTTTTTCCATTTTTTCTTTTAGGTAAGATTGCAACTAAGCTAACATAATCGTTAAATAAAATAAGGTAAATAAATAGGTTTTTTATGTGACTTAAATGTATTAAATAGTCAGCCATAGTGTAGTGGGCATTACAAAGTCGTCTTATAATTTTTGGCATTGTGTTATAAATACCCCAGTGCTGCAAAAATAAATAGTAACTTTGTCGTTTTTTAGTTTAAATAAGACAATAAGACTAATTAAATGAGGATACCATAGGGAATAGAGATTTTTGTAGATCATTCAGGCTTTAAGGACTAAACTTACGCTTTACAGTGGGCAGAATCGATATTTTTTGGAAACAGTTATGTCATTTCTGTTCCATGGATGTTTCTATTGACATTAAATTTCACATGGACATGGCGGAGGAGAATCCGAGTTTACGCTTAAAGAAAAACACCCTTGTAAGCTTAGGGGTGGAGTTGTTGGGGGAACACCTTGGACATGAAGAGGGTATATATCAGTTTGTCGATTCATTTGTAATTTTTACAATTTTCACTTTAGACCCCGTAAAGTATATATATTCTTTATCCTTATAGATATGAAAGTCGATATAGCCATGTCAGTCGGTCCGTCTGTTGAGATCAAATTTTCTGGACTCAAATGAAGCCGCACAGAAAACGTTTTGATTTCAAATAATCCCTGAAACAATCGCTATTTAAAATCACTTTTGACCGAGATATAAGCGAAAACTCAAAATAACCCACAAAATCCGTGCATATATCCCTATATATCTCAGTAAATATAGTCACTCTTGCCACACAACTTGGCACAAACACTTTGAAGATAGAAACTTAATTAGGGAAAAAAATTTTCAGATAGGATCAGGGAAAGTGGTATTTCCCCTAAAATTAAAGAAATTTTGTGAAATATTTAATGTGCTTAATCTAAAAACTATAACAGTTATAGAATTAAAATGTTCTGCAAGAAGTAATTGGGCAATAAGGCCAACATTTTTGAAAAAAAAATTTTTTAGTAGGTGCAGGGGAAGGGTTAGCCCCATACAAATTTACAAATTTTTATGAAATTTTCGATGCGCTAAATCTCGGAAACTATAACAGTAATCGACTTTAAATGTTCTACAAAAACAAATTGGGCAATAGGACCTACACTTTGGAAAATAATTTTGGGTGGGAGCAGAGAAAGGGGCAGCTGCTAGACAAATTAACGAACTATAACAGCTGCCGACCTTGAATGTTTTACAAAAAGTAATTGGACAATAAGGCTTACATTTTGGAAAAAAATTGGATAGAAGCAGGGGAAGGGGAACCCACATATAAATAACAAATTTTATAAAATTTTTGACACGCTATATCTGGGAAGCTATAACCGCTATCGACTTCAAATGTTCTAGAAAAGGTAATGATTAAATAACTCTTAAATTTTGGAAAAAAATGTTACAGAGGTGCAGGGGGACTAGAACCTCCCATACAAAATTACAACTTTCATTAAACTACGAATAATGTCGAAAACTCTTAGAACTCTCGACCTCAAACCTTCTACATGGTATTTCTATTATACATACGAGCGTTAAAATTTTGAAAAGTTTTCTTTTTTAAAAACTAGGAGTGCTATTAACTTCAAATCCGGCACAAAGTGTTTTTATTATAATATTTGCAGTACGAAATAACTGGGCTAGAAATGCTGGCTGGGTTTATTAAACATGTGGAGGGTATTTAAGATTCGGCACAGCCGAATAAAGCGCTCATTCTTGTTTTTTTTTAAATTTTTTTCTAGTTTAGTTTTAAATTGTATGTGTACATAAAAACACAAAATTTTGCTTCAATATATTTTTGCCACTCAGACAAGCCGTTACGAAGTTGCAGAAGTATATCCGAAAAATTTCGTTTCCATCCTACTGTGCGCTCTAATTAAATTTATAAAAAAAACGTCGTGACAAATTGGTTTTGTTTGAATAAATTTTAGAAGACATAATACAATTCCACTTATGCACGCTCACTTACGCCAACTTTTTTTACTCGTGCTGTTCTTTAATGTGATAAAAGAAATCACGGCCATTTGTTAATTACTTGATGTAAGTTAATTTTATGAGCGCTCGTTGCTCATTTCAAGCAATTGGTAATTATGCCAACGTTTAAGCAAACCCACTTTATTTTGTATAAAATGTTGAATAATAACCAGCTTTTTTTGTTGCAAATATTACCTGTTTTTCTGACCAATTTAACCAATTTTCTTCCTTGAACAACCTACAACCAAACAAATGTTTTAATTTGGATCAAAAAAACTGGCCAAAGCGAATTTCTGACGATTTATTACAAAATTGTATGGGTTATCTGCCACATATACATACATACATGTATTTTCAATGATGTAACAAACAAAAATTAAGTGCACCGGAAGTAAACCAATTCAAAATTTATTAAACAAATTTTTTTTGATTTTTTTTTCAGTCATGCTCTTGATTAAAAATAAATGTTAACAATGAACAAACAACACATTTTATGTTGGTGTAATCAACAAAAACACAAAATTTTTTGCCTTAAATGAGACCTGACTGTACAACGACAGACAGACGACTCACAAAATCGACAGGTGAAGCAATAACAGCACCACATATGCGACAAAATCTTTGTTAAGGAAACAATTGCTTAAATGTAATTTAACCACTAATAACAACAGATCGCTTATTTGCTTGAAAAATAAGGAGTCAGTTTTTGGATGGCAGATTAAACTTAGTTTGCTTGTTGTTTAATTAAATTTTAACAAATTTTAAACTGGCTCTAGTTTATCAAATTATTTTCAATTAAAAGTTTAAAACGTTAATTTCATCATATATTTTTATAATTAAAAATATGACCGGCCAATCTTGGTGTCTCAAACTTCATTTAAAATACCTACTTACTCAGATTGCTATTACAGAACGTTCGTTTCACTAGCCGAACTTAAAATTGGCCTCCAAGCGCTTCGATCTTCTGCGCTTCTTCTCCAATTTCTGACATCAAGTTTTAAGATGTCTTTCTCTTCTTGATTCTTCCATCGGAGTTTCGGTCTTCCTCTCTGTATGATCCAGGTTCGCATTCAAATGACTTCCTAGCTGAAGCATCTTCATTCATTCTTACAACATGACCTCTAGAAAACTCCAAGCACTGCCTCATCTGCTTTCGCAAGTACCCATGCTTCAGAACAATAAATAAGCTCGGGAAGTATCAGTATCTTGCAGAGAGTGGATTTTGGATATCGGGAGGTGGATTTACTATTAAATTACTAGCCTAGTCCAAAGTAGTATCTATTGGCCAATATTGTTCTTCTTTTTATCTTAAAGCTGATGTTGTTTGTTTTGTTGATTGCGGTGCCGAGGTAGATAAAATCGTAGACTATTTCAACTAGTTTTTACTTCCACTGTCTGCCCAAGTCTACTGGATGTCTTGTGCGTTGATACCACAAACTTGGTTTTATCTGCACTTACTGCCAGACCCACTTTGGCTGATGCTTTCTCGACCGACTTTTTCAAAAAAGGAAGTTACAGCTCGCAATGTTTGCCCCATGGTGTCGATATCGTCAGCGTAAAGGAATAATAAGTTCGGTTCTGTGAATAGTGTGCCAGTTCTATCTATTCATATTTGCGTCAGGTATAACCTTTTCTAAGAGAATGTTAAAAAGATCACACAAAAGACTGTCTTCTTGCCTGAAACCTCGTTTGGTACTGAAGGGCTCAGAAATATTCTTGCCTATCTTAACTAAGGATTGTGTATCAGTTTAGTTCATCCTGCAGAGTCGTACTAGTTTAGCAGGAATACCAAACTCAGATATGGCTTGAAACACCTTTGAACGTAGGGGGTTGTCGAAAGCGGCCTTATGGTTAACAAATATATGGTATGTGTCGATCTGTTTTTCTTGGGTCCTTTCCAGGATTTGGCGTAGTGTGTATATCTGATTGATGGTGGATTTTCCAGGTCTAAAGCTGCATTGATAGGGCCCAATTATCTCGTCGACTTTTAATTTCAATCTTTTACACAATACGCTGGATAGAATTTTATAGCCAATGGGAGGGAGACTTATTACTCCTCAGAAATGTGTTCCTCTACCCATATTCACACAAAAAACTACAAAAAAAATTTTTCAAACAAATTCTTGTTCAAAATAATTTATATTTTTAGTCAATTTATTTAATAGTCTCTAATAATATTTTTATTTGATTTTTAAATCAAACAAAATTTTCGCATAGACAATTAAAATATTTAACCAGCTCAACAAAATTTTTTAACAGAAACTTAAATTCTTGCAAAATTATTTGTTTAAATTTACAACTTTCGTTGTAGGTCCTCAGCCAGACAAAATATTTACTGATTCTCTGAAATTTGTTACTGATTCTACAACTCAGTTTTTTCTGTGTTGTACAAACAAGCTAATGCCAATGCCTTATCAGTGTGTCGCCTCTGGTCTTAAATAGTTCAGCTGGCAAAACATCGGCTTCTGCTGCCTTTTTGTTCTAAACCCGAGTAACTGCTATTTTGACCTAATTCTGGCTGTGGTTTCAGCAAGACGCTGGTGCCACAATTGATATATTAAAGAAAATGTTTAATAACCGCAAAGTTTTGCGTTTCGGACCCGTGAACTGACCTTTAAGATCGTGCAACTTAACGTGGATAGACTATTTTATGTGAAAATATGTGGAGTCGACACTGTACGCCGATAAGCCCAAAACGATTAACAACTGTGAGGACAACATTTGCAGAGTTATTTTTAAAATACGGCCGCAAATGTTGGAAAATTCATCAAAAATTGGACCTCCGTGGCGGTCTTATGCGGTCATAAGTCTTTTTTTAATTATAATGACGGAAGATTATCTTTCGAATAAAGTAAATTTCATTTCATTTTCCAAAAATTAATTTTTGCTTCATTCTATTTCAAAGTTCTATACCTATACTTTACTATAAAGAACACCCTTTATTAACCCGATAGCTCTTACATCCTTATCACTCTATAAAACTTTTAAAACTCAAATAAATGCAACTGAAACTTTCTAAAAGGCCATTTAAAAAATGGTTGCTGTGATATTTATTAAAAAAGTATTCTTTTAAGCAGTTGCCTTTCGAATTTCCAAAGCGCTTTATTAACTAATTACTCTAGTTTTATTTCTATGATCTATTGAAAAAGAGGTTTTTGTATTTTACTAGGAAATATTTGCCCTTTGAATGCTGTATTTGACTTTCTTTTTTTCATTAAATATTCTTTACTTCAAATTAACATAAATCGTAAATCAGTAAAGCTTATACAAACATTTTCCTTCCACAACAACTTAATAACAAATATTAATTTCTAAGCTAATAAATTATATTTTTTTTTAAATAAACTTTAAACTAAATTTCAATTTTCATATGCATATATGGTGCAGAGTGAGAAACCTTAACATGTTGACCCTAAACACAAAAGGAAAAAAAGAGATTTCTTATCTAAAGTTGGGATTTTTATAGTTTTTTATTAATTAGTAATACAAAACTTTTACCATCATTTTAATCAAACTTTCGCTTTTAAAATAAAATAGAAAGAAATTTAGTTAATTTTTTGTAAGTTTCTTTCTTTTCTCCCCATGATTTCATGCAACGTTTTAACAAGAAATTTAAATAAATTTTATGGCAAACATTCCTACACATTTCTTTATAGTGACAACCAAAATAATAGCACAGTTGAGTATGCCAGTCATAAACTTTTATTCAATTAACTGTTGGCATTCTTCCTTAACAGTGTTTTACTCAATCCTAACATATAAAAAAGTCTAACAATTAATAACATTATTTTATCTTATTGCAAAAGTTAAAAATATGTATTTTATTGTTAAAAAAGTGTTATTAAAAAAATTGCATATAAAATTAGAAATTACTCATATATGTATGTAAGTATGTTATAAAGAGTGCTCAACATCAATGCAAGATTAAGAAAAAATCAATTTTTAGTCTTTTGAATGTTATTAATTTTTGAATCAAAAAGTATAAGGCCCACGGTGGTGGGCTTGAAAAGAAATCTTATGGCGTTAAATCACGCGACCTAGGGGGTCAATTCTGATACCCGAAATACGACTTGGCACTGTCTTTTTGAAACCACATATTGATTACATCATTATTATCCAATTTCGACAAAAAGCACTGTGTTATCATGTCGCGATGCGGTCCAATATGTCTCCAGACTAAAATCCGCGCCAAACACGGGGTTGCATTAGTTTATTAACAATTATATGTGGGTTCCGAAAACCCCAAAAGATGCAATTTAGGCAAATTTCAAAGTTTTTTGATCTTCAATAACCCTTTTAACGAACTCTCTTCGCCGTTCATGATCATTAAGCCTTAGCTGTTGTAGTAACTGGGGGCAAATTACGGAATTCGACTCGAATCGAAATTTAAAAATTCTTATTAGAATTCGTATATTAAAAGCATTGACAACTCGAGTACCGCTGTAGAGAGCTTAAAATTTGCTCTTCTTGTCCAAATTGAGGTTCCTAATTGTCACCGAGACTTTCATGCACATATGTTTGAATATTGACACCTTGAAGACTTGTCTTTAGCCGATCAGTGTGCTTGGCGTCTTCAACGGATCCAGTCTCCCTGAAGTTTTTAATTAATCTATTTTTAGTTGAAGAAGTTTAAGCACTATTCCCATCATATTTTGTATGAAGTTTTCGAATTGAGGCCGCTAAATACACACTACTGAAATCTGTTAAATAATGATGACACGTTGAAATCTGTTAGGGCACTGCTACACGTTCAATATTTATCACGCGATCCGGATTTTGGATTTTATAAAATAGGCCATTCTGCGATATGGATCGCGATCCATCAATATTGCATGCTGCACGTTCAATAAATATCGTGATACTAGAAATGTCACGATATTTATTGAACGTGTAGCAGTGCCCTTAAATAGTGAAGACACGTTGTTTATCGTATAATGCTCCATTTTTATTAAACATAAACTGTCAGCTCTAGAATCGTTTTTTTCTTTGTAGGGTTGCCAACACTTAACTGGACAAAGTGCGACAAATTCAAATCTTACCTTAATTTTGGGACACCTTTTAATACTTAACTAAATACATATTAAAAGAAAACTTATTTTTATTGTGGTGCTACTTTTTTAACTGCAACTGTACAAATACAGTAACATACATGCATAAAACTTTATATTGATGGTCTATAAACAATTAGAAATTCAAAGCCACGACATTCATTTAAGTTCTTGTTATTATAAATTTACAACTACATAATACCAATCGTGCACGCACTAACATTACAAAACAAAAACACTATCAATCTTTGTAAGCAGTTCGAGTGTTAAACAATTTTTATTGGCGTATGTGCGCATGCGTTTGTATGACTTTGAAAAGAAAGCAGTTTCCCTTTTCTTTCAAAGACTCATTTACTTACCCATTCACTCAATCAGTCATATAAACGTGTAAACTTATGTAAACAAAAGAAACTACAGTAAAGTCGACTAAAGAAATATAACTTTCAAAGTTATATACACTTTTCTAATGAACTTCAGTTTAAAAACAGGGAAGAGAGATGCACTTGGCTGTGGCAAATCCTTTATATACCCTTTATATTTCACGTTTAAAGAAAAGATGTTTTTAAAATAAATAATAAAACTACGTAAAACTTTTTAAAACTGGCCCCCACTAGGTTATTCTACTGTAACAGTTTGGAAGTGTTTTCAACATATTTTCAAAACATTTTTTTTAAATCAATAAAATATGGAAGAGAAAAGGATGGCAAAAAATATAACGAAGGACGATATATTTAATTTTAGCAGTTTTTCGTAAAAATATATTTAATTTTTTTTTCTAAAAATCAATTTACAACAAGTTTTTAAAATTTCTGCCGTTAAACAATTGAATATGCAATTGGTTTCCGATTGGGTTCTAATTGGATTCTATTGGATTTCAGTTGGAGTTTCAATAGGTACGGCTATGGCGTTACGGTTAAGTCACGTCTGATTCAACCTTTAACGGTAACGCCATATCCATTACAATTGAAAGTGCAAATGGTTTCCGATTGGGTTCCAATTGGATTCAATAGGATTTCAGTTGGATTTTCAATAGCAAAGGTTATGGCGTTACGGTTAAGTCACATATAAAGCAACCTTAATGATGTAATTTGCAGGCACCGATTTCATATATCTTTTTTCAGGGGAAAGCTTATCCTTTTTTTTTTTTGCAATTACAGTTTAAATGAAAGAAGAGACTTACTTTTCTTTAATAACTTGTATACATATTAATTAATATAAAATCTTAAGTATGTATTTCCCTAACAAACAAGAATATTTCGTTCTGGCGTTACGTTACTTTTTTCTGGAATTGCTCATATACGCTTTTTTGTGTAGAGTGCCCGCGTTGAAGTATAGCGAATTGGCAAATGTTTTTTCTGAAGGTAAAATTCAAAACCGACAAAAAATAATCTTCTCAGAATTTTTTCCTTTGAAAAAATGAAAAATGCAGATTTTTCTGGCTCGAAAGCATTTAATTTAAAAAGTATTCATAGAATCATTAATGCAAACTTTTTTTGCTGATGATGGCTGCGATAGTACACAAGGACTGGACTCATTGCAAAGAAATATTTAGCGGGCTTGAGTTTTTTAATTACCTGGTGATTTAAAGGATTTTTTAAAGCATTTAATCTTTTTTTGAATACATTTTTTTTTGTCAAAAAAGCCTTTTTTTAAAAATGTGACGGGTGTAACAATTTTATCAAATATGAAAAGAAGGGCCTATTTTCAATATGTAATTGTTTTTTTTAATTGCAAAATGAAAACAATAGGTAACATTTTGTTTACATTTTGATAATTTTCAATATTTTTTTAACACTTGATGTGATTTTCAAAAAGTGGACCTTCATACACAAAAGGAAAGAGTTATGCAGTCATGCGCATCTGGTATCCAATTGTGAAGAAATTATTTTTTGTTTTCAAAAATTAAAATAAATTAAAAATACCAGACGTTTTCAAATTAAGAACGTTCTGTGGTCAAATAGAAAACGAAAAATTTGAAAATATCAAATACACAGGTATTAGGGGTTCAATTATATGTGACTTACAATAACGCCATAACCATAACCCTTGCCTTAACAACCAAAACTCAAGTGGTTTCTATGGTTATGGTTATGGCGTAATGGTAAGTCACATATGATCAGTTACAGTGTTGCCCATAAGTTTGGTTCGAACAGCTGTTTATTGTGGTATGGTTAAGTCACGTATAAATAAACGTTCAATAAAGAACGTTCTGTTAAAGAGAAAGAAAATAAGAAAAAGCTTTGCCAAAACAAGAGCGGATGTTATCGAGCTACACTCAAAGAAAAATCATTCGTTTAGACAATGAAACGGTTTCATTACAAATTCTGCATTATATTAATGAATATAATTATTAATATAATGAAGAACTACATTAATTTCATGAAAAACCCCAGTTTCGTCTTTTCATAAAATTTTCATAGGAACGAAGCATTGTCAAATAAAGACAGTTGTCAAATTAAGGACCACGGGCTTCTAACAAACTACCACCATCCGTTTTTAAGTAAAGAATAAACATGATTAGCTCACTTTTGACAGCGAATGGTGTCGATGTCAGTGTTTCTCTAACGGGTTTTTTTCTCTCTAATTGACTGATAACATTTGGTTGGATTTTGTGGAAATAGAGTAAAAACTTAAGCAATTATTGGTTAAAATGTTTGTTTCTGTATTGGGGCCATGTGAAAAATAGGACGATCATATAAAAAGTCAGTGCTAAACAGTAAGTGGCATAAAGTGATACACATATGCAAAGTTATATGAAAGAAAAGAAATATGCAATAGAGGCCAGCTCAAGACGACACTAAATAAGGCATTATCTCGAATTTTCAATTCATTTCATATACCTTACGTGTGCACACACTACAATAAGTACTGTATTGTTCGCCATCTCTTCTGTTTACTTATCTTAACTTAAATCAAAAATATATTTACACTTAAGCACACTTAAGTTAACAACAACGGCACATCAATTCATCATGATGAATGTAATGTAATTACGTATGAATTTTATATTGATTTGCCTGCTTGTATATATGTTTGTTTATGTATCTATTCAACATTGTGTGTAATACACACAGTTTTGTTGTTGTTGACCACACATCATGACAGTATTTAAGTTGTATCAACAACAGTGCATGACACCACTCTTTATTCTTAACTACACTACATTGCATCAAAGGAACTGTGGAAGCTACACTACATTGCAGCACTTAAATAGTTTAACCGCACAACAGCACAAGAATTAGAAAATCATCCGGGTCATAAATTATCTTGAAATAGGACTTGATGCAGGTCTCTAATATGCAAGGCATTTTAAAATGTAAAATGCTAAAGTATTATCACCTTTTTTAGTGAAATTGCTCCTTATATCATCTAAGTTCAGGTGGTTTTACAAGAGCTGTATATAACATATGACTTGCCACTTTTGCAATTCATGTGTAATTGCATATGTCTGTCAAAATCGTCATTAAACAAAATTGCCATTAAAATTGCATTTCACCTGGAGTATGTCGGTGAAGTTGCCCTAACAATTCTTTCAATTACAATTATTCCTGAATTCGCAATAAAAGAAAAAATTAATAAATAATCGTGAGCCAAAATAAATTAAACATGGATATGTCCTAAAACCAAAATGCATTCGGTTAGAAAGAAACACACACACATATTCAAACTTATGCGTATAAAAAATTTAGAAAATGTTTAGCAGAGCCAAACTGAATACCTTGTTTTTGAAATGAATATCATTAATGTTTGCTTTCGCATTTTCCACACCCCAAGTAAGGGGTAATCGTAGTTGTCCAAAAAGTTTGCTTCAAATTAATATTAATAAAATAAAAATAACAATAAAAGCAATTAATTGTGATTTATTTTTGTAGATTGTTTATTTTTATTCATCCATTGTTTTGTTTAATAAACCTGTACAATGAACCAAAGAAACAAAAGCTTTAACGATCACTTAAAGTTTTATTTGCTGCTCTTTCAATGTTTACTCTGAAGTACTTTTTTAGTTTTATTTAAAGGTCATTTAAATAATTTGTATATATAGAAACGTAGTTAATTTGGTATTTCGCTATTGTGGATATAAAGCAGCGTCTTTGTTTAATTATGTTGTAGACTTTGCTTAAGACTTGAGTTGTAAATATGTATACGGGTTATAGAGAAGCACTTAAAAATAGTTTTTAGAAAAAAAAATTTTGAAACTAAAGAACTGTAACTACGTATGTATATGCAACGTAAATTGATTAAATTTTTTAAGTTAAATATTTAAAAATAAAGCTAAATTACTCATTTAAATACTTTGTAAGGAAGAAGTATTAAATAGTGCATAGGATTTTAATTTTTCGTACATATCGTCATTCCAAAGTGTATCATTTAAAGAAAAAAATATAAAAAAATATTTTTTATTACATGACAAAATTACTAATATTTTGTTTGAGCTTTTCAAAATCTCACGACCCCCGCCTATAATTGTCCTTTCAAAAACTAGCTACCAAGCATTGAGCATAAAGCTAAATTATAGCTGGTTAAAATACTTACACCAAATATGTACGCGGTAGGGGTATCATGTGATTGTGCAGATTTTTGTCACGTCCAAAAATAATAATCTAAGACCCACCTTTAAAAAACCCATGGCCTAGGAACCACTGTCTGCATGGATGAAAGGATGCCAGTCTTTTAAAATTACGCTTTCGTAACCAAGCCAAGTTTAATGGACCCGGCTTTGTTGTAAAAATTTAAAATAGTTTCTTTGGATAGGATCGCGGGGATTAATAGTATTAAAATGGCATTGAATTTAAACCCGCGACAAGAAAAATAAAACACAATTCTTAAATTAAAAAGAGTATGTTCAATAAAAAAAACGAAAAAATAGGCTTCGTGTCTATGCCAAAAAACTGACTTCAAAAACTGTGACCTGTACTACCTGTACTTTGTTCACAAGCATACTGGGATACCTAGCTGGACGGGCGGCATGCATCGGTATAAATAAAGGTGGCTCTCAGGCCATTATTTCGGGCGTTGCAAACACCTCTGCACAAACGCATAATACACCTACCATGTATGTATGTATGTACATACATATGTATGTATGTGGTGTGGGTATGAATTAAAAAGTTAATGCCCGAGACTTAAAGGGCGAAGAAATCATATGCATTTATAAATAATACATACGCACTTATATTTTAATATAATTTAATATTTTTTTTTTTAATTTTTTCTTTGTCATGTACAAATGTCTAAAGAAAGTTCTTTGTTAATTTTTTTTATAACTAAGTTACTCATAATTTTAGACAGTATGTGCTAAATAAAAAATAAAATTGACACGAAATGTGTATTTAATAAGAAAAAAAATACCTTTTATACAGGGTGTTTACATGAGAGATAAATAAACATTAAAGTGCGGTAAAAAGAAAACTGAAAATAAATTAATATGACAAATTTGTATTGAAAAATTTAATATAATTTAATTAAAATCAAACAAAACAATATACTCTTATGACTAAATTTGTTATCTTGTTAAAAGTACATATTGTCTGGCGGATTCAGTACTTGAATTCAGGGTTGTCAGTTTTTTAGGCCCTTTGGCCAAAATTTTATCAAAAATCGCCAATAAATATTTTTGCTTTTTGTTTTAGCAACAAAAAATCGCCAAGATTAAACTTTGTAAAGTTTTTGACGAAAAAAAAGTAAAATGTTGTGTTAAATTAAAAATAAACTTGTTTTTTACTAAATTAATTTATTAGAAAGGAAGAATTGGCACTTAAAGTTAAAAACGCCAAAAGGAAGTGCTTCCCAAGAAGTAATTAAACCTTAACAGACAATATTCAGGAATATGTTTAAGAATTTGGTTGAAATTTACTGATGATGTTGAAACCTAAACTAGCAGAAAATAAAGAAAAATTGTTTAATAAAATTTTGAAAATATTTTTGAATGTTGTTTTGTTATTTTTAAAAGTCTTACTAATATGAACAAGAATAATAATTAAATTCTTTGGTTTACATAGAATTACATAGATATACAAAATAAAATTTAACTAACAACACTACATACATACATATGTAGTTGTAGAACTTTTAGAAACTCTTAAAAAAATTTAAACTGTTAATTAAACAAAATTTTTTGTGGTTTGACGGTAAATGTGGAGCCCACTTAATATAACATCGTTATTTTATAAGTTCTCGGTTTAGGTATATATTTTCTTGGTCCTTATATATAGGAAAGTTGATACAGCGTTGTCCATCTGTCCGTGTTATGGTTGAAATCAACTTTTTTAAGCCCCCTGATGTCGCATAGACTCGTAATTGGTATCAAACTATCAAAAGTATCTGCGAAAAAAATCGCTATTGAAAGCCAGCAAAATCGCCTGATAACTGACCGAGATAAAAGCCAAAAACCAATACTTATCTAAAATTTGTACAAAAAAGTCCTACAGCTGCCCCGGTGCTGCCCCTACACGGGTGCAATATAAAACCGACTCCCATAAATTTTTCCTCGTGAACATTTTTGTGTAACGTACTTACGCCCTATCTCTTTCTCTTACAGGGTTGCCGTACAAAGTTTAATTATTAAAAGTTATTTTTAAATTACAGCTTCCAGGGTACTCCTACAAAGGTTAAATATAAAAACAACTCCAATTAATTTTTCCTCCAAAACATTTTTATGAAACATATTTACCCCCTATCTCCCTAACAGGGTTGCCATAAAAAATTTGAAAAAAGTATGGTAACAACCCCTACAACTTCCTCGGAGAGGCCCTTAGAGGAACAAAATGTATCACACACCCTTATTAGTTTTACCTCCCAAACATATTTCTGGAACAAACTTACCCCCTATCACCATCACCTAAGGGGGTTGCAATACAAAATTTACAAAAAATATGTAAAAACGCCCATAACTTGCCCAGAGCCGGCCTTAGAGAAATAAAGTGTCTGACTGACCCCTCAATGGTTTCCACCCCCAATCATATTCCCAGAACATACATACATAATTACCATTTAAAGGCATAGGATATTTCTGAGGGGTTTTCAAGAAATTTGTTAAAGTATGTAGGTAGACGATTTGCTACCAACCAAAATCCCTTCCTATAAATTAAAAAAACTATATTACTAATTTGTGAATTCCAATAAAGTTAAAGCACCAAAAACTTCGCAATTATCTAAAAAAAACTGCCCACACTATCGCCAAACCTCAATTTCAATCGTCAAGACCACAAAAAACTTTAAATGACATGTCTGCTAGGAGTATACAAATCAAAATCATTATATATTAGCTTCCAAATAATGCAGACTTTACGTAATACTAATTAAAAAAGTCATTGTTTTTTAGCAGTGATAACCCATTACCAAGTTTTTTAAGGGGTACGTATACATACATTAACTTTAAAGTTGTTAAATTTTTTAAATTTCTCTTGTCGTATGCACCCAAAAATCTTAACTTTTTTATATAAACAAATTTAAAGCCAAGGTTTTTACCAAATCAAAGTTTTTTTAGTTTTTTGTACTCTAACGAATTTTATTTGGCACATCAGAAAAATATTTAAAAAATTTTTTTGAACAATAAAATTATTATTGTTTAAAAATAAAGTCGAATGCTTTTTGGTGGTATTGAAAAAGTAATAAAATATATAATAATTTAAAAAAATATTGCTATTCAGCAATAAAAATGAAATAAATGCATTAGTGAATGCAATGTGCATAAAACATTTTATGATTTTATTAAAATTCCAGAAAATTAACGTTAATATTTTTCTATAATAATTTTTATCTCTATTATATAAAACTTAATGTGATACGCGAGGTGAAGTAATAATATGTTTTTTTTTTTGCATCAATACTAAGAAACAAAATATAATTTTACATTTAAATATAAATGATTAACTTTAGAAGTGAAACTCCCAATAAGTAGATGATCAATTAGTAGACGACTACTAGATCTAATATTTCTGTCAAATGTTGTGCTTGAAATTCTACGTCGCACAGTGGCTAAAAATCGTTTTCCATCGGCAAAAATTCTGTAAATTTGGAATCAATAGAGATATATTTATAATTTTTATTTCGCTATAGATGAATAGCCAGAAAATAACATGAAATATATAGCAAAACTTTACTTAAGGCACTTAAATTTCAACCATAATAAAAAGCACAAAAAATTTAAGTATTTTTATTTAAATTAAGAACGTGTTCTAAAGACAGTTCCAAACAGTTGCAGTAGTATATAAAGTGTTAAAAAGGACACTTTCAGCTTTCTAATGGTAGTAAAGTCTTTTGAATCCCTTTTGGCTAAAACAAGTTCTATTCCTCTGAAATTCTGATCCAACTAATATATAGAAACTGCGAAAGCATTTTAAAACATATCAGGTATGAATGATACAGTCATAAAATTAAATTTTTCCTATAGACTACTATCCCACTTATATAACAAAAAATAAAACCCATTATAGCTATTAGCTTGCCAGAAATCATAGTTTAGTTCTGATCAAAATTAACATAAAATATTTGTTTCCAGCAGCATGCCAGACCCACAATTATCAATATTTGCATCCAGTTCTTTGGAACCTTTATTATAATGTATTTGAACTTTTGGCCAATGAAAACAATTTTATGCCACTGTGCAACGGCTTATGTAAACATATCCAGTCATAAAGAAAATCTTCCAAAAAAAATCAGTTAGCGACAGTCGGCATAAGTCGATTTACCTTTGCACTTATTATTTTAAAAAACCTCCGATTTGGTTATACATTTATTTATTTGAAAATAAAATATTGTAAAAAAACTTTTAAAACCAACGCAAAAGAAAATGAAGTTGGGTAAACATTTTGCTTATATTAGTAATGCGTAGTTTCTTAGTATATTTTCATACATGTATGAGCAGTTCCACTTAAAACGGACCTAAACGGAAAAATTAATTTCCTTAATAAAGGCATTCAAAATATGTACGCCTAAAAAAGAATACAAATGATCCACATATAAGTAATTTGGCACGTATTTAATTTTTTATTTTGGCAGGAGCTTAAAATAATCATATCGTCATCCTTACTTGTGTTTTTTAATCGAGGTTTTATATATCCATTTACCGAAATAAGCAAAAATGTGGGCTTAAAAAAACAAGTTAAGGCCTTTCTTATGAAGAACTATCTAAGCCCCGGTTTGCTTCGCTGCACCAATCATAGTAAAATTAACAAAATATGTAAACAAAACCACTTAAATATTTTTTAATTTACTGGTTGCCCCACATAATTTGCAACAAATTATTAGCCCTACTATTAAATTAACATATAAAAATTGGGAATTTACCAGGTTAATAGTTTTGAAGATATTCAAAAAGCTTTAGTAAGCAAAAATTTTTCTACAAGCTTCGTAAAAGTACCAAAATATAATTCTAACCCTTTAGTAACCCTTAACGCCAAAATTAAAAAAGTGTACCAAAAACATATCAACATACTTTGGTAACCTTACGAATGCAATTTAAATTATGTTTTTATCTTAATTGGTTTTAAAGTTACAAAAAGTACTAAAACATATTTTTTAACCCTTTTTCTCTTAGGGTCTAATAATTAAAAAAGGGGCCAAAAACGTGCTCATATTTTTTAGGCCGGACGCACCCAATTTAATTTATGTTCCAATCCTTATTGGTTTAAAAGTTACAAAAAACGCCTAAAAAATCAAAATATATTTTTCACCCTTTTTCCCCCCTTTGGGCCCAAAATTGAAAAAAAAAGTACGAAAAACGTTATCATATTTTTTTAAGACCTATCGAATGCCATTTAAATTGGTTTAAAAGTAACAAAAAGTACCAAAATATAATTTTAACCATTCCCCCCCCCCCCCCCCCTTTCGGTCCACAATTTAAAAAAACACCAGATGCGTGTCTGTTTATTTCTTAAGGAAAACGAAAACTTTGTAAATTTTGTTTCTATCTTGTATAATTGAAAAGATAGTAGGTTACAGATTTTTCCCTTTTTGTCCCATTTTTATTTATCCCTTTACGGGCCGAATTTTTAAAAATTCACATGTATTTATACAAACATGGAAAGCTTAACACGTGTTCTCAATATCATGTGTTTAGGTCTACGCGTTTGATCCGTATGGCTTTGGGTAATTTTGTTAGGCAATTCATAATCTAACCTTACCACACAAACGGGCGTATTGTGGGCGTGGCAGCAATTGTTTCCAAAGAAAACTAGCGTATTGTTCCTTCCAGACTTAAAGTAACTCCCTGTAGAAATTTCAAAAAAATCGATCCACTGGTGTGGCCAGCTAAAAAATACAAACATACGTACATACAACCCTTCCTTATATAATAGATTACATATATGCTTTTTTTCTGATTAAAAAGGCACATTTCTCGCATTGTTTTTTGTAGAAATTAATAACATAAGATGGTCAAAACCCCTTTAAATCAACAATAAAAAAAAAATAAAAAGAATTAAAAGCGCTATATTAGGCTGTGGCGAATCATATATGTCCTTCACATTGTTCTATTTGTATATCGCTTGACCTGATCCGGCTGAGAAGCTCTTAAAATGAAAATGTTATACAAAAATACTTTGAGGCAGGTTTGAAGTCGTAAACTATGACAGTTTTCAAAATATAAGTTATTGCAAACCTCATAAAATTGTTTCGGGCTACAATTTTCCTGGATACTATTTAAAATGCTTTTTCAAAAATGTAGCTATTATACAAAATGTACTTTAAGGTATGTAGGTTTAAAGTAAAAACCGTTTATAGTTTCCAAAATATATCGCATCGATCTGTTTGCTGTCATTCCCACTCTTCGATCCAAACAATTTTTTTTCATTACACCAAAATAAAATTATTTTGCAGCAGGTCGATATATAATTGGCTGACGTTGCCAGACAGACATGATTAAATCGACTTCCCTAAATATGTATGTCAAGGAGTGAAAGTGGCATTCTTGCAACTGTTATGCATACATTTTTAATTATTATAATGATATAAGCATATCTTTATTAAATTTAAAGCGTAATAAAAATATTTGTCTAAAATATTTTCAATGCGTATTTCACACCTTTGCCTATCGATTTATTAATATCACGAAAGTCAATTTATTACCACCCTGTAGAGTCTACACACTTAGCGTATTAACCCAAAGTGTATAAATATTATTGTTGTAAATTTGTATTTTTTTTTTTTCGTTTATTGAAAGAAAATATACAAATTTTTGCCAAATATTTATTTTGTTAAATTTTAGTTCATTGTTAAGTTTCGACATGTAGAAGAAAGAAGCTTCTTGCCGTCTGTTGTTTTTGTTTTATTTTTTGATTTGTTCAGCGTATGCGGAAAAATAAGTTAAAAGTTTTTTTGAAATTAAAAATAAAAAATAAGTTTTAATTAAATTAAGTGAAAATTAATAAAAAAAAAACGTTTTTTTGAACACCAAATAATAAAAACTTATTTAAAGTAGGTGAGTTAACAACTATGTGGTTTTAAAAGCATTTTGGATTAATAAAACTCAGTTGTTTTAATTGATTAAAGTGTGTGTGCGTGTTTGAATTCAATCTATTAATATTATTTTAAAATGTTTCAAAAAAAACATTTTTATTAGAAGTTTATTTATAGTACTTTTTTTGTACTAAAAATATTTTAGGTGCATGCCATAAATTTTTTAGGGCATGTTTTTTTGATATACAAAGAATACATTGAAAAATATTTTAAAAAGCCGCTGCATGTTTCAATTTTAATTTAAAGAATTTTAGGGCAGCGTTCTGTAAGCAAACTTGAACTTATTTTTAGTAAAGAATTTGATAAAAAAAAAACAAAAATATGTCTTTTAAAATAGATCTGTATATGTTGTATATTTTATATAAATGGTGGGGGGGAAAACTGTACCCGTGCCCGTACCCATATATTTTGCGCCGCTGGGAAGTGAACGATTTGACATGTATAGAAAAACATTTTGTGAACTCGTTTTTTTATTAAAAATTTAATAAGTTATAAAAGGTTTTATCCGTTTGCGTTAATGTTTGTAACGCCCCAAACATTTTAGTTATACCGATTGGCTTACAATCACTCCTTGAGTCTATTAAGGTATGCCTGTTTATCCATCCGGTTCAATACTGCCCCAAATTTTTATCTATCTTGACAAAACTTTATGTTCAGCAGTTGTCAAACTAAATTTTGTTATAACTAGTTTGTAATTTACCATAATTTCCATATAAGCCTTGTTAAAGAAATCAGAATAACCTGCAGATATTGCGAAAAAAATAATGCTATGAAGACATAAGTAGTAACATATGCATATGACCCTACCATACTTAAAGTGGTTTCAGACGATATGTATTTTACTCATGACTAGCCACTTTTGCAATCCACATGTATTTGCATATGTCTGTCAAAATTGTCATTTTACAGACGGTTTATAATTTTTGCTTTCACACGTACATACATATGTAATTACATCTGACATAACCTCCAAACCAAAATAAGCAACTTACTTTTCCTTGTGGTTATTCTAAAAACAGTTGATGACACATGCTTTGTCAGATGAAAATAGAGCACGCTCTAATTACAAATTTGTCATATGACATTTACACATGCAATGTTTAAACGCGTTCAGACGGCAGATATCAATTTCGCACTGCAAAATTTGGCAAGTCATGTGTAAAATACATATCGTCTGAAAGCGCTTTTAGTAAAGATTGGTACATTATTGATAGTACGTCTCACCCTAAGCGTTTCTTGTTTATACACCGACCTAGAAAGGGAAGAATCAAAAGAAGATATATATTCATACATATGTACATATATTGCTTAGGGCCACCAGTGCAAGCTATCACATAGTCTCATTATTTAAAAACAAGTAAGAGTACTATATTCGGTTGTGCCGAATCTTATATACCCTTCATTATTATGTATATGCAACATTGATAAGCCGTTAAGCCTGTACTCTGTTATGGTTGATCTCTGCCATATTTTAATACGGCGAAGGGTGGAAAATGATGTTTCAGCCATAGGTAGCATTACTGACCGTCGTTTAAACAAAATTGTGGAATATTTTTTGCAAATTTGGAATATTTGTGTCACATCTTGCTAAAAGATCTACTATATTTACTGGGCGGTCTTTAAAAATTTTCCATTTTTGTTTTCGAAGCATAATTTCAGCCTTTAATTTCTATATAAGCAGTTTCTTTCTATCGATTTTTTTCAAGTTTTAGTAAATCTGCAAGTTGTGGAATTAAAAATTTTTAAATCAGTAAATGTATTAGTATTCTGAGGCAAAAGTTGAGAGATGTTAAACAAATAAAGGACATCCTTTGAGAGACGTGTTCTTAAGTCTTGTATAACAGATTCAATTAAAAGTATGTAGACTTCAATGCGGTAGTAGATATACTTCGACATCTTAAAAATGCTTTTTTCTTTAAAATATAGGCTTTTGAACTAATACTTTAATAGCACCGCAAACATATTTTACCTCTTCAAAAATAGTTTTAAATTCTGCTTAGGCTTCATTCCTTTAAGTCCAAAGACACATTATCAGGGTTTTTATAAGAGATAATCCTTTTTGTATATATATGTATATCCTGCTTTTGTAGAACTACACTAATCGGCTGTAAGACAGTACGTAATACGTACTACGTATATCATTTAGAATATGTAATCCGCAAAAAAATTTGAAAGTGGTCAGAGAAGTTCTTAATAACAAGGCCTTTGAAGACGTATCCCTATATTTTCACTCATATATCTGCCCCCCCCCCCTGAATCCGCACCTGATTGGGGGTTATTAAATTTTTGTTGGGATTATTTAATTGGGAGTTAATTCACGGTACTTGTTTCTATGCGCTTCAGTGCCTAATTCTTTAGTTTTTGCTTTTTCCGATATATTGATTAGAAAACATAACATTTAAAAATATTTCCTGAATTTTATAACTTAACCCTTTCGGTACGAAAGTTTAAAATTGATATACATATAATATATTGCCTTTTTATGCGTGCCTTTATCCCTATGACGTGGTTTAGGGGGCTGGGGCATATATAGTTCCCATCAGTCATTTACGTATAAAAAAAAAGAATGTATACATTAGTAAATTTAATTTGTTTTATTTTATATATATTTATTCCTTCCAAACTAATTTATTACATTTTAAAAGCAGGTGAAAAGAGTTTTTCAGTTGACTGTTCAAAAGTACTTGCTACATCAAAATCAGATAGCTTTTTCACCATTTTGGTCTAAAATAATATTTTTATATTTGTAACACTATAGCCCTATTGAAACAGATATGTCTCCGGGCGAACTCGAATGGGACACATATGTATGTCCAACAAAAAATATAATAGTTCTGTTCATTTTCTGTACTTAACCTTCTACATTTCTAAGTGGGACATTTTAAAATCGTTTAATCTAAAAAACTTAAGCTTAAGGGATCCGTAAACACATATTGAGATACATATGCGCCAACAGGTGCGAAAAGGTTAAGTATTTATAAAAGTCTTATATTGCATAAAGCTTCTTAGCTCTAGTTATTAACAATCTATTTTTTGTTTTTCAGTTGCTATTTCTGCAGCTACCAATGTTGTTGCCAATAATTTTTAGAGTCACGACATTTATAAAATTGCACCATAAGTTAAAGTTGCTTTAAGACTATGTATGAAGTTGTCTGTGTATGTGTTAGCATTTTCTTATTTTTTGCTCAATGAATGGTTGGATGATTGGTTCATTGGTTTGGTTAAAATGTTATACTTTTTTTTCTACTTCGATAATCGTACATTATGACCCAGAAATCACGTTCAGCTTGCATGATATTGATTACAATTTATGACATTTTTGCTGCAATTGTAGAGCAAAGAATTTGGATGCTAAAGAAACAAAAAAAAAAAATTATACAATTGTTTTAGTTGTTAATATCTTTTTTAAAATTGTAATTTATTGGGCATATACACGAGTAAGATAAACATCTGATATAAATAAGTTGTTTTAGCCTGGAATTAATAAATCTCGGTAAATGTGATTTTGTGATTCTAAATGATTTCAGTCATAGATTTTTTAATTAAACGACATTGATTTTATAAGATAAAAATAAAAGTGATGAGAAAGAATTATTTCAAATATCTGGGTTAGGGTTTTAAAAAAAGGTACTTGGTAAGAGAATGTTTTATTCAGTTGCTTTAGCAAAAAAACTTTTAATTATTTATTAAATTTTTTTAAGTTAGAAAATTTTAAAATCTTGATATTTGCAGCTTAAGTAAACATTGCATCGTTAATATGAAAGAAAATACACTTTTTTCAAATTTATTTTTTATAATTTTTGTTTTCTTCCTCTTTTCAGAATAATGTCAACTAATGATTTGCCACCATTACCAAAAAGTCTCAGCGGTATAAATAAAATGTTGGCCTCTGATTCAGGTCTTGTCAGTGATGTTGATACCGAAATAAAAAATGCTAAAAATATTAATGATTTAAAACAATATGAAAACCAAAAAGAAAATAATAATATTTTAAATATAAATAATAACAACAGTAATAAACTTAAAGATGCAAGTGATAATAAGTCAAATAATGTGTCGTCTATAATATCGACGACAACAAATCCGTCCACAATAGCAATATCAAAAATAGCGACAACGACAACACCATTAAAGGAAATAAATGGCAACGAAACAATATCAGAAATACCACCAGCGATACCGGGTAGTAAATTGGATACACAGATTGCAACATTGCGTAAGGAAATGGTAAGTGGGAGATCAAGCGTATTTTTTTTTACATTAAATATTTTTTGTTTTTAAAATTTATGAAAAAAAATAATCTCGACTTAAAGGTTCAGTTATACGTGCCTTAACAAACTGCCATAACTATAGCCGTTGCCATAAAAACCGAAAACTTAATAGGTTTCTATGGTTATGGCGTAATGGTAAGTCACCTTTAATCAGATACAGTGTTGCCCATAAGTTTGGTTCGAACAGCGGTTTTATTTGCGCTTGCAAAAAAGAAGCGAGTCATATTGCTGGATTAGTATTTTTTTTTTTATTTTTTTCGAAATTTAAATGATCGTTTAAACTGATCATTCAAGTTTAAACTTTTGACATTTCAATGTTTGATATTCAAACAACCTTTGTATTATAATAAGTAAGATTTTTGTTAGAATTAATGTTATGATTCGCTTTTTATTGAATTTGCACCTCCTCGCAACGTTTTGCACATTTGTAGTGTTTTTTTTTTGCTTTCTTACCATAAAATGTTGGACACAATTGTTTAAAAGTCATTGGTATTGCAGGTTGAAAAACAAAATAAAAGTAAAACTGTTTCATAAAGGTAAAAGTCAAAATAAATAAAACGAAACAATAATACAAGTGATCTTTTCACACTCACTGAACATTCATTTCATGGTGATAAATTCACAAAAGTGCATAGAGGTAAAGTGCATGATCTCATCATGCTTTTGTTATTTAATTAGTGCTCGTTGTATTAATATTTAAAGTATGAGTTAATGTTTTGTTATAAGTTTTTGTCTGGTCATAAGTTTAAGTTGATGTTGTCTTTTATTAGAGGCAAAAGGTGGTCAAGTGTTAAAGGTTTTGGTCGTCTGCTTACGTTTAAGTGCTTCGTTTACAAAAAATTTATGTCAAAAAAATTAATAAAGTATGGCTTATTAAAAGAAAGAAATAATTTGTTTAAATGTGTATTGGGTTTAATCTTTTAGCTAATTAATTATTTCTGTTTTTTTTAACGAGCATTAGAAATTTGTTAAGTATTTTTAGAAATGTTCGAAACTGAAGTTAAAAATAAGTAAATATAAAGACAGATATATTTTCTATACTAAAAACCTTACTTAGAGTGCTGACAGAATAAGTCGGGTTTTAACCTTTCACTTTTGTTAAACAAAATGTATCTAATAAATAAACTGCTCAAGCATACCAAAAATACCTTTCAAGCATACATATAAATTTAAAATGTACCATTCCATTTTTTATTTTTTTAATTTGTATTAAAATTTAGACTAAAATATACTTATAATATAACATTAATAATTAAAACAATATCGCCTAGTACCAGCAAATGAGTCATATGTTATAAGCTGCAATATTAAAACTGTTTAAGCATATCGTCGTTGTTTATATGTTGTGTTCCTTTAAATATATTTGCAGCTATGAGTTTTTATGGCTAAAGAATACGTTAATACTATCTTACTTAAGCTATATTTACACTACCTGAGTTGTGATCTGAGTTTCACAACTGAGACTTATTTGTATAGTGTAATAACATGTCTCTTTTCATTTGTTAATATATTTGTCTAACCTCAGTTGAAAATAGAACGTTTTCTATTTTCAAATTATTTAACGTCTAAATTTTAAATTTAAGTTTTTAAAAGTTACCGGATCAACTGCTTGTTTTTGTATTGGCATACACTTTGTACTATTTTAACAACTTTTAGAATTAGCGGACTTATTGTAATTGCTCAGATGCAATGTAATACTAAAAATTAAAAATTTTAAATTGTTTTTTGACACTCAACTCAGATGAGAACTTACATTGGTAGTGTAAATATAGCTTTAGGGTGCGGTCAGATCTGTTAAATATTTGCATAAAACAAGGAACCACTATTTTAAGCATATAATTGTTTGATGGATTTTAACCTTAAATTAAGTTACCTTTTAAGCAAACGCGGAGAAATAAAAGAAAAATAATATGAACGATATTCTTGCAATTTTGAATATATATATTCATATATATAAAAGCGTTTAGAACTATAACTTTTAGTGGTCACGCTTTTTAAAGCAAATACTTAGTAGATCTCTTCTTTCGTTTACAAAATTTATTCAAAAATGTGTTTAAGAGAAAATCTAAAATATATAAGAAATCGCAACATACTTTTGAATATTCATTT
Source organism: Melanophora roralis (assembly GCA_963583895.1). Lineage (NCBI taxonomy): Eukaryota > Metazoa > Arthropoda > Insecta > Diptera > Rhinophoridae > Melanophora > Melanophora roralis. Next base: position 27,886,782 of record OY757187.1, on the reverse strand, counting down.
AATGGAAACTTTAATTTATTTTTAAACTCAAATCAATGGACAATATTCATAAACAATTTAAAATATACTTGAAACTAAAAGTAGACTTTGAATACTGCTTTGTAAAAAAATTTCGTTTATATAAAATTCTTTTTTTAAATAGTTTATGAATGTGACTCAATATTTCTATTCGTTTAAAGTTATAATATTTTGTAATGATTAGGGTGACCATTCGTACTGATTTCAGTACATGTACTGAATTTTTATTTAGCGAACTGACTTAAAATTTGTGTACTGAAATGTACTGATTTGTTAAAAAGAGTACTGATTTTTCAAAATAATTTGTTGTAAAGAAATTTTTTTCTAAAAAAAAATTTGTTGGGTTACAAAAAAAATTAGATATTAAGTTCAGCATTTACACATAAAATTACCAAGCTGTTAAAATGCCGGCTGCTACTCCATTTTCAATCGCCCCGATGATTTTTATTAGGCAACGATCGTTTTTAAATCTTTCAACCCAAATTCTTCAATATTTCGACATTTGTTTAGCGAATGGTGCTTTTGATAACGATTATGAGGTAAAATTGTAGTTCAGTCGTGGATAGACAAGACAAGAATAAAAATGTTTGCTTGAGTTTCTTTAATTAAAAATGTTTTAAAAATAAAAAAGTTTTTAATGATATGAAAAAGCCTAGCCCTCTCAGCATGTTTTTATTTTGTTAAAAAAAATTGAAGATGTAAAATCTCAAAAAAAATCTCTTTCTAAAGTGTACTATGGAGAACAAGTATTTGATGATTTGCGTTAAGAGTGAGCTAGTAAGTTGGTGAAATTATATTAAACCATGTTAAATGGATCATTAAAAACTTAAAAACATAGAGTGACTTCCTGAATAAAAAATGCATTATTTTTTAATTTTTTGTAAGAACTGGCATTTTTTTTTAATGAAATATAGTCTTTCATTACAAGAATACATATGCACCTACATATGCTTAAATCGACGTGGGAAGTAATTTCATGTTGATCCTTAAAGTAAAAGGTTGTTCTTAGAATACAAAAACCAAAAAAAATCTATTGAAAAAAACAAAAAGTGTACTGATTTCGAACAACAAATAAATGGTCACCCTAATTATGGTTAAAATATTTGAAATCTTATGAACCTACAAAATATGTTTAAAGGCACTTGTTTAAGACTTTTAAATATTTTCTGCTATTTTAGCATTTAGTTTAAATATTTTTTTCTGCTTTTAAAGGAGCGGCTGTTATTTAAATCACATCACAAAAAGAAAATTAATAAATAAAGACAAAAGCTCGAACAATTCTAAAACTTTTAACATTTAGTTAGTTTTAAATGAATTTAACATTTATTAACCTGTTTTTACATAATAATATTTTGTTGTTTTTTAAAGCAATTTATTTGTATAATATTCGTAGTTGAAGTTGTTTCTTTATCAAATGCAACAATATTCTTTTATGGATTTTTTTTTTGAAAGTTGCTGAACAATGTGGTAACAAATATACATATTTTGTTGCGAAATATTGACGATACATATATGTAAAACTTAAAATGTTTTATCTATTTTATTTAAGCTTAACGCTTTAAAAATCTAAAATTGTTTTTTATATATTTACAAAATTTAGTTTTAAAGAAGAGGTGAAATTTATTTGCAGCATAATAGAAACTCATTCATCAATCACAACCCCATGACATGCTTCAAAAAATACAAATAATATGTTACCACCCAATGGCTTTAATTAAATTAAAAAAAACTTAAACAAGTATAACAAATAAATAAAATTCAACAAGTCAAGTGAAACAGTGGTGCTCAAACTGTTTGTTTGGTGCTAATTTAAATACATAAATTTTAAAATTTTAACGAAGTTCATTGAGAATGCCTTATTTTTTGATATTCTTGTATTCAATAAATATACAAATTACAAGTTAAAACAGCGTTTATAAAATCAACGTAATGTTTGCGCAATGTGTGTCCTATTCAGCCATATATTCGTTTCTGTATAGCTGTATTTATATTAGTCTAATTAGTTTGCCTCCAGAGCTCTTTGTTTGTTATCGTTTTCGCTTTAGTTCTTAAAAGTTGCAGTTTAAATTCTGCTATCACAAGATTGTGGTCGAAACCCACACTAATGGTGGAATAAGAAGGTGGGATCGTCCCTAAAACAACAACTTCCTGTAAAATTTCAGCATGTATTTTGTTGTTGCTAAATCCAGCTTGGTTGTCGAAATTGTTGCAAACACACAAACACACAGTATACACAACCATTGTATAACATAAAAAATTGTCCAAGCTAAGTTAGAAAACATATGGCGGAAATAGAAGTCAGCTGGTTAGTTATTCCTACCTTGTTAAATATACCTTGATCTTACTGACACAAATGTAATAAATTCAAAAGTTTTGATTTTGAAACCTTTGACAAAGAGCTGCCTGCCCATGTAGCTTTGTGCAGCTCCTTGTGGATAAATATTGAACCACCACTTTAATTTTTCTGCCCCATACCGTGCTTTTTAATCATATGTTCTATTTCTGTGTTGTCACTTCCCACTAGGGCATTAAATTTACCCATAAAGATAACTAAATTGTTGTGGTTAATATAAGTAAGTGTTCTGTTAAGTAAACTATAAAACTGTTTTTTTACTTTAACCTCACTATCTTCTGTCGGAGCATAGCACTGAGTGATTGGTATTTTACGAGACTTTGCATTTAATCAAGCAGAAATTATTCTCACAGAAAATCGCATGACACTCAAGTAAGGAAGTTTTTGTTTATCATTTGGCTGAATTATATTTCAGCTCCATTTATGTGTGCGGCTTCTAAATTTGGCATCTCATAATATATTATTATAGCAGAAGCTAGATACCAAGTAATGGCTCTAATGGCTCTGATTGATTTTACCCTGGCAAGGCCCAGACCAATCTTTGTCCCTCCTTCATCTCATGGTGTCACCTGGGGTTGCCTTTAATACCCATTAAAGGTAGTGAGCTAAAAAATGCCGCGCGTTCACCTATAAAAAGAATAAAATTTGAAAAACCTATACAATTTAATGGGAAAATAAGATTATTAGTTAAAACCCGTTAATGGAATAAAATATAGAAATAATTTTTTTTGTGTTTTGGCTGATAGCAAATCAAGTGATTTTTCGCACTTGGTTTCTTTCTCTTGTTGAATTTATGGTAAAGCTATGTTTCGGAAATCATAAGGTATCAACTTTTGATTTCCTTAGCTTGTGGCCTTAAAGCTGTTTACATGTAGACGTAGCATCCAAACTTGCTGCATCTCGTCGCTTAGCCATAGTCATTTGCTACTATTGACATGGTTTTACCGTCGTTTTTTTCTTTGGGTAGTATTTTTAAATATTTTTTGTTTGTTTTTATAAGTCTCAATAAGTTAATTAAGATTATTAAACATAAACGGATAATGGTCAAAAATATTGTCAAGAATTTTGTAAAAAGTATACTGACGATTTGTTGTAAGAACCAAAAATACAGATATACTTAAACCAACAACAAACCAAATTAATTTAGAAAGAAAAAAATTATAATACAAAAACAAAAATAACTCTTTTTTTAACACAAAAATGTCAGTTATATCCGTTTATATATCCACACATATGTACATTAGACCGAACTTAATTTTTTTTTTTTTGCAAAAAAAGTGTACCGCCCCCTCAAATTATTCCTTTTTACGCCAATAGTGAAATTCCAAAATCTTAGGCTGATTGCCTTAGGTTAAGGCGTGGCACATGACCACTAAAGTGGCTACATTGTACATGCATGAATGTGTATGTAATACATAAGTCAATGTTCGTTTTAAATACATATATATGTATGGATGTCTGCTAATTCATTTATGCAAGTATTTTGTGCATAAAACAAAAGCCATTTAACATCAAGGCAATTCGTAAAAAAAGCTTTATTTTACCTCTTTTTTATTTTATTGTTTCTATTTTATTAAATATCTAATACAAGTCTTTGTAATAATTTTAAAACTAGTTTATACAAACCCGGTTAAAATGTTTAACTTAGCAGTGCTTAAATAAAAATGACAACAATAACAACAAAATTATGTAATTGTTACAATTACAGAGGAATGTTAAATTGAGTGTGTTGCTATTTGATTCCAAAACTTTCTGAGTGATTAGAATAAAATGTCTCAACATGGATTGGTTGGTATGTTAAAGTTATTGCAAAACAAATAAGAAAATTAAAATTATTAGAGATAAATATCAGAGTTTATTTATGTATATTAAACAAATCATTTACATTTGCGGTTAAAAAATGTTAATATTATTTATTATACCGACACCGCATACGTGGCGTTTGTGCAGATGTTTGAAACGCTCAGAAGTAAGAATCTGAAACCCACCTTCAAGTATACCGATAGACTCACAATCACTGAATCCTAAGTCGATTTAAGCATATAAGCTGTAATTAATACGAAATAAATTATGGCGTAGGGTAAAATATGACCGTCTTAAACTTTCTGACTCACTAAGTTCTATATAAGTTTTGCAAGTTGTCCTTTTTGACTTAAAAGCAGATTAAAGGCTTCGTTAGTCTTTACTTTCTGTTCCGTGATGAATCAGCTGATTGTTTTTTGTTAATAAAAAATGTGTGTAAGTAGTTAGTTTTTTCGTTTCGTTGCGGATCAACCTGTTAAAAACAAAATTTTTTCAACGTTGTTAAGTGACAGCAAGAATCAGCTGCTTTTTCCGCCATTAAAACCATACAAATTTTGATACGTTTTAACAGAAAAAGTAACTACTAAAATAAAACAACTGAATGGCACGTTAAAGAACGGCAACAGAAAGTAAAGACTAACGAAGCCTTAACTTTAATAACTTTTTTCATCTAAATTTGTCCTCAGGATTCTTATGGGAAAATAATCTTTCTTTCAAACCTACGGTATCAATTCCCTAATCACGATCATGATTGCATATTTTTTATGTACCAAGGGTTATTAACTTGCCCAAGGTATATTGAACAAGGTAGGAGTAAATAATCAGCTGCCTTCTATTTCCGCCATATGTTTTCTAACTTAGCTTGGACAATTTTTTATGTTCTATAATGGTTGTGTATGTGTGATCTCAACTTTTTTGTCAACCAAGCTGGAATTTAGCAACAACAAAATACATGCTAAATTTTTACAGGAAGTTGTTGTTTTAGGGATGCGGTCACCTTCTTATTTCGCAATGAACTTGTCTTTGAAGTGCATATTCTATTTTGAAAACATTCAATAATATAATTTTATAACAGATAGTTGACTCTGACAGCCATTGTTCGCCCATTAACCATTGCGAAAGTGACGTTTCCTACTTAAAATAATTTGAAATTTTTTAGAATTTAATGGTAGATATTTAACTCACTATTTGGTCAGAAAATTTTGTGCATAACTGCGTGTCCTAGAAAAGCCGTTGATTTGTGATCTACATATAATTTTCGATCGAGTGATTGCAAGTAAAATAAAAGTTTTTTGAATAAATTAAGCTAAGAACTTACCAAAATGCGAGCAATAATAAATTGTGTTATTGATATATGTGCATATATATTTATATGTATATATATTTGTTAACAAAACTAGCAAAAATTGTTTACACTTATTGTAACTAAACAACAAAGTAAAATACATATTGCAAGACAATAAGTAGAGTTAATAATATCGCAATTAATTTGGTAACGAAAACAAGTTAAGTAGCTAACACGCAAACAAAAATAAATCTAAATATACAAGGCAATGGCGTTATTAATATCGTATAGCCAAAAATCGTAAAGGTATAGTCTTAAAATTTGGACTGCAAGTACCTGCCTTCATGTATAGATCCACCAAAAGAGGAATTCTAAGAAATTCACACCCTACAGGGAAACGAATTTTAAAAGTATCGACTTCAGCACGAACCCTACTTTTTGAAATTTTAAACGCTAAGGGGCAAGCAGGTTAGAAACAATATTTTTGTACTGCTTACTTCTAAGCCCATAAAGGCAGAAACACTATTTGAACTGAGTTCGACTGGTTTCGAAAAAAATGTAAATTGGTTTTTGAAATATTTTTAATTTGGACCCTAAAGGTTAAGCCCCTTCTTCCTAACTTTACCTAAAAATTTTTATTGCTTCCGGACCGACAAAGATAAAAACAAAACTAAACTTGCGCTTGACTTATCTCTAAATAAAAACGAAAACGTGTTTAAAACTTTTTTGAAAATTTGACTCTCGAGGTAAAAAAGGCTTAAATTATTTATTGAGATTTTTAAATAGTTTTTGTAACTTCTAAAATAAAGTTAAAACCCAATTGAGGCATAAAAAAGCATGTGCAGGCAAAACGCACTTTTTTGCTTTTTGGATACTTTTTGACAAAAAGTACTTGTTTTGTTGTTTAAGGACTTTTTTTGCATTTCTTGGCATTATAGGTCTAGAAACATAAAATTAAGGATTATTGACCCATATAGAGTTGGTAGTTTAATTAAGTGAACAGAAAGTGCCTTCTTTTTTTTTTTATATGATAATCTTTTGCATTTATTTATGAATTTTTTTATTTATTTTTTTAATAACAACTATTGACAAAACTTAAGTTTGGAAATTTAACAGCTTTTTATTTTTGTATTTTTTTTAACAAAGTTTCTTAATCTAATCTAATTTTGATTTATTGTTTTTTCTTCGCTAAATACAAACCAATTTTGTTTTATAAGAGGCATATAAATACTTACGACACCTATATATTATATTTTAGTAATCGCTTTTATTCAGCTTATTTATTTTTACATATTTTATGTTGTTTTATAATTTTAATTTTTTTTTTTAAAGATAAAGCTGAAAACTAATTAGCATGTGCATTTTGCACATTAGTTGATGCTTTATTGAACTCCTTACCAAAATTCATTTCGGCAAAAAGACTGTTAAAGGACTTAAATATGTTTTACGTTCGTTACTAAGTCATAAACTTTAAGTTACGACAGCCATAATAAATACCGATTTGGTTAAAAGCAAAATGTATAGTAATAAAATTTTAAATTTATATGGTTAAGGTAAATAGTAGGAGATGGAAAAGACAAAAAGCTATGAAAAAAAGAATTTTATTTAGGCAATACTCACAGCGAAAACATTGCAAAAAATTATTTAATGTTAAGTGGAAATCTATAAATTGAAAACAGAGCGCGATGCTGATGTATATTGACGGTCAGCGGCGTGTAATAATAAAAACAACCGGCAGCGGCTTAAAGTCGACTAATGCCGCAAAAAAGTTAGCTGGTGCCGGCTAGACATAAAAGTCATTGGCGGCGCCTAAAAGTCCCTTACTACCTATGAATAGTAAAAGTATTTAAAAGGTGTTAATAGAACCTCAGTACTTTTGTTAATTTTCGCCGTCAATCGGGATCAAAAGTACTTCATTTTATATTTGTAGCCTCAGAATCTCACAACATGCAACAAAGTTTTCAAGTTTTAAATACATAAGTACTTTTGACTAATGGATTTCGACCTCTCAATCTGGGTTAATAGTCGTTAATCACCCTTATTGTGATTGTTGTAGTCGTTTTTAGTTTTTTGGTACCGTCTAACAAAAACGCCAATTCTATATGAATAGCACCCTTGTCGTTTTTGTGGCGAATTTGACACCATTCGACACGACTACGCCAAACAAAATAAGACCCAGTATCACTCTTAAAGACTCATAATCCCAAAATATTTCAAAAAGTGCCAAAAATTAAAAAAAAAAAAATTGGATTTCAAATTGGCTTTGGGCCTTAATCTGGGTCAACAGATATCAATTTCATGTTTGTAGACTTGTTAAAAAAAGGAATATTTAAAGACTATTTATGTATATTTTTTCGAGTTCTATCAAAAGCATAATTACAATTATTACCTTAAAGAATACCAAAATAAAATTTTTACCCTTTATTAGTTTATTTTATATATTTTTGTCAAACTTATTGTTTTTAATACAAATTTTTGATTTCTTTATTCTGGCTTTAGTTCATTATTTAATTTTTTTTTATTATTAAAATAAATCAATATTTTTCCGTTAATGTTGATGTTTATAGCCTTATTTTACCCGTTATAGCCCAAGTTTTTCTTACGTGTATAATTAGGCCCACGGAAGGGGCTCCGTTCTGGCAGAGGTAATTTTTGCCTTAAAATGTTTATTATTTGCGTATATACGTAAATACAATAAGGCCTATCTATATTCATGATCTATTTTGTAGGTTTATTGAGGGTTTGACAAATTTCTATAAAATAATTGCCCTAAATATATACCTCTATTAATATTTAAGAAACATTTACAAAATGAAAAATAAAGGTTAAAACAAAAAACCGGTTTAGCTGAAGTGGCCGAATTAAAAATTTAGCCGAACATAGCCGCCTAAGTAGGCGGCGGCTGTTAGCCGGCTGTCAGCCGATCGGCTTTGCGCTATGATTAAAAATTCTTTTGGGATTAAAATCATATGTTTCCTACGAAAGCAATAAATTCTAACAAACAAATTTCTACGGCTTATGAGTTGCTAGAGCAGTACAATAGTTTATGTATGTATTTGTTTATTAGCAAATCCTTATGTCTAATGGGATCCTAAGGATTTGCTAAGCCTGCAGTACAAGAAATGCAAAAAGCTACACGCACATGAATCTCTGACCACAACGTCTCTCTTAAAGTGAATTGCCTTTATGATGACGTCAAAATTACGTCAGAGCTACATGCGAATGTAGCTTTTACAAATCGTGTACTGAAGGCTTTAAAAATGTTCTAGTTTCGTTTTTGTTTTGTCCAAGCGTTAAACATTAATTAAGCTCTAACTCAAATGAATTTAGATTTATTATGTTCTTGTTTTTAAGTTTGAAATAATCAACGACATGCTACATATGCATCAACACTTAGTTTGACTGACTGGTTTTAATATCTGTTTTAACTAGTTTAATGGTTTAGTTCATGTTTTCACAGGCTTGCCATTTTAGCACTCTTAGTGCTAAATCTGGCAACAATATAAAAAATAAATTAAATAATTTTCTTACAGAAATTATAAAATATTTTTTTTGCTTTTAATGTCAATGTTAAGAATTGATTAAAGTAAAATTTTTATTATTTAATATTTAAGACGTGTATGCATTAAACAAAAAAACCGGTTTAAGTGTTTTTGTTGTTATAATTTTTTATTTTTTTATTTATTTATTTATTATGTTTTAGCACTTTTATACCTTTATCTTATGGCAACACTGTGTTTTTATGACTTACTAGCTAGTTCTCTTTTAAATAGCCTTGACTATAGAATTTGCTTGATTTATTAAATAAGGCAAAACAAAAGTTTGTTTCGTGTTTATTGCTTTTGTTCAAGTAGTCTTATTGCTTACATGCACATACTTATTTCGTTTAAAAATTAAAATTGTTTCTGCAAATGCTTGTCTAATAGGATTTTCAAAATGCATTAATAAATAATAAAATTTCTATGGGGCCTCACATTTAAATTTTATTTGCGTTTTGAATAAAATTATGTATAATGAAACAGAAGTAAATGCAAAAGGTTAATAATTTTTTTATTTATTCCTTTTTAATATTATTCTTTTCATTACTTTTACTTATTCTTTAAAAAAATTAAATTTTACTTAAGAGGTATGTATACAGATATGTTTGTATATGTGTGTTATCGTTATGTATCATGTAACAGAACGACTTAGAACCCTTACCAGATTAACTGTTTTATTTTCTTGTAATCTAAGAAGGGTTAAAAATTTTAGGTAGTCCCTATACAAACGAATTGAAATGGAAGTGTGCGATCATGATGACTCGATGTTCCGTGGTTGTTTGCTTAATTGTGCTTAACTGTGAATATATTTTTCATTTAAGTTAAGTAAACAAAAGAGATGGCGAACAATACAACGCAGTACTTAATTTTGTGTGTGCACACGTAAGGTATATGAAATGAATTGAAAATTCGAGATGATGCCTTATTTAGTGTCGTCTTGGGCTGGCCTCTAATACAAACTAAATTTTAGAACTAGTCTGACCAATTTAAAGGCGCTACATTTCTATGTCCACACCACATACGTTGTCGGAAATTTGTGTAAATGCTTGTAACGCCAAAGTTTTAAAGGCTAAGACCGCTCGGCTCAAACTTTCTGATTTGAATTAAATGTGTCCGTCCGTTTTATCTAGCTGGATGTCCATGGATTTTTGTGATTAAAGTACAAAGCGAATTTCTGGAGATATTTTCTTGAAATTTGGTAGAGCTTTTTTTGTGTAAAGTTTATTACACAGAAATACAACTACTTACACTTTTACAGTAAAGCAAGGACCCGTTAAAAATCACTTTAATCTAACCTTTTTGTTTTTTATAAAAACATATAAAAATAGCAGAGTAAGAGAATGACTCTCTTAATTTTTTTCTTGCTATCACCTTGTATCGATACACCCAAGGCATATCCATACAAGGTGGCCGCAAGAAAAAAATTAAGAGAGTCGTTCCCTTACTATTTACTTTTTTCATATGGAGTTTGACACTAAACTTGAAATTATTTTTCAATTTATGTGTCAAACTTCATAAAAAAAATTAGGAGTAAGAGAACGGCTCTCTTAATTTGGTTCTTGCGGCCACCTTGTATGGATATGCCTTGGATACACCTTGTTCACGATTTTATATTCAAACTTCAAACATAAAAAAAAACTTTCTTTTACACCTATACCTTCTTGCCGATATACTTTTCGTTTTTTTTGGACCAACAAAATAGGTATAAAATGCCTGGTAGAGCCCTATCGAACGTTCGGACTCGGAGTTCGGTTAAAAGTAATTTTCGGTCGGTATTCGGGGTCTGGCGTTTCACCAAACTTTATCGAAAGCTGACTGAATCGATGGAAAAAGTATTTTTGAAGAAACAAGAAAACTTTCGTCTTGAGGTGACAAATTAAATACAAATATCTGCACTTTAACAAGAAATTTAAAATCGAGAACGTTTGTTGTCTATTATATTGTAACAACTATAATTTTCCTCGGAAGGCCTAACTATAGAAATTTGACCAAAGTTCGGGTTCGGGTTAGGTTCGGATTTAAAAATGCACGTTCAGTCGGGCTCTAACGCCTGGCCGTCCAATGTGTTGACCAGTGTTGTCACCAACGAAATGTTATATTACACATGGATCAACCCAAAATTACACATGAAATTACGAATTACACATGCTTTTTTTTTAAAAAAGGCGTTTTTTGTTCTAAATTTAATAACCCAGCAAAAACTTGCTTTAAAATTAGTTAAAATCAAAAAACTCTTACTCATTAGCACTTTAACACATTATTTTAACATGTCGATGACATTGGAGGCAAGTACCTACCATGCTTGCTTACAAAGAAGGTGTTAAATAAGTACTTACCATGCTTGATTACAAAGAGGGACTTAAATAAACAATTACTTTATTGGAATTACAATAACCTTTTCATGTTGCCCCTAGTTACTCATTGTTGCATTTAAAGTGTTTTTCTGTGATGTTTTGGTTAAAGCTGGCTCAAAATATTATGCTAGCATAAGTTAAAAAATTGTCAAACTGAAACTAATGCCTAAATTTTAGATGAGAACGAACTCATTATCTAACAACTGCTAAGTTATACAGACGGTATGTAATAGTAACTTAAAAGTAATAAATTTTTAATTACTAATTACTTAAAAATTTTTGCTGGAAACACATACTTTTTTGTTAAAAAAATAATGATTTACATTTTTTTTAATTAAGAATTCATCGTTTTTATACCCTTCTCATAGTGATAAGGGTATATATGAGTTTGTCATTCCATTTTTAATTTTTACAATACTCATTTTAGACCCCATTAAGTATAAATATTTTGGATTCTTATAGATAAGTAAGCCGATAAAGCGATGCCTTTCAATCTTTATGTCTTTTAAAATCAAGTTTCCAGACCTTAAAAAAAGTCGCTCAGAAAATAACAAGAAATATATCTGATTTAATCGCTATTTAAAATCAGAAAAATCGGCTTACTATTGACCGAGATGCAAGCAAAACTCTAAAATAACCCAATTTTTTAGGGCCAAATCCATATTCATTTATATCTCAGTTAATACAACCACTCTAGCCACAAAGCTTAGCACGGATAAGGACCTAAATTAGTGGAAAAATTTTTCAAGTAGAAGCACAAATTTTGGCAAGTATTTTATCCAATCACAGCTTTAGAAGTTAAATGTTTTACAACAAGAAAATTAACAATAGTACCTACATTTGGGAAAACAATTTTTTGGGATTATAGCAGGAAAAGGAGCAACCTCCATTCAAATTTACAATTTTTGTAAAATATTTGATACGCTATATTTCGAAAACTATAACATCTGTCGACTTCGAATGTTCCAGAATAAGTAATTGGACAATAATGCATATATTTTGGAAATAAAAAATTGGATAGGAGCAGGTGGAGGTGCAGCACCAATACGAATGAAAAACTTTTTTTAAACTTTAAATATGAAATAAGTTGAAAAATGTTGGCCTCAAACCTTCTACATGGTATTTCTATTATACATACAAACGTTATTATTTTCTAAAGTTTTCTATTTTTTTAACTAGAATAGCTATCGACTTTAAACCCGGTACGAGGTATTTTTATTATAATATTGCCATTACGAAATAACTCAGTCAGATCAGATGTGTATAAAAACATCAATGTGAAGAGAATATTAGGTTCGGAAAAGCCGAATATAGCAATCTTACTTTTTTTTAAAAATAAGTGTAAAAAATTTTTATATATATATAAAAAAAATAATAATTATCAAAAACGATAAAATTTTAAATTACACATGAATTACACATGCAAGCAATTACACATGGGCTACACATGAAACGAAAGATTACACATGAAATGTGTAATTACACCTAAGGTGGCAACACTGGTGTTGACCGTCTTCGTAAGTTTACTTTGATTTACCTAATAGAGTTGATTATAAGAGGAATGAACGTCTGTTTAACTGAATAAAGGTTCGATTATACGTGACATAACCACAGAAAACAGCTGTTCGAACTAAACTTAGGGGCAACACTGTGTTTGATTATAGGTGACTTACCATTACGCCATACCCAGAACGATAGAAAGCAATTGAATTTTGGTTTTATTGGAACGGTTATTGTTATGGCATAATGATATGGCACGTATAATTTAAGCTTAAGCAAGGGAGTGAAAATAAAATGGAAGGTGGATCTTTACAAGGTGATAGTGTAGCGTCAGCTGATTATTGTTTACTTTGATTTGCTTCAACACCAAGATGACAAAAGTTGCATACTTTACGTTTATTTGCTTGTGTGTATTCTATGACATCTAGATGTTTGTCCAAGAACTTACAATGCAAAGCGCCATATGGTTTTTCTGCCCGAACTAATGGTTTTGCTTAATGTGACGTTATACCAGGATGTGTTGTTTCGTTAGATTATTATTGTTTATTTGGTGTGCTCCAGCACCTAGGTATCAAAAACTGCAGACATTACGTTTGTTAGCTTGTGTGTTAGTTTTTAGGTGTTTGTCCCCAGATCTTCAATGTAAAAATTCCATATGGTTGTTGTTGTTGTATTTGTAGTACTAGCGCTACCACCTTGTATAGATCCGCCTTAATTTTGCTAAGCGTGGGTGGGTGTGTAAAATGAAGATATAATTCAATATGCTAAACCACAAACTCTCTTTTACCGTAAAGGTGCAAACAATTTAAGAATATAAATGTTTTTATTTATTAAAATACATATTTAGCAAAAAAAGATTTAAATAGAGAAACGGAATTTTTAGGTAAATAAATAAAAGTTATTTAAAAGTGGCGTCATTCATGGAAGCTAAGAAACATAGTCGGACAAAATTTTTTTTATGTAGTTACATATCTGCTTGTGTGTATACATACATATGTATGTTTTTGTGTATGCTTGTATGCAAATTTGGCCATCGAACCACACCAAAAAAAGAATAAGTTGCCTGTCATTTATCAAGTTGAAAAAATTTTATGCAAAATCAAAGAAAGTTTAAATTTACAATGTGTGTGTTAGCGTTAGAAAACGTCATAAGATTCACATACATTAGACAAAATTGCTCTTTTAAAAAATAAATACTGGATATTTAACCCCCCGCCCCTCAAAAAAGGTGGGAAATTATAAACAACCAAAACATCAAATGACCAGCAAACCTACTTACATGTTTTCACTAAAGCTTTTCTGTGTGTATGCTTGTGCATGGAGTTTTTCCTAGAAGCCTACAAAACTGTGCCACTGTTGCGTAGTCAACGTTGGATGCTAATGTTGCCTCTTTTTGGCTAAAACAAATATAAAATTACACACACAAATGTTAGGTAATCAGTTATTTAGCCAGGTTTTATTTAACCAGTTTTTCACGCCACGCACAATTTCCCAAATATTAAATAAATATCAAGCAACAACAAATTTAAAAAGAAAATTTCAAGTTGTATTAAAAAATGTTAATATTTGTTGTGAGCATTAAAAGTTGTAGATAGTCACAGACACCTACCTACTTATGGGCATTTCCATTGTACCGGTGTTAAACATTTTACTCACATTTTTGCTTTTAACTTAAACATTTCAAAATTTTTATTTAAAAAATGCTGTGATTTTCAAACATTGTACATGATTTCTGCTCACAATGACTACTTAAAAACTGTGACGGATATGACCTTAAAAACTTAAGTTTTCAAAAAATTTTATAAGATCGTTTTTTGTTAAACATTTAAAAAAAAGGCTTTATTTTTTTAATTACGACTGTAGTTTATAGTGGTTTTAATCCTATTTGATATATTTTGTTTGTACAAAAAAAAAACATATTTTTAGCTCAAAATGTGACGAATGTGACATTTTCTATAAAATGTAAACAAAAGAAGAGCCGATTATTCAGTATGTGATCACTTTAAGCTTTTGCCATTTTCTTTAAGACGTAAATCTATGGATTTTTCTAAATAAGAATAAAGTGGCTTTAGCCATTTCGGGTCGTTTTATGAGGAATTGACTTTATATAAATTAAGTTTTTTTTTTTTTGCGGGTTAAACAGTTGGGGAATTGTAAACTTGTAAAACAGCTCACTCTGGTGATTTTTTTAAATAATTTTTTACCATTATTTTGTTTAATGAAATAACAGCGGTTAAAAATTTTCGTTTCTTATTAGAATTTATATACTTAAAGCATTGACAATTTGATCGATCAAGTGAAATTCCGATTCGAATCGAATGCCACGATTTGGCCCTAAGTTAACTTAACCACATTAAAAACCCTAACATATATAAAAAATCTGCTTTGAAAGTATTTTGAATAAAAAAATTTTAAAAAATATTTTTGATAAAACTTTGTAATCAAAATATTCTTTAAGCAGCTAAAGCTAGTGTCTGTATACAAGGTGGTGTTATAGAGTCAGCTGATTATAGTTTACACCTAAAATTCAAAAGCTGAATACCTTGCGTTTGATTGTTTGTGTGTTTGTTTGTTTTGTTTGACATTTAGGTCTTTCTTTGCAGATTTACAATGTCAAAATGCCATATGGTTATTAGAGTTATATTTGCATAAAAAAAGACAACATTAACGAAACATCTTTAAAGAAGGAGAAAACTTAGAATATTTCCTATAAATTGGAAATTTTGATTTTCAGAGATTTGTAACAAGCATTATTATTAAAATTTTGTTAAATCGATATGATTTAAGGAAAATCTTAGAGAAGATACACAGAAAAAACTGAGTTGTAGAATCAGTAACAAATTTCAGGGAATCAGTAAATATTTTGTCTGGCTGAGGACCTACAACGAAAGTTGTAAATTTAGACAAACAATTTTGCAAGAATTTTAGCTTCTGTTAAAAAATTTTGCTGAGCCGGTTAAATATTTTATTTGTCTAGGCGAAAATTTTGTTTGATTTAAAAATCAAATAAAAATATTATTAGAAACTATTAAATAAATTGACTAAAAAATAAATTATTTTGAACAAGAATTTGTTTGAAAAATTTTTTTTGTAGTTTTTTGTGTGTAGAAATTTATGAAATGAAAAAAATCAAATTTAAGGTAAAAGTGTTTTCACTATGTGAAGGGTATAAAAAGAAGAAAAAGAAATGCTTTTAACGTTTATACGTTTTAAGTACCAACGATTATCGTTATAAATGTAATTGTTATTAAATAACTTTTATTTATCTGTCACTTGTTGTTGTTGTTGCCTTGTAGCATAACAATGACTTAAAATGAAAGTTTATAATTATCAAAATATTAATTGTAAACAAATTGAAGAGTTGTTGATAAAGGTTATTATTAAGAGAGATAAACTGTATACATGTTTAAATTCACTAATGACAAAAGGCCCCTTTGGGCTTAAAAGTAATAATGATGCTTTATATAGCCTTAAGCTGAATATAAAAAGTTATTACGAAAAACAAGAGCGTGGTAGTTTGAACAATGTTAGAAACATCAGGAAGGCCGGAAGTACCATTCAGTACAATTACTGTTACTTTTTCAAAATGTATAGAAAACATATCAAAAACCATAAATAATTTATTAAATTGATTAAAAAACAAAGTATAACACATGTAAAAAGGCATGTTGTGTGAATAATAAACACAATAACGCAGTTTAAGCTGCACGGTCTAAGATTGGCTACACTTATTTAGACTTTTTTAATTTTTTGCCTTAAACTCTAATAATAATTTTTAAAGTTTGACGTTTTGTATAGAAAACAAATACTATCTTAATTATGATTTGATTAGGGTTTGTAATAATAATGATGTTGATTATTTAAATATATGGAGTAATTCGGTTAATAGGACTAATTATATATCCCGTTAACGCCTTGTTTAGGGGTGTGGCAGTGGTGCACAGTTAAATTTGGTTTTTGCGTTCTGTCTTTTATTGTTTAAGTCTTGGATCTATTAGCTTTTTAAGTCTCGACATTTTTTAGGACTAGGTACTTTGGAATAATTATTAAAAAACCTTAATTTAAAGTCCTGTCGCCTAGGTGTAACTTGGAATCTTCCTACTTTTTGTACAGCAGAGATACTGCTACCATACGTAAAATATATTATTTAAAAGCAGAATACTAAAAAGATATTTGTTTAAAAAATTGGATTTAAAATTGGCACATTTTATTATCGCTCAATATCTTCATTTTGAAAAATATTTATTGGAGTTTGGTAGGTCGCATATAAAAGTATAATTTTTATGAAATCTTTGATACGACACAAATCGAAAACTTCAACATGATCAGTAAGAGAATATCGAAAGAAGTGTGAAGTAACAAATTGTTTTGTTATAAATTATTTTTGATTCAAGCAGTAACTATAATGAATTTAATTGTTAATATGACGAAAAGGCAACCAAGACCTTGATTAGATGGGTTAAAAATCATTTTCAATAAAAAAGTTGTTGGTTTGATTAAAAAAATATTTAGATACCAGCCTATTAAGTAATTTGCCTATTCAATCAACAATTTTTGATTTTAAAAGAGTGAAAAAAATTAATTATTATTGTAACATATTCCTTTATTAAAATGTTTTTACTAGAATAACATGTTTTTTTTTTGGAAGTTTCATTTTAAATAAAATTTTAATTGAATACGCAACAAAATTGATTGTATTTACAAATATTTATTTCCTGTGTACGAAAAAATATTCATCTAAAAGGTTTATACGTACAAAGTACTATTGTACAAACTTATTTTTTATTTATTTTTAATACCAAACAAATGTGTCGATTTTTACTATTCAAACGAATAACAACTAAATTCTGATGTTCAATAACTCTCTACGTAATTGACGCTTTTAATTTTGGTTAAAGAAAAAGTTAAAATATGTTGGTTGGTTTGTATTTAATAAAATTCACAGCGTGATTAATTTAAGGTTGTTACATGCATTTTAATAATGGGCTAACTGATGGGCATACGGGCGAGCGGATGTACTAACTACGAGTATTTCAAAAAGATACAAATGTTTGTTATGATCTTTTCTGCAACATATGTGTGGCACACTTACAGTTACATACAACTAAATATGTTAAACGCTGCTGGTAAAGATATGAAAATTTTTATGGTTTTCTGTGCTGTTTTTTATTGTCATCAAATGCACACAAAAAAACGTTAAACTTTCACTCCCTGGCTGATCGGAAACCTCTTTTTTAAGCTTAAAACTCTAATACCATGCCCAAGTGAGTAAGTGAACAAGCAAAGTTGCGCTTAAAAATGTTTATGGGTAATCTGTACCATAATTTTATAAACTGTGACTAGTATGACTACAAATTCAAATGTTTATTGTAAGTAGTAAAAGCTTTTAACATAAAGTGGAACATGTATACCTGGTTGCTATATTTAAAAGGGTGTTGGAAAAGGAGTTAAGGATTCTAAAAATTTTAAAAAATTCCTATATAATGAAAAGTGTTAAAAAAATAAAGATGGCAAAACTTACATCATATAAAACACAAGTAAAAATGTTATAGTCGGTCAAGCCCGACCATATTATACCCTACACCACATTTGTATTGAGGATACATAAAAATAAACATGTATTAAAAATTTTGGAAAGGGTAAGTAGTATTCGAGCAGTTTATAACCAAAAGTGACCAATCATATTTTCGTTCAGTATATTAGTTGGTGTCATATAAGTCACAAGAAAAGTTTAAATTTAAGGCACGTATTAACATTCTCACATTAAGCTGAAACTTTGTTAACCGCATACTCTAACTTATTGGCGCATGTTAGGGTTGCCCTGATAGATAGTTCCCAAAAATGCTTTATATACCTTGTAACCGTCCTAATGTACATAAGTACATAAAAAGTGGGTGACAAAGTTTTTTTATTTGTTAAGGTCCCACGTAAAGAAGCGCTTTTGCTGATTTTTATCGGCAAACTATGCCAAAATATATTAGAGAGAGTGATACTTAACTGTTTGGGTAAACACACATATTTTTAGGTTCGTCCATCAGCGTGCCTTAAGGGCAAGGTGTATGAAAAACGTGACCTCGTCCCTACAATAATAACTTTAAGACATACGCAGCATGCAGTTCTAGCCATCTTATCAAAATCGCCACATATTTGTCTTTGCAGTATTGTATTTGCTGCTCAGTTGCTTTTACCCTATTGTGCCTTGATGAAGCAACAGCATCTTTGAATATGAAATACATTTGTTTAATATAAAATATGAAACGTTTGTTTCATGGTTACCAATATTTTTATTTATTTTTATTATTTATTATTGTACGTATATGTTAATGGGTTAAATGTTTTGCAAAAGTTTTATTACCAACACTAGAGGGCATTTCGTATAAGAATTCTCTATATTAAAAGTATTGACAGCTCATTAAAACGAGCGAAATTACGGAATATTCCTCCAGTTTTATATGCATTTTTTTAAGTTTGAGAATTGATTCCAAATTTTACCTCTTAAGATTATTCCTGTGCAACGCCGGGTAGGGTAAGCTTGTAAGAGTATATATCATTTTGTCATTTCATTTGTAATTTTTTTAAACATCCATTTGCAATCCCATACAGTATGAATGTATATTCTGGATCCTTAAAGGTAGGGAAGTCGATACAAATGTTCAAATATTGTGAGATTTCTGTTTCGAAAACTATAATAGCTATGTACTTAAAGCCCACCACAAATAAATATAATATTTACGGTTCAAAAACAACTTGTCTAGATTAGGTGACTGGGTAAACAAAAATACCAATGTGAAGAGTAGATAAGATTCGGCACAGCCGAATATAGCGCTCTTACTTGCTTTTAATTAATTTTAAAACGAATGATTAGGTGAGAAGTAGCAAAAAAATGCTTTGATGTCATAGCATTTTTCTAAATATTTGTAGAAAATATATTAAAAAAAGATAAATGAATTATGTTAATAGCAACACAACATTTAAAATAACATCAGAACATAAACTTTTATTGATAGTTTTTTGCTTTTTAGTCCACTTATATGAGACGCATTTTTCTAATCTATTTCTATTAAACACTTGCAAAAATATATCTTTTAGCACCAGTTTGTGTGTTTTTCAGCTTTTAGTGCGTATTGATAAGTAGCTTTGTGTTTTTGTTATAAGTTGGTATTGGTGTGTTCTCTAACTAAATATGGTGTGGTTTGGTAAAATGAAAGCAAGAGCAACAAATTTGTTTTTCTATGTTTCGTTGAAACAGTTACATACATATAATGATGTTTAACCATAAATACTTTTGGTGTGTTTTCTTATTCTGGCTACATGAGCCAGTTTTTCTATTTTTTAAATTTTCTTTAAATAAATTAAACAAATTTAGCTAAAAAAAATTAAAACTGCATCGTTACTATATATATTAAAGTCAAATTTAAAATTAAAATTTAAATTATTAAAAAATACTAAATAAATATATATTATTTTATCTTAATTTTTGAGCTTGAGATAAAAAAATGCTTCTTTAAATTTATTTTATTCATTTTTAAACACTATAGCTACAATAAACTTAAAAAATCAAATTTTTGTTTCATTCACAACCTTTTATATAAACGATCTTGTGTATTTGTTGTATCAACAGTAATAAGAAAATATTTATTATACCATTGTTATTCAGCACAAAAAAAAACAAATACATTCCACACTCAATGCAAAACCATAAACAACAATATTTGTTTATAAAGGTAGAGTAAGTGCGCAAAAGCAAAACCATACCATATCATTTACACTTATTCACACACTTACACCAAAAAGAACTGGTATGTACATGGATGTACAAAGTATATCTGCTTTTGAAATACGTTTTGTTATATTTTTGCAGGTCTTTAATTTCTATGTCTGATTTGAGTTTTGCATGTATCGAAAGAATTAATGAATTGTTTATTTAGTTGTTTGACCTTGTTGCTTATGTATGTTTGTGTTTGGTTAAATTTTATACATTAACTTTCGACATTATTGCTGTGTTGATGTCTTTTTTTCCTGTTATTTCTTTGCGCCTTTTTCTATTGACAAATGCTTCGCTTGCAAAAATTTTGCCACCAAAAAAAGGACAAAACATTAATACGTATTTACACCTTCAAAATTGATTATATTTTATTTTAAGCCAAAGGATTTTTTTAATGTTACAAACAAAACTCGAAGTAAAAAATATAAACAATTAAAAAGCACTGGCTCTCTAATTTAAAAAAAGACTTTGCTTCTCCTGTAAAATTTTAAAAATTTAAGTGCATGGTTTTGCATTTCAGCTAACGATATACTGAATAATCTTCTCTCACATAATATATATGTAGATATACCCGTCACATAGTAATAAGGATATACATTAGCGTGGGTCGGTTTAGCAATCGATATTGTGCCATCGATTTTTCAATAGTTTTTGGCATGAGGAAAACAAGTTCCACTACGCCATCATCAAAATAAGTTTTAAAAATTGAAGGCATGTGCTCCAAAGCCTGTGCTGGTGGTTAAGTTGTCGTCGCGACGCTTCAACCACTTATGCGTTCATTGCCACATACCACATAATATAACATATTAGCGGGTGAGAATAGACATACGACTCGGAGTACCCATTTTTTGTACGATACCCTCATTCGTACTTCTTTTCTGACGCACTCATATATTATATTCAGTGGTAAAAATGAGGAAAATTGCTGGTAAAAAAGCACCAACTGCAAAAAATATTGGACTGGTTACAACATGGTCCTAAGTAGTTATTGCAGTCATGGACCTATACCATTGTGTAATGCAAAAATGGGTTATATGGTCTGGCACTAGGTTCATTCACGCGTGTATCGACTAGTCGCATTATCTGCAGGGTTATTATTGATGTTAAATAACGAAAAAAATAACAATTGCTTGATTTTTATGTTGAGGGCGGTGGATTTTTTTAAGAAAAAAAAGAAGCATACTACAACTGTGCAACAATGAAAAAAATACACAGAAGGGATAGTAAAGGTCCCATTTCAAGGTGCTCCAAAAAAGGTCAAATATAACACCGACCCCAATTAATTTTTTCCCCAAACATTTTTGTGGAACATACTTACCCCTTATTCACACCCTCTTATGGAGTTGCCATACAAAATTGGAAAAAATCAGGGTAAAAACTCCTACAATTTCCCCGTAGTCACCCTAAGAGGGTTTAAATTTTAAATAATAAATATTTCATAAATATACAAAAATTGATAAAAATAAAAAAAATAGTCCGGGGTTTCGAAAGGTCCCCCGCTATATTCAGCTCTTACTTGTTTTTAATACAGATTAGAAAAAAACCCTTAAATATTTATTTTTGGCCATTTTTTATTAAAAGAATGGTAACCTCTTCAATATAAAAATCATTTAATTGTTTTTATTTTTTTTACTTTTAGTTTGGACTTCGCCAATTAGATCTCTCCCTTCTATCCCAGCTGTGGGCCCTTAATGACTCCATCCAAGAATTTCGCACCATGATACAAGACCAGGAACAGGAGGACGATGAGACATATTCTGCACACTCTCGCTCACCCTCACCATACGATTCAGTATCATCAGATGCGGAAGAAGAAATTCAAACGGTCAAAAGTAAAAATCATATGGAACTTCAAAATGCCAATGTTATTACCACCCAACCGAAATTAACTAGCAAATCCTATGCCGCCCATAGCGATGTGACAAATCAGCCAGCAATGACTTTTATATCGTCGACACCATCATCATCAACAACATCAACACCTTCAGCAACGGCCTCTGCGTTATTGGATCATAAAAAGTCACAACTGTTAAAACCTCCGCTGCCGAAACCTTTGGATATTAGGCCAGTACCTCGTATGCGTAGTGCACCGCCACCACCACCAACTTATCGCAAAAGTCATACGGCACCGCCACGACCCACATGATGCTACATAAGCGACTTCTTTGCCGAAGTCAAGACGGTCATGTGCAAAGTAATTGTAGGTGATGCCAGCAAGAAGATTGATGAATCGAAAAAACTTAAAAATAATCTAGACTTACAACAACAACTACTACAACAATATAGCAATAATAATATGGTTACTAATGAAAACAATCAGCAGGTGTTGCAAAGCAATTTAACCATAAAGGACCATCCCTAATATTATAATAGTATAAGTAAATTGGAACAGAAAGAAATTTTTTATATTCATATATAACAGAAAGCAACCAATTATTTTTGCCAAAAGTAAAATTTAAAAATATTAAAGAAAAACCATAATGTATAAACAATTAATTAATTAATAATTTTAGGTTTTTTTTTCTTTCGATTTCAAATCTTTTGTAAATTTTATTTAATGACACCTTCCTTAACTGTCAGCTAGCTTTTTGGTATTTTAGAAAATTAGTTTTGTACTGCGTCTTGTTTTGAAGCATTTTCTTTGTTTGTTTCTTATAAGTTTGTGTTAGTAATAGAGTTTGTAAATGAGTGTGTTTTTTTTTTAAATAAGTTGTTAATTGTTTGTTAAGATTTTGGTTTTATTTAAACTTTATAGGTATAAAATTATTATTATTGTTTTTTGTATATTTAAATTTAAATAAAAAAGCTTCGATTTTAACACTGGGGTCCTGGTTAAAGGGTGTCCATAAACATAATTTTTAATTTAACTTCTCCTTAATATCTCAAATAATTTGTAAAGTTTTTTTATTCATTCAAAAGAGTGCTTATAAAACGTTAAAACGTTTAAATAAGTAAAATACTTAAATAAATATTAATAAAATATTATAAGTTAAAGCAATGCTTAGGCTGTTTTTATACCCTTCACATAGTGATAAGGGTATATATCAGTTTGTCATTCCGTTTGTAATTTTTTTAATATCCATTTTTGATCCCATAAAGTGTATTATAATTTTTATAGTTCGAAAACAACTTGCCTAGATCAGGGGCCAAATCGTCGCATTCGATTCGAATCGAAATTTTAAAATTCTTATTAGAATTCCTATACTTAAAGCATTGACAACTCGATCGATCGAGTGAAATTTCGATTCGAATCGAATGCGACGATTTGGCCCCAGGTGACTGGGTAAACAAAAAGACAAATGTGAAGGGTATATAAGATTCGGCACAGCCGAATATAGCGCTCGTTCTTCTTTATTAATGCAATTTGCAATTTTAAATTTAATATAATATTATACACAAACCTAAATACACATGCATACCCATACACACATAAATTCTTTGTACTATTAATGGCTAAATTGAATCTTAAAATATGTTTTAAATTGATTTAACCTACGAATTAATTGTCTTTTGTTATTACAAAAGAGATGAGAAAGTAAAGTAAAATAAATAAATATTTTAATAAAGAAACAAATTTAAATGCTTAATAAAAATAAAAAAAATATTTTTATTTTTTAATTCTTACGTTTTTTAAGAACTACAAGAGAAATACCCCGCACTTATTGAATTTTGTTAGACCTTTTGCAAAGCGCAGAAGAGGTCAACAATGTTAATGTCAACCACAGGTTGAATGTTTATGTGACAATTTTAAACAACATGTTTCTACACATATTTGCAAAGATCCTTGAGATTTTCATTGATGTTGTTTAAATGTTTTAATTGAATTAGAGACAAATAGTATAACAATTAAAGGGACTGTCATTTACAACATTAAACTTTTGAACTTGCACTTTTGACTGCATAATATGTTAAAAACTTTTTTTACTTTTTAGTTAAGTTTAAGGGCGTTATGTCACTTGGTAATTTAAAATGCACTTCTAACCAAAATTTTCGAATTTTGGAATACAAAATCAAAAGTAATTACAGTTGTTTTATATATTCATGGAAATAAAACAAAAATATATGAATTTACTATAAAAGAGTTGTGCATCATTTGAAATAATAATAGTAATAAGGGTATATATCAGATTGTCTTTCCGTTTGTAATTTCTACAATATTCACTATAGACCCCTTAAAGTATATATATTCTCGATCCTTATAGATAGCGAAGTCGATGTAACCATGTCCGTCTGTTCGTTTGTATGTCTGTTGAAATCAAGTTTCCGGACTCAAATAAAGTCACACAGAAAACTTGTTGATATCAGACCAACAGAAATAACCCTTAGAAAACTGCTATTTAAAATCAGCAAAATTGGTCCGTTATTGGCCAAAATATAAGCGGAAACCCAAAATAAGCCATTTTTTAGGATAACGTCCTTGCATACATATATCCCCATATATCTCAGCACCAAAACTTTATATATAGGGTCCTAAATTAGGTAAAAAATTTTTTCCAATAGGATCAGGGGAAGTGGTATTTCCCCTAAAATTGCCAAAATTTTTTTAATATTTAATGCACTATATCTCGAAAACTATAACAGCAATCGACTTCAAATGTTCTACAAAAAGTAATTGGACAATAAGACCTTAATTCTGGAAAAAAATTCTTGGATAGAAGCAGGGAAAGGGGCAGCTCCCATAAAAATGAACAGTTTTTGTCAAGTTTTGAATACGCCATGCCTGAGAGACTATAACAGCTATCGACTTTGAATGTTTTACAAAAATAATGATACAATATATCTTACATTACGGAGGAAAATATTTGGGAGGGAGAGGAGAACCCTTTATACAAATAAACAACTTTTTTTAAACTTTTAATACGAATAATATCGAAAACTGTTAAAGCTCTCGACCTCAAACCTTCTACATGGTTTTGCTGTTATACATATAACCTTAAAATTTTGTAAAGTTTTTTTATTTCAAAAACTAGGATTGCTATCGACTTCAAACCCAGCACAAAGTATTTTCATTATAATATTTGCAGTACGAAATAACTCGGCTAGATCAGATGGCTGGGTATATAAAGACTAATGTAAAGAGTATATAAGATACGGCACAGCCGAATATATCGCTCTTACTTGTTTAATATTCCTGCATAATTACCAGGCGATATACGCGAAAAACGAACGTTCTGCTCTGATCAAAATACTTACGCAGCAATAATTGAATTAATTTTAAGAATTGATTTTCTTTAATATACCTTAATGTAAAATTATCAAGACTAAACCATTAATACTCTTAAGATATTTATTTGGAGGAAAAGATATCGCTGCTTTACTGAATAATTCGCTCCTCTTTTTTTAAGTTAACCAAAAAGGTCAGACCCGTCACAATTCAAAAAATGTTTTTTTGTAGAAATTGTACTTAATAGCAATTAAAAACACTTTAAGCACTTCTTAAATTAAATAACTGTGTACGATCTCTAGAATATTTAGCAAAATATGATTTTCAAATAAAAAATTCTTTTAATCTCAAATTTATAGTCACTACTTGCAGCCCTCTTTTAAGCGGACATCATGCTCCTTAGGTAAGTTTCTTTCTCTTATTATCATTCTTGGGGCTCGTAAGTATTAATTATAATTACAAGGATTAAGTTCTTAGATTATGTATAGAAAAAGACAAACGAACTGGTCACACCTGCCACGATGGAATGGACATCTGAAAATCTGTAATTTTCACGAGAGACTTTTTATTACAACATTGTTGTAATTTTATAACTAAATTGTGATCAAGAGTAAACAAGTGAAAAAGTTATATATTCGATCAATTCCGACTATATTATAGCCTACACCACAATTTATTTTATATTAAAACCACAATATGAAAAAAAATGCGCAGATTAAGGGAACTTTCGTAAGTGGAGTTAACTTGATACCAGCTAAACGTGTACTTCGGGAGGTACGTTCAATAATGCACCAATCTACAAAATTTGGTTGGATCATTTCTTATTTCAAATACTTGCGCATATATAAATATATTTCGATAGGATTTTCTTTACAGTTTATGTGGTTAAATGTGATTTCCGACAGTTAAATTTATACACGCAGAGAAAAAACATGGTTGAGTATGGTCACGGGAATATGATCACGGGCAATTTCATCATTGCATGACTATAATGACTGCCACAACCATACTGTAGTTGTATTAAGTATTTGGCAAAAAATACAATCATAGTTTTGAATAAAATTACCATTATATGTTTGTTAAAAGTGAAAAAAATAGGAAAACTTGATAGAGAAGTCAGTGTGGATGAAGGCAGTAAATTTTTGTCCGAAATTACGTTCTAGGAAGCCAGTAGGAAATTTAATGTTAAAGCTTTAAAAGTTGGTTTTTGTAAATGGCCGGCAACAAATACGGTTTGTCGTGACATTTATTTACGAGAGTGAAACGAAATGAAATATTTAATTTTTTTAGTCGGCAAATGTGAAATTTTATTTCATTTCAAAATTCCGTCTACAACTGCAACATGAAAGGCCTTTGCAATTTTGAGAAGCGCATAGAAGGCAGAATTTATTCGTTTCCTAGAAGTAAAACGAATGTTTTTGTTTTAACTGTCTTTCTTAAGAAAAATATTTATTTCTCGTTTGTTTGTTCGTCCTTCTAAAGGCGTTCTACGTTCCTTTTGGTTAATTTTGTTTTAAAGAGATCGGAAGGTCATGTAAATGTGAAACTTTATTTCATTTTTAAATTCCATCTGCAGCTGCAACATGAAAAACCTTTGAAACTTTGAGAAGCGCATGGAAGGCAGAATTTATTTATTTACTAGAAGCAATATATGCATATAAACGCATAAATATATATCTTTATTAATAATGGATTCAAATTATTGCTTATAAATTATATGCTGGATAATATGTATATTAAAAAATAATCATGTACTCTGGTCTAGATTAATTGTTTTCTATTATTTCAATTTGTTTTAATTTCCAAAAATTTTTTTGAATTAAAGAGAAAAAATTAGATTAAATCAAGTGTCAAAATGGTTTGTTTTTTCTGCTCGGTTTTCCTAAATAAGCTGTGGTAGAAAGTTCATTAAATTGGGCAGAGATAACTTAGGAACTAATGTTTTCAAGGAATACCCAATTCTAACAGGACCTTTTGGGTATTCATTGATAGGGAGGAAATTGTAGGCTCGTCAGTGAAAATTTAATATCCGCTCGCTAGTAGTCATCTTACCCAAAGAAAGAAGGAAAGTGTAGTTTTGTTTGTTTTTTCTCTGTGTTATCTTTTTTTTGTAATTAGGGCAACTTTAGATGCAGACAAGACCCCACACAGCTGAGCTAAGCTGGGGCACAAGAACACCAAACTGTCTGTTTTAAACCATTATTTTTCTAAAATCGAACAGACCGGTAATTTTAACACGAATAGTCGGCTATTCGGAAAGCATAATTTTTTTAAAATTTTCCGCTTTAAATATCCTTTACATGTTGATAAGGGTATATATCTGTTTGCCATTCCGTTTGTTATTTCATTTTTTATCCATTTGCGACCCCATAAAGTATATATATTTTGGATCCTTATAGATAGGGAAGTATATTAAGCTTTGTCCGTATGTCCGTCTGTCCGCCTGTGTGTCTGTTTAAATCAAGTTTCCGCTGTCAATTTAAGCAATACGGACCAATAAAAACTTAAAGTATCATCTAAAAAAAGATAAAAAAACAACATGTTTTTTTAACTTTTTTTTAAATAACAGCAACTAAGTTTCTAGCAAATTTTTAAACATAATGACATTAGTAAAGGATGCGGCTTAAACAATTGTATTCTGTATTCATATTGTAAAAGTATTATGTTTTAAAATTTTCTTTTAAAGATTTCTTGTGTGAAAAATTTTTGTAAAAGAGAAATTTTTTAAACTTAAAAAACAGAATTTTTAGGTCAATTACCAGTTTTTCCAATATAATAAATTTATTTAAAAAGCAAAACTGTAACTTTTTCAGTAACGTTTTTTTTAATTCAATCATAGTTATATTTTAAGTTGAGCCCATCAGTTGGTTGCGTTTTGCCGTTGTTAAATTGAACATATCAAAAAAATTAAATATAATTGCATAAGTTAGGGCTGTAGATAATATAATGTATAAAGTATGCTACAATATTTAGCAACACTTTGTGTTAAAAAGTTTTAGTTTCCGTTTTAAACTAATACTTTTTTGACCAAGGTCGATACTTCCTTACTTAACTAAAAAAAAAAATATAAGCATTTAAAATCGTTTTAATTTCAGAACTATTAAGTGGGCTTTACTAATGTTTGTCGGCCTGTTGGCTTTTGCTTATAATAAAGCTGACGAAGAGGACACAAGCGATTTGGATGACTTGAATTCGTTCGATTTGGATGAAAGTTATGAAGAGCCCTTAAGACAATTGGAAGAGAAAAATCTTGTAAGAAATATAATATTCCTTAATGAAAAGTTATGGTTAATATAATTAAATACATATTTTCATATTATTTAATGTATTTGTAGAAAAACTTGCTTTTCAAATAAAGTTCGTTTCAACATTAATAGAAAGTATTAATTTCATCTTAATAAAAAGTGATTTAATCAAAAATAAACTGAATCCAAAATAATTAATTAAAAGTTCAACGAAGAACACAAAGTATATAAAATCTGCGTTTTTAAAAAACAATAAAATTTAGGTCGTTAAAGCAGCCAGTAAGCGATATGTAGTACATACATAAGCATACATAGTATGTATGGCTATTTGAGATCAAAAAGAAATTCATAGATCTTTGTATGTATTTCAATTTTTTTTTCTGCATCCAATTGTAACATGAAATCTGCAGTAAGATGAGTGATTCCACATCATCATATTTAAGGCGTATCCATACAAGGTGATTGCAAGAAAAAATTGAGAGAGTCATTCTCTTACTGCTTGCTTTTTTTCTATGGAGTTTGACACTAAAACTAAAATCCTTTTTATTGATTCGTCAAAATTTATATAAAAACAACAAAAAAATTAAGAGTCAAAATGTCAGTCCGCTGTTGCGGCCACCTTGTATCGGTACGCCTTGATCATAATTTTAAATAATATTTTTCTTTGTTTTTTTACTTCTGATATTTAGAGCGCACATTGCTATTAAATCTCTTTTAGCTTGAATGATTCTCTTTTAATTCACTGGAATACCATTACACAAACACTATTCCAAGGCATATTCATATAAGGTGGTCTTATTAAAAAAATTAAGAGCGTCGTTCTCTTACTCTTTATTTTTTTTATATGAGTTTTGACACCAAAATTGAAAAAATTTTCGAGTTTAGTGTCAAACTCCATGTAAAAAAAATTAAGAGTAAGAGAACGACTCTCTTAATTTTTTTATTGCGGCTACCTTGTATCGATATGCCTTGCACTATTCATTCGTCCATTTACACTTGTTTCCACTTTTGACAAGAAACCATTTCCAAATCAGTTTCCTTCTGTTTGCCCGATCGTCTAGTTGAATTGATTGCTCTTTCATTGCCTAAGGCACTGCAGTGTATTTTTTGTTATTTTTTACAATTTGAATAAATTTTCTTTTCCCTCTAAATTTTGTTGTTCGTATAATCATTATTTGTTTAGAAGTTTAACAACTATATAAGTGATTTATTTTTAGCAAACAAGTAAGTACATAGAGAACTGAATCTTAAAAATGTTTTCTTTGATTCAAAATTCTTATTTGAAAATTTAAAACAATGTAGTGAGTGTTCAAAATTTAATTTTCTTCTATAATAAAATGTTTGAAAAACTAACGATGCTATTTTCAAGTTATGTTTATATAGGGTGGTCCTACTTCAACTGACTAAAGGGAACCAAAGCTATTAAAGCTGGTGACAGTTGTTCTATTATTCTTTCGAAACTCACCTTAGGCCATTAACAACTTCAATATGTGTTGGTACTTAAAAAAAATAAAAGGTGGTGTAGGGTTAAAGAAGTGCTAAATTCGGTTAATATATTCTTAAGAAATAAGTGAAGTCTTTCATTAGGAACCTACTTTCTTTTTTTCTAAAACGCAACGCCTGCAAGCAAGCACAAAATGTATTGAATGATGTTTAAATTCTGTTTAAGGCATTCATTGCGTTTAAAGAAATAATGCCCTTTATTGTACCCTTCACATTGTAAAAATGGTATATGTATATTCCGAAAATTTTCGAAAAAAATTATCCAGTTATCTTTTGCGTGGATAAGTTACCCTGGGGCAATGCAATGGTTTTTGATGTATCAATCGAGGGTTGCGGATTTTGGCAAACCAGTAACGCCAGTCTTGCATGTTGACGTGGCCGTTTAAATGAAAATGAGCCTCGTCGCCCAAAAAAATGGGATTTACAGTGCGAAAACGCTCCAACATAGTTTCACTGAAATGTTTGCGTAAATCAAAGTCACTTTCTTTGAATTTTAAAAATAGAGAATCTCATATCCTTTTTTAAAACTTCATGAATTATCGCTCTTGGAAGTGCCAGTGATGCTGCTCTTTTCCGTATTGAAAGTCGCGGATTTTCACGTAAACTGTTTTCAACCAGTTCAATGTTTCAGGAGTCCTTGCAGATCGACTGGGCTCTGGCCGTGGGACATTCATAGCCGAAGCCGTTGCGCGGAATCTCTGCACCAACAAAAGAATTAAATTTACACTCGTTCCATCACGAATACCGAACTTTGAACAAAATTCTCGACGTAAAATTATGTAATTTAAATGGCCTCCATCCTCGGTGGCACATGTGCGACATCTTATCAAAAAGTTATTTTTTTTTTGGTAGCAGCTTTCATCAGCTACCCTGTATATGTATTTGAAAAAATGATACTCTAACTATGCATTACAATGCAATTTTAAATCTATATTGTTGAACATTAACATTAATACATTAGTTTTTATAGCATTTTATTGTTTAAATAAATTCTAGCTGTTTTTTAACTAAAATGTTTGATAAAGCTTCTGAAATTTTTCTTTTAACAAGGCCAAGTATCACATTAATTGTAATTAAACTGACAACGTTTATCGTATTTTGTATATGATTTCTTGTATGCTTTTGTAAGCGCCTTCTTGTCTTCCTTTATTGTACAAGGAGGGCTAAAAGGAATCACCCTATTGGAAGGTGCTCTTATTTTTGCAAATGGCGGCCAATGTCAAATTTGTTTTGACATTTGTAAACTAGACAGATGGAGAATACAAGTGAATAAGCCATGGAGCGATACACTCCCCAAGAACGCAGAATTATCCTGACCATTTTTTGCGTAACAATTCGTCTGTGGTGTTGGCGCAGAGCGAATTCCCTCGCCGATTCCTCGGTCTTCCGGCACCGACTGCGCAAACACTGCGCCGCTTGAAGAGTATGGGACCACACGAGCCACTGTCAAGATTAGCCGGCTCCGGAGCGCCCATTCTTCCGACAATGTCGCCGCTTTCGCGAGGATGTCGACATATTCGACGTATTGAGTTGTTATTATCTCAGTTAATATTATCTCTATTACAGCAAAACCTTGGGGGGTTCTTTCTTGACAATTGTCCTATTTTCAGGAAAATTCTTATGGGATTAAAGCGCAGGAGTGGTAACCCGTCCAAATCCATATCTCGGAAACTAAAAAAGCTATTGACTTCTAAACCGCTACAATGTAAACTTATTATCCACTTTCCACTTTTTGTCAGGAAGTGAGATTGGAGCACGAATAGCGGTAGCCCTTGTACAAACGGATAAATTTAATAAAATTTTCGATGCCTCATATTTTTGATACTATAGCAGTTATCGACTTTGAACCCGCTACAAAGTAATGTCATTGCAATATTCACACTTTAGAAAAAACAAGCGTGACATAAGCAGGAATATGGTAGTCCTCATACAAACGGAGCAGTTTTATAAAGTTTTTGATACACCACAAATTAAGTTTGTAAAATTGTTTATATTTAAGAAAAAATAACTGGCCAGATAGGAGAACGGGCAGTCGTGGACAACATAAAATTGGGTCAATTTAGGGGAATTTTAAAAACGCTGTCTCGAAAAATAAAATAGCTATTAACTCTTAACCTACCACAAAGTAGTTTCTTTACCATGTTACTATTTTGCAAACCAAATTATTGGCAAGGATCACGGGAACTTAAAGCCCTCCACAAAAAATCCTCAAAACAAAGGATACATTTTTTAAAAACTTTAGTTTACTATACCCTTCACATAGTGATAAGGGTATACACCACTTTTTGTCATTTTGTTTGTAATTTCTACAATATTCACTTTAGACCACAAAAAGTATATATATTCTGGATTCTTATAGATAGGGAAGTTGATATAGTCATGTCCGTCTGTGTGTCTGTTAAAATCAAGTTTCCAGACTAAAATAAAGTCGCACAGAAAATGTTTTGATATTTAACAATCACAAATATCCCTGAGACAATCGCTATTAAAAATCAGCAAAATCGGTTCACTATTAACCGAGATACATATAAGCGAAACCCCATAATAACCTATTTTTTTTTGGACAAAATCCGTGCATATATCCCAATACATCTCAGTAAATATAGTCACTCTTGCCACAAAACCTGGCACAAATACTTTGAACATAGGGACCTAAAAATAAGAAAATATGTTTCCTATAGGATCAGGGGAAGTGGTGCTTCCCCTACAATTGCAAAAATTTTATGAAATATTTTATGCGCTTAATCTGAGAAACTATAACAGCTAGACATACCTTTTGGAAACAAATTTTTGGATAGGAGCAGGGGAAGGGTCAGCTCCCATACAAATTAACAATATTTACGAAATATTCGATACGCTATGTCTCGGAAACTATAACCGCTATCGACTTCAAATTCTGTACAAAAAGTAATTGGACAATAAGACCTGCATTTTTGAAAAAAAATATTTGGTTGAGAGCAGGGGAAAGGGCATCCCCCATAAAAATGAACAATTTTTGTAAAATTTTCGATACCTATATTTACAAAAAGTATTGATACAAGAATTCTTACATTATGGAAAAATAATAGTTGGATAGAAACAGGGGAAGGGAAACCCCCATTACAAATAAACAACTTTTAAGAAACTTTTGATACGAATAATGTCGAAAACTGTTAAAGCTCTCGACCTTAAA
Source organism: Melanophora roralis (assembly GCA_963583895.1). Lineage (NCBI taxonomy): Eukaryota > Metazoa > Arthropoda > Insecta > Diptera > Rhinophoridae > Melanophora > Melanophora roralis. The sequence continues at coordinate 27,853,081 of OY757187.1, read as the reverse complement.
CCTTATATATGGTACTCCTCGTTAAACGTTAAAATTTTGTAAAGTGTTTTATTTCGAAAACTAGGATTGTTATCGACTTCAAACCCGGCACAAAGTATTTTTATTACAATATTTGCAGTTCGAAATAACTCGGCTAGATCAGATGGCTGGGTATATTAAAAGACCAATGTTAAGGGTATATAAAATTCGGCTCAGCCGAATATAGCGCTCTCACTTGTTTTTATTTTTAATTACTTACAAAGTGTTGGACCTGTTAATTTGTATACATGCTATTACATATTTATAAAAAAAAGTGCATAATTGTCAAAAGATCTCTTTTGACAGAGCAAGTCGACTCTGACACCCAAAAGCGTAATCCATCGTGCAGCAGGGAGTGTTATTTAATTAAAAAAGAAACAAGTTAAAAAAGCAAAATCTAATAGAGCAAAAAGTTTCATGCAACAAAAAGCTAGTTTTTTTCATCAAAAAAATGTATTGAAAAGGTTTTTCTTTTAACGGAAAACCCTTTATTACACATAAATAACATAAATGTCTCCTAAGGTATAAAGACAGATGTGTAAAGCCATTCTCTCTAAGCAAAAGTGCTAAAGAAAAAAACCCTAAAAGAAAATTGTTTAGTTTTTTATTTTCTAAATTAACCACCAAGTTTTCAAAACCCAATTTTAGAACACAGCTGCTGTTTTGAAAACTGAAATTTATTTAATAAAATTTGTAAAACTACCCGATGTAAGAAAAATATTGTACAGTTGTTCTTACAAATAAAATTATAAACAACATTTTATTTCTGCGTAATAAATTCTTTAAGAAAATTTTTCTGCCAAAATTTTATATCAAGGATTTTGTTACTACTTATTCAAGCGTATGAAACAACAATTGCAATTTTGCTGCCCTTAAACTATTTATTGTGTGCTTTAAATTTTAATCGAATGCAGTATATATTTGGAATCCTTTTTAAATATCTTTATCTATTTGTTTTACAAACAAGGGTAGAGGATAATTGTTATATCCTTCACATATTGATAAAAGTGCATTTCAGTTTGTCATTCCGTTTGTAATTTCGTTTGTAATTGGATATTACCATTTGCGACCCCATATGTATATATTTATTCTTGATCCTTATAGATAAAGAAAACGATTTAACCATGCTCGTATGTCTGTTGACTACGGACCGAGATAAAGACAAAAAAGTAAAATAATCCATTTTTTGGGGCAAAATCAATGCATAAGTATATTCCTATATATCTCAGAAAATATAGCTTCTGTTCTCGCAAAATTTCTTAGATATGCTTAATTGACGGTGTAACCAATTACGAGAATTTTTTATTTGAATAGATGCAGGGAAAGGGGTATTTCCACTTCAATTACATAAGATTTGTAAAATCTCATATCTTTATATGAGAAACTTTAACAGCTATCGACTTAAAAACAGGTAAAAAGCAGTTCCAGTATAATTTTGAAAAAAAATTAGAATGAGAGGAGCACGGGCAGCGGTAGTCCCCATACAAATGAACAATTTTTCTAAATATTTAAAACGTTATAACTCAGAAACTATATCAGCTTTCGACTTTAAGTTGTGCAGCAATGCCTTCATGTTGGAAAAAAAACTAAGTTGAACTAAAGCAGGAAGAGCGGTGGCCCTAATGCAAATGAACAATTTTTATAAAACTTTAAACACGAAATATGTCGAAAACTATTAAAACTAGCGACCTCAAACCTTCTACACAGTTTTTATAGTTTGTTTTGTTTTTAATTCAAAAGATTTTTTGTTTAATACGAGCCTATTTAAACGTTAAAACTTTAAGAAGTTTTTTATTTTAAAAACTAGGATAGCAATCGGCTTCAAACCCGGCCCAAATTAAATTTTTATAATGTGTATTTGGGGTTCGAAAACAACTTTGATAGATCAGATGGCTGGGTATTCACAAAAAAAACAACGTGAAGGGTATGTTAGATTCGACACAGCCGAATATAGCGCTCTTACTTTTTTTTTAATCGCTCCTACAGCTTTCAGGCTGCTCGTACCTCCCAATTAGTTAAACATACTTACCCTCTATCTTCACCCCCCCCCCCACCCCCCAATAAGGGGTTTGCTAAACAAAATTTTAAAAAACTAGAGTAAAACCCCCTATAACTTTCCAGTAGTCATCCTAAGAGTATATGACACCGGCCCCTATTTAAAAATTAAAAATATTTCGTAAATAAAAATTCAAAAATTGGACTGATGAAATAGATTATGTAACTGGTAACCGTGACAACCGTGACGGACTTATGCCGTAAATCTTATTTTATAAATTAATGCCATAAAATTATATTCCATATTATAATAAAAAAAAATCATTTCAACCATACTTTTGTATTGTTTTATCAGGGTACACTAATACAGGTAGTGTTAAGAACCCAGCTGATTATGAATTCGCCTTGAAATTTTGTGAAAGTAGTTGTCAGATTTATTAATTTTGTTTGAAACAGGGCACACTTAACCTTGCTGAATAAAATCAATTTGACATTTTCACGTTATAAAAATTTCATATAAAATTAAATTTTTATAACGTAAAAATGTCAAATTGATTTTAATCAGCTGGGCTCTTAATATTACCTGGTTGAATGTGCCTTGGATTGAAATTTAAATTTTTTTGACATTCACTTTATTAAACACAAAAAGCAAGGCACATTTAAGGCACATTCAGCAAGGTAAACTCAAGGCGAATTCAAAAAATTCGCCCTCTGCATTTCCTTTTTGTGTTTGAACGGAAATTTAAAATTTTTTATAAAATTAAATTTTTATAACGTTTAAATGTCAAATTGATTTTAATCAGCTGGGATTTTAATTTTACCAGGTTGAATGTGCCTTGCAGAGGGCGAATTTTTTGAATTCGCCTTAATACTACCTGTATTAGTATACGCTGTGTATTATCATTTTAAGAATTCCCGCAGCTTAAAAAAAACACCCTATACATAATTTTTTTTTTATTTTAATTATAATTTTTACATGTCAGCCATATGTATGTTTTCAAACAAATACACAAAGACAATCTGCTGTAATAATTAACTTTTTCTCTTTATTTGAGATTTTATGGTACACATTATTAAAAAAAAATTTTATTTACTTTAATTTAAGCATACAGTTTAAAGAATTAAACAGAAAAAGCTAATATTACGCGTTTGTGTGTCATGTCCCTGAAAATATAAATTACTAAAAAAGATAAGAATTGACCTAACCTCTCAGTTCTAAAGCTATGTAAGATGATTGTTAAAAATTTTAAAAATGTGGCAAGGTTATTTTAAAACTTTGAAAACTTACACACACATACATATACATATTTACAAAACTTAAATATGTAATTTTAAAATTGATATTGTATTATGCCTAGGGGGACCACTTATATCTGGGGTCAAATTACGGCATTCGATTCGAATCGAAATTTAAACACTCTTATTAGAATTCCTATATTAAAAGCATTGACAACTCGATCGGTCGAGTAGAATTTCGATTCGAATTGAATGCCGTAATTTACCCCCTGGATCGCAATCAGTACGTTTTTTTTAATTTTATAGTCTAAGAACCAACTTAAATTAAAGCGATCAAATTAAAATTACTTCCTGAGGCAATGAAAGTAAGTCTGTCCATCTGTTTGGGTCTCTACGTATACTTGTAATACAAAAACAGTTCGCATTTTTAGAATATTTTATTCCGAAAATTTTTCTTTTTTTTTTTTTAATCTAATAGTTTTTGGAGAGTCGTAAATTGGCTCAAAACTAGATTTGACAGATAAAAATAATTTTATTACACTTTTTGTTACTAGATTAATTATCTAGTTTTGCTCTAATTTACAAATTTTTTGAAGAAAAGTATTTTAAATTTAATTATCTTAAAAAACCAGTACTATCAGTCCTTTTTTCCAAAAATCAGTACATTTCAGTTCACAACTTTATGTTCAGTACATCCAATAAAAAAACAGTACATTTACTGATGAAATCAGTACGAATGGTCGGCCTAATTATGTCCAAACTAATCCATAATCTGTGGTATTATGTCAAAATCCTTACCAAAACCGCAATTTTCTGTTTCAGTTTCCGCTGATGTAAAAATTCTTTAATTTAGTTGGAAAGAAACAGTTGAGTTGTAATTGTGAAATTTAAAAATAATTTTCTTTTACAACTCTGTATTAGTTTGAATTACAAAAACATACAAAATTACAACTTGCAAATTGCAGTTTGGTTTGCTTGCAATCATTATACAAAATTTTACATTTAAACTGTAATAAAGTTGAGTTGTAAGTCATAATAGGGGCCTTAATATAGGATATTTTTGTAAGTGATTTAATCCCATTATTTTCTTGAATTTCCATTACCTTTTTATTGTTTTCTATTTCTCTCAAATGCTCCGTTGGAATACATAAATACTGCAATATAATTGTACTAACATACAATATTTAAATGTTTTAAGAAGGCAAAATAAAAGTTGTAAAGCTTATGTACCATAGAAACTAATCTTATTGCAAATTTTGCAATTCTCAATGAATGTGATCACATGCATACATAAATACATATGTTCTTATACATTTTTTATGGATTTTTATGATGACCGCTAGTATTAATTTATTTTATATGCAAGAACGTACATACTAGGGATGCCAGTCCCAGGTGCCCAAAAATTCCGTTTTCCGTGATTTCTGTTAAAAAAATCCCGTTTTTAATCCATTTTCTCGAAAACACAAAAATAGGTCGAAGATCTCAGAAAACTACCTCATTTCACTTACTCTTCCAAGTCATGTGCTGTTTTTAAAAAATTTTCCCGTAACTCCTTACGTTGATGGTTCTATAGTATTTTAACTGCAGTTTAATTCCTCTGAAATGTTCTGCAGTTTTTCTTATTGTCGTAGCCATTATTTACATTACCTTAATGTTTTCCCCATATTTTTCTTGTATGTATTTCTGAAGTGATTCTATATGTACAAGCTTAGCACTTTTTTTTTTTTAATTTTGGTAAAAATTTCACGGCCAGAAACATCCTGATAACCATAGACATCAATTTTGCCTTCCCCTCCACCGCTTAATATTTACCACGCGCTGATTTCCACTAAAAACTCAAAAAATTATTCTTGCTTCTTATTTTTACAATTTTTGAAGCAATTTCAAGTGACGCCAGAAAAATAATAATTTTTCGTTGCAATTATAAAGGGAAGCACAGATTTCTTCTCCCAAAAAGAGCAAGCTCTTTTGCATGTATTTTTTGCTGGGTTATTTATTCTTAAAAAAAAAGATGAAATTATTAATATACTTACATACTTACATATGTATGTATATGTTTTGTTTAACAATCAAAAAATCCCGAAATCTACCGACTTCAAATTTAAGAATCCCGAATATCGGAATTCATTTTTAACCTGTTTGGCATCCATACATATGTATGTATGTATGTGCATATAATACAAACAAAATCGTTTCAAATGTAAATAAATAAAAATTATGAAAACTGATGTACAACAGATGCTCTTGATGGCAAAGTAAAAAAAAAGATGATGTAGTCATGTAGCAAAAATAATCCATTGAAAATACGTGGATTCATATGCATGTTTACCCAGCAAAAAAAGTCATGCAAAAGAAGTAGTTATGCATCAGTGCTACTGATAACAAACTGGTTCATATTAGGGCAAAACATGAGTAAATTTAACACTAGCGTGTCATTGGTGATCATGGGTTTGCATTTAGGGAATTGGATCATCATTCAAACCAATTAAAATTCGATTTTAATCTGAATTATTACAATTCCTAAACTAGGGATAAATAACAGCATTGTATTATATTAAAAACGCATTCGAGTATTATAAACTTAATTTAGTTTTTAAATGCATTTAAACTACATTTCAGCTATGCCGAATCTTATATACCCTTCACATTGATCTTTAATGTGCGCAGCCATATGATATATATTTCCAAAATTAAAGAAGCTATTCACAATACCTACATTAAAAAAGTTAGATGGGAGCAGGGAGAGCAGTAACCCCTATACAAGCGAACCATTTTTATCAAATTTTTGATACGAAATGTGGTGGAAACTATTAGAGCTGTCTTTTTCAAACCTGATACATGTTCTATTATTATTTCAATATTTTTTAAGCAAAATTTTTTGCTTACGGGAACGGTATTGCATCACCCATACAAAAGGGCCAATTTTATAAAGTTTTCTGTTTCAAAAACTAAATATACATCAACTTAAAATCAGCCACAACGTAATTTTATTTTAATTGTTACGGCTTGAAACAACTTTGCTGGACTAGATGACTGAGTAATCAAAAAGGCGAATCTGAAGGGTTAATAAGATTCGGTACAGCCGAGTATAGCGCTCTTACTTGTTTAAGTTCATAATTATTTCAGATCATGCTTTTTATCAGCTTAAAAAATTCATTTATTTGAAGCCTTTCATCATTCAGTATTTATGTTTCTTCATATGTATGAACGTACAATGGGGAGCAGAAATTAGTAAATATTTGTACCTCGTAAACTTACGATTGCAAAGCACTGGAAATAATAAAGCAAATTAAAAAAAAATAAAAAAAATATTTTCTACATTGTTTATGTTAAATAATAAGTGTAAACAATTTAAAAGAGTTTGTTATCAGGGACCGAAAATAACAGTTATTTTTAAAATTTAAAATCAGAAAGTCAGGTGGATATAATTTGTCTATCAGAAATTTGACTACAGCATATTGATGCTGTTATGCTAAGGAATAATAAACTTAAAAGACTTAAATTTTTTGACTTTTATCAAAAAGTCACTTTATAATAATTATTTTTTGACCGATATTTTTTTGGTCAAAAATAAAAGTTAAAATTTGACTTTTATTTTTTAAGTCAAAAATAAAAGTTAAAATTTGATTTTATTTTTTAAGCCAAAAAATAAAGTTAAAATTTGTAGTAGATTTTAACTTTTATTTTTGACCGAAAAAATAAAAGTCAAATTTTAACTTTTAGTTCTGACCGAAAGAACAAAAGTCAAAAAATAACTATTATATATTGGCTTTTTTGAAAAAAGTCGTAACTGTTACGGTCCCTGTTTGTTATTCAAAGAAGCAGGGGGGTTATTATGTAATTCGATTCGAATCGAAAAGGGTTTTCGAAAGAAATTTTCTATTCGAAAGGCAAATCGTATTATCTAATACTTTTGAGAAATTAAGAGCAGGAGTCCTTAAACTAAAAATTAGTTTATTGGGCATGATCGGTACTGCCCCAAAGGTTTTTGTACCACTGTCTACAAATGTTCATTGTTTTGTTGAAAGCCTTTTAAATATTATTTTTCTGTTTATCAAAACTACTTTTTTTAATTTTTTCACCTTCTAATTTGCTAAAATAAAATGAAATAAATAAAAATAAAAAAACTTTCAAAACTTTTTAACTTGCTTTATAATTTCCAATGCTATGAAATATTAAGTTTACGAAGTGCAAACCGGTAGACATTTTTGCTTCCCACTGTATTTGTTAGGAAAATAAACTATATTGAAGATTGAGAAGGCAGCCAACAATATTTTTCTCTTATCAGCACACATACATACAAACATAATTTTTAGTATTTTGTACTTCCTTGCTTAACTAAAAAAAAATTTTTTAACATAAGCATTTAAAACCGTTTTAATTTCAGAACTATGAAGTGGGCTTTATTAATGTTCGTCGGCCTGTTGGCTTTTGCTCATAATAAAGCTGACGAAGAGGACACAAGCGATTTGGATGACTTGGATTTGTTTGATTTAGATGAAAGTGATGAAGAGCTCTTAAGACAATTGGAAGAGAAAAATCTTGTAAGAAATATAATATTCCTTAATGAAAAGTTATGGTTAATATAATTAAATACATATTTTCATATTATTTAAATGAACAGAATAAAGATATTGAACGTGAAAATGAAATTGCTACAAAATTGGTGGCCGAAACTAATCAATTGGTAAATCCGGTAATTGAAAGTAAGTTTATGTAATTACGAACTATAGGGAAAACAAAAACAATAAAATTAAAATAGACTGACTGCATTTCTTCTAAACATTTGTTAAAACTTAGAAATTGTTTAATTATAAAAAATAGTTATTTTATGACGGTTTTTATAAAGTGAATAATTTTAAATACCTACACAATTTAAAAAAAAACTTGCTAGTTTTAAAAGGAAATTAATAACGTATTGAATATAAACTATTAAAGTTCTTTAAAATTAAGGAAACTCTTTAGGAGGTGTAACATGATCAACAAAATATTACGATTGGGAACACTTCACTATACCAAACCATAACCTAACTGTTTTGAATATGATTTAATTTTTTTGAGCAATTGGCCATTTCTCATTTCAGTTGATCCCTGTGAAAAAATGCATTGTGGTGCTGGTCGTGTTTGTCAACTTGAGGGAGTTGAGGCCAAATGTGTCTGCATTCCTGAATGTCCGGAAGAAGAGGACGTACGTCGTCGTGTTTGTACTAATAAAAATGAAACATGGCCTTCGGATTGTTCAGTGTATCAACAACGTTGTTTTTGCGACACCAAAGATACCGGTTGTCTTAATCCCGATAATAGTCATTTGCACATTGATTACTACGGCGAGTGTCATGCCCAAAAGGATTGCAATGAAGAAGAAATGAAAGATTTTCCCCGCCGCATGCGTGATTGGCTTTTCAATGTTATGCGTGATTTGGCCGAACGTGATGAACTTACCGAACACTATATGCAAATGGAACTGGAAGCTGAAACCAATATGACCCGGCGTTGGGCAAATGCTGCCGTATGGAAATGGTGTGACCTGGATGGTGACACTGACCGTTCCGTTTCACGTCACGAACTCTTCCCTATTCGTGCCCCTTTGGTTAGTCTGGAGCATTGTATTGCTCCTTTCTTGGAATCATGTGATTCTAATAATGATCATCGTATTACATTGATTGAATGGGGTGCCTGCCTGGGTTTAGATGCTGTAAGTTTTGTTTGCCTTTCCCCTTATTGTTGATTCATGCCTTCAAAAATAATCTTTAATTTGCCTCTTATTTCTTCTTGTTTTCTTTTCTTCTTATCACAGTCTGACCTTAATGAACGCTGTGATGATATACAAAAAACTGTGCCGCACTTGTTGGGTTAATTTCGTAACCGCAACGGAAGTTGTTAACTAGAACTAAATGAAACACATTTTTCTGTACACGTTAAAACTAAGTAAAACAATTTAATCCAGTGTGCCATTAAACAACCTTTTATTTAATATTTTATATGCAATTTCCAAATGTAGTTTTTAATTTTTATTTTTAATAAAAAAAAAGGAATACCTATAACACTATACATATTTTAAAGTAAAATTTTTGCCTTTACTTTTATTCAAAGTAAATCTAATTTTGTTTTTTAAAATTAGTTTTCGTGTAAAAAAGTGTTTAGTAAGGAATACACAAGGTTTTTCAAAATAATAAAACAAAAAATATGACTGCTGTAAGCGACTCCTCATAAATTAGTGTAATATTTGTATTTGAAAAGGAGGGCGTGGCCTACGCCGTATAATTTTTTCAAGCTTTATTTATTTTAAAAATTTTATAACTATATCTTCACCTTTTCAAGTAAAAGAAATGGGGATTGGAACGGGGGCATCCTCCATGCAGTTGGAAAACATTAAAATAAATTTAAAATTTCAAATAAACCATTTTGCCACTATCAATCAGAGGTCAAGGCCGTTGGAAGATAGTCGGCGGCTTAGTGTAAATGATAGTCAGCGGCTTAAACCCGATATTTATTAAAAAATTAAGTACTTTAAACCGATTTGTATCCTATTTGCAACAGGATTTTACATACGTACGATGTTCAAGGATGAAAACGATGGATGCACTGATCCATTCTGACATATCATTCGTTAAACTGCATATGTTTATACTTATTTGATTTTGGAATCAAATAAAACTTCAAATAATGAAAAAAATATATTTTTGTTAAAAAAACAATTTAATCGTATTTAAGGAGAAATTGAAAAATGTTTATTAATTTTCTATACCAAATTAACGACCAGCAGTTCAAGTAGACCACGTAAGTGCTTTAACCAGGTTAATAAATAAAACAAAAATTTTGGTTTTACTAAATTTTGTAAATTTTTTATTTATTAATTTATTTTTTTATTTATTTAAATTTAAATATTTATATATGTACTGAGTTTGTTTGTTTTTAGCAAAAAAAAAAAAAAATATTTTTTTTTAATCGAAGTGATAGTAATCAAAACTCATTTAGATTAAAAGAAAACAAAAATTAATCTTTTTATAAATTAATGCAAACAAACTATTGTAAAATATACTACTATGTATTTGTTTTGCATGGAAAACAAACCGAACAAAAAAGATTTTACAAAAATTAATTGTGTTGTAAAGTTGTTTTTTAAACACATATAATGAAAAAAAGATTTATAAAATTTATTATTTTATATTTATGATTTATATAATTATTATTAGAAATTAAAAGAAAGTATAATAAATTTAAAAAAATTAATACCCTTGCGAAAGAATGACAGTATTTTTTCTTTGCGGGTCTTGTACGTTTTCTTCTTTCTTGCCAATTAAAGATTTGTGAATATGTGGAATAACACCACCACCGGCAATAGTGGCTTTAATTAGACTGTCCAATTCTTCGTCACCACGAATTGCTAATTGTAAATGACGGGGAGTAATACGTTTGACTTTCAAATCTTTTGAAGCATTACCAGCTAATTCAAGTACCTGTAAAGATAATAGTCACGAAAGTTAAATAAAGCAATAGACATATATTTTTAAGCATAATTCCATGTTTAAAAAATATTAGTTATGAAGGTATGCAAATATGCCAGATAAATAGCACTTACAAATAACTAAAACCCATATTTTACTTTTAAAAAATGTTAAAACAAGCAATCAGTTTTTAAAACTTTTTTTTTTAAATTTAGTTTTCAATTTGTTACTGCATATTTAAGCATTTACAACACTTTTAGACATTCACATAATATTCGTCATACAAGAATATCTGCCGAATTTGTTTAAACTTGTAAAGCAAAAAGAATTTTTTGATAATGAAGGCATTTATTTACGTTAAACAATCATTTGACGGTTTATATTGTTTTTCGCTATACCGAATGTTTGTTATCATTTGATACCCATTGGGTATTCCAGTTTTCAACTTAAAACATCGCCTAGTTCTTTGTGGAGTTGTTTACTCTATCAATTGACCCTATAATTCTCTAACCTCGTGCAGTGATAAACGTTAGTTTATTATCATCTCCTTATCCTCTCACATTCAATTATTGTATCATTATATCAACATGGTCTAAGGTTTAAGAAGTCCACAATTCCACCAAGAGCCTTCCAAGTTCTTTATCAACTTGAGGCAATGCGCGGCCAAGGCTTTAAGAGGGCTACTTTACTGTAAACATACTGACTTGGAATATGTTGAGCCTAAAACACATTGCATTCATAACACTGACTTGGAATATGTTGAGCCTGAAACACTTGGCATTCATAACATAGTCTATTATACAATCTGACGTCCATATCTAATTTAGATCCATCAGTGAAAACTGCACACTTTCTCTGCACACTAATCTCTATAACAATATATTGCTTCTTAGATCCCCGGCATATACTAAGAAACTCAACACCGTGGGGAGAGTGACGTCAAGTGGCGCCTGAAGTTTGCTTCTCTTCTTAAGCACGAAATGTAGCCAAGTGAAACACATCTTTAACGCTTAATAAGAAGCTTCCGATAACACCTCTTTCCTTCTGCTTCTTAGCACATAGTTCATCCATACAATGTGTTAATTCAATTTACAACCTTTTTGCTATTGGATTTTTATACCTATGTGTAGTAGGCGTTAAAGCTATCTTGACCCTCTTATGTGTATTCCTTACCCATGTTAGTTTGCTATCAAGGACTACTCCAAGATATTTAAAATGGCATGCTTACTTTAAATGCATGCTTACAAATAAAGTGTACGTAACGTTTATTGAAAATGCTCTCCGACTGTTATTAGGACTTTTCCTCCGACCAGAGTAATCATATCGTCCGAATATGCAACGATCATTTTTCCTTCAACATCAAACTTCCTTCATATACCATTGACCGTTAAAGAGTCGCAATAAAGATGAAATAAACCCCCTTAAGGTGCCCCCTGGTTAGAACTTTTCCTACAATTTACATCTATTCTAAAGTTTTTAGCCTTGCTCTTAAGAATCAAGTTTGTTTTTGTAACTAACAACTCTTAGGTCCCTAAAAGCCTAATTTTTCCCTCATCTTTACATTGATAAGAGAAACACTTTCAACAAATTATAATAGTGTGCGGATTAATAAAACGACTTGATACTTTTAAAATCCTTTTGGTTTGCTTTTCTACCAGATTTGATAAAAAAATTACCGTTACTTTTCCCCACCACCTTGGTAGGTATACATACATACATATATATTCTTGAAGAGGCTTCTTTTCTTCACCTCTCGTCTAGAAACATAAAATATTGAAAGTAATTTCATGAAAAATTTGATTGTGTGTGTGAGCCCATGAGCCATCTGTTTTATGGAAACATCTAGATATCATCCGGAAACTTAAAAGCCCCATTTAAGTTCCATTTGTGAATTTAATTTAATTTTTTTTTTTTACTAAACGAAATTAAACGGTTGCAAAATAATTTTTAGCCAGTTTTTTTAAACTCAATGTAAGGTTAGGTTAGGAAGAACAGGCAGCCGTTAGAGGAAAGGACACAAACACTTGGGTCCGCTTAATTCGGCCCCTTTGTGTTACCTGGAGAGGCAAATACAATAGGTGGAATTGGAAGGTAAGAAGAAATTTAAAGAAAGAGGAGAAAGAAAAGAAGCAGTAAGCAGACTTATTAGGGTCTCTGGTGGGAATTAAAACCACGACCCCTAGACTGGTATATTAGTGCACTTACCACTGTACTACCAGGTCACCCGTTTGCTAGATTAGATTTTTTTATAAAATAAATTTTTTGGAGTAAATCGAATTATGATGCATACGAAAAAAACAAAACTAACTAACTAAATCGTTCTAGCGCAGGTATATATGCCTATGTGCACTACGCAAACATTGCTTACAAATAAATGGGGCAACTAAAGGTTCGATATTAATTTTTTTTCATATTTTTGTTTTCAATCACAGAAGATGTTTCCGCACCTGTGACTTTTTAACATTTTTAACTGGAAAATCGATGGTAATAACAGTGACAGAATATGAGAATATGGTTCCTTTTTTTTTTGTTCTTATAATTTTGTTTAATCCGAAATTAAGAAAAATACCTATTTATGCGAAAAAAATTTTTTAATACATAGGTATATTAATCTATTTTGAGTTTTCATACTATCACTAAATTTAGTTTTTTTTTTGTCTAATTAATTAAAAAACTATCAGGCATGTTCTGAAAATCACGTGATTTCAAATCACTTGATTTTTAAATCAAAATTCTGATTTTAAATTATTTAATTATTTTATTGTAATATTCAAAATTTGGTTATTTAAAATACCTATCACCCAGTAATTCATAATAAGCAGGCATTTAGCTGATTGGTTGCATTAAAATCACAAAAATTAAGAAGTTTTTTGTAATTTTAAATCACTTTCACTAAAAAGGAATCGTTTAAAGTAAAGCACACCCTTTCGATTGTATTAAACTATTTTTTGAAAATAGGTACCAGTTTTATTAATTTCTTACAATTATAATTTAGACATGACTAATTTTGAATACAATGAACTCAAAAAAAAAATTTTTTCTAAAAATAAAAATTAAACTAAAATTTACTTCCGCCTGAAAAATCAGTCAAAAATTGTTTGCCATAAATTTTACATCTGTTCCGTTTCTAAATTTTTTTTGTTTGGTGGGATTTTTTTTTCATTTATTATAAATCATATAATCACCCTTATTGTGGTTGGCGTTGCCGTAGTCGTTTTTAGCTATACACCAATGTTAAAATAGCACGCCTTTCGTTTCTGTGTCGAAATCGACAACATTCGAGACGACAACGATACTCACAATAAAGCTGAATGAATGTTGTTCAAAACTTCCTATCTTTATATTACAATATGCGAAATCCCTGGCAACCCTTATTTCAAAAGAAAATTTTCATCATGAAAAATGGCGGGTAAATGACGCCATAAACAAACTGGATAGGACCTAACGTAAATAACAACATAAACAGTATTTAGTACAGCATATACAATAACAACAACTTCACCAGCGTGAAAGAGAGCGCTCACAAAATGAAACAGATTTGGCGCGCAAAATTTTTCTATGCAAGATGATGAAACTTTATGAAATACAAATATGTATTACATTTTAGGTACAAAGTTGTACAACAATCTGCAATAAAAATAAAATATTAAAGACTTACTTCAGCAGTAAGGTATTCCAAAATAGCAGCTGAATAAACGGCCGCTGTAGCACCAACACGACCATGGGAAGTAGTACGACTTTTTAGGTGACGATGAATACGGCCAACAGGAAACTAAAACAAATGAAGGGCTATTAAAATCTTATAACAAACCTAATTATTTTGAAATTCAATGGTTTTAGAACACAAGCTCATATCAACATTACAAAAGTAGGGACAGTTATTCTTTATACGTTGTGTTCAGTATCCATTGTTTTCTTCAATATCTGTGAATGTTAATTTTAACTCACCTGAAGACCCGCTCTAGCAGAGCGCGAAACTGCTTTAGCTTTTGCTTTTCCTGAATCTTTACCAGCTTTACCTCCAGCCTTTTGAAATAGAAAAAAAAATTTTTTTAGTATCACAAAAAATTGAAGTATATCACTGTGGCAACATGTATTGTTGCTGTATTTCTTTTTTAAAAGTGAGGTTATAACTAAGTAAATGCTTTTTATTTAAACGATTTATATGAATACTAATTTTTCATGCAATCACTAAATATCCTTTTAATTAACTTTCTTGGTTGATCTATCTACATTTTTTCGGCAATATTATTTTCATTTAGATTTACACGCACGCATGCTATCGATGCTTTAGTAAATTGAGATTACATATGTACTCTTTAATTTATTTTCTAACGAAACACAGTCTTTATGCTATAACATTTACCATTTTTAGAAATGCTTTTTAATTATTTGGAATGAAAAAATTTATTTTGAGGATTATTTTTTAATATAGAAGCTTTGTTCACACTTGACACCACCGAACGATATGAATTCCTTTTTACGAATGTCGGAAAAGAGACGCGGAAAATGCAAATAAAATATAAAAAAAGAAATGGCGGCCAAATATTTTATCACTTGGCACTACTTTTTATTTTAGGTAAAGTTCAGTGCTGCCAGACAGAGAAACGTTTGCTGGCAACAAAAAACCTAAATTTTACAAGTCAAATTTATAATACATATCTATATATATATAAAAGTAGAATAAAAATAATTTATATAAAAAATATTTCTTGCAAATAATTTTAAAGTATATATCTATATTAAAATATTATTCAAATATAATATTCAAAACAAAATGCCGTTAAACAAGCTAAAAAAAGTATATATATCGCATAAAATGACACAGCTTTCTCAAAAAACTAAATAAAACATGAATTTGTATTTTATACAAGTGGTTTATTTTGAAACCGGGGGAAATCAGACCTTACAGCTCATCATCTTACTGCGTAAGATGTTGGAGAGATCAAGATATATTCATCTAAGAAATTTTATTGAAACTTAACATATTAATGTGTTTCAACATGCTTGCCTCAGAGGTAAAAAGGTTAAGAGTGCACTTCATTGTGTGGTTTAATACCTTTTTAATATATTATAACTATGTGTGAGATCATTATTTAATATATTGGCAGCTAAGCCACGCCTATCAAACGATCAGCTTCGCATTGCGATAATACACATTTTAAAAAATAAACAGCTGTTTGGGGCTTACGAAAATAAAAATTAACCTAAATTGGCCGAAGCTACAATAGTGGTCGCTTATCCCTGTTGCCATGTTGTCGTAAAAATAATAATTTTAATTGCACACATATATTCTATTTTTAACAGGTTGTAGTCCGTAGTCTGCTGTCGTCAATGTGTTTATAGCATTAGAGATACACCCTAAAAGAGCTTAACGCATTAAACAATTTTTTTGTAATGAAAATATTTTTTTTTAAATAAACGCTTAAGAGTCAACCATATTAAGGGCTAACTTTATTGTGCTTAAGCAAACCTAAACTAATGTTAAAAATCAACGAAAAGCCAGTCAAACGCTCAAGCAATTTATTGAAGACTTTTGAGTGGCTATATTGTACTTATTAAACTTAAACTTTGGTAAAATGTTGACAAACTCTACCAAATTTTTATATGTTTTTATTTGCTACGATGTTTTTTACCACATTTGTCTACAAATTAAACAAATTAGAGCAAAAAAAATTTGTGCATCTAGAGCGTTGATAGGCAACTCATATTATTACATTTGTTTATGTATATGTGCAGTTTCAGATAATATTAATTCCATATTATTGTTACTGTAATTAAACAAACAAGCGGTAACCATCCGCCTTGTTTCAAAACTGAGACTGATTAAAATTTCTAATGTTTTGTTTACGTGTAGTTAAGATAAAAGAGGGAATTTTCGCGGCATTGCAGAATGTCTATCCATGATCTAGACCAATTTAAGCTAGAGGCCTGCATCAAGTCCTATTTAAGCTAATTCACGAACCTCACTATTTTCTAATTCTTGTGCTGTTGTGCGGATAAACTATTTAAGTGCTGTAATGTAGTGTAGCTGCCACAGTTTCTTTTATGCAATGTAGTGTAGTTAAGAATAAAGAGAAGTGTCATGCCCTGTTGTTCATACAACTTAAATACTGTCATGATATGTGGTCGATAAAAAAATGACTGTGACGATGTGTGGTCAACAACAACAAACTGTGTGTATTACACACAATGTTGAACAGATATATAAACAAACATATATACAAGCAGGCAAATCAATATAAAATTCATACGTAATTACATTACAATACATACATACATACATTAAAAATCAACCCCCGTTTTTAAAACTAACACACTAGGAACATCCCGTCAACAGTAAAGTTTCAAGATGAAATTAAATTAATATTATTTAAAAATTTCCATGTTTCTATATTTTTTTCCAACAAGTTAAAAAAATTAAGAACTATAATTGCAGAGGGGTGACTGACAGCTAATTGATTTGCAAATACTGCTTAAGAAATTGCTAATAGCTACATATAGCAATTTAGCACACTACACGTTGCAATGTTAATGGAAGCTATTAAATTTATCAATTTTCACAACATATATGCACCCCTTTTCTATGTTTCGATTAAAATGAAATTTCACTGTGGAATAGTTTGGTCACATATAACATTTACATCGTTTATTTTGGATTTTTGACTTTTCTTTTTATTTTTTATTTTTTTTATGTCTGAGTATTTGCATGCGGAATCGATATCAAAATACGGAATAAGTTCTATTGTAACGGGGGGACCACAATTTGAAACTTTTTTATTGATAATTTTTAGTAAAATGTTTTCGTCTGGCATCATGAAACTGTCAGTGCTACCAAAGAAACATTTATATTTAAATATTTAATGAAGAAATGCAACTCTGTAGAATTATAAAGCGAAAAAGTGTCAAAACAAGTTTAAAACAAAAAAACGGCAGTATTTTTTTTAATAAATAATACACTCAAAAAGCGTAAAAGATAAAAATTTATAGCATCTACTCAATCCAAATTTTTTGAGTATTCAATATAAAACGGATTTACTAGTAAAATCAGTGCAACAAAATGTATAAAGCTAAAAAAAATGCTGGTCTTAGCTTAAGTACTGGAGGCGCCAAAAAGGGTGCTCCAAAAGCTAAGAAGTCCAAACTTTATAATAAGCCGGAAAAAATAAAAGTAGGTACAGTTTTGAGTGATCTTATGAAAACTGAATGGAAAATAGGACCGTCTATTGGTACGGGGGGATTCGGAGAAATATATTCAGCGACCAAAAAGGGTGAAAATAGATATGAATATGTTGTGAAATGTGTAAGTGTACTGAAAGCTGGTTTAAATAAAATTTGCATAACAATGATTCTGTATATTTATAGGAACCACATGAAAATGGTCCTCTTTTCGTTGAGATGCATTTTTATATGCGTAATGCCAGATTAGAGGACATAAATAAATTCCAAAATGAGCACGGACTTATAAGTTTGGGTATGCCCCATATGGTTAGTAATGGATCGGCAGTCATAAATGGCATAAAACATCGCTTTATTGTTATGCCTCGTTATGGCACTGATATAGCTAAACATTTTTTGGCTAATGGTCGTAAGTTTCCGGAAGGTGCCTGTTACCGCTTGGCGTTGCAAATGTTAGATGTCTATGAATTTATACACAGCTGTGGCTATATACATGCTGACCTTAAGGCAGCAAACATTTTATTAGACTATGAAAAAGAACAACAAGCCTATTTGGTGGACTTTGGTTTGGCTACCCACTACACAACCAAAGAATTTAAGCCTGATCCTAAGAAAATGCACAATGGAACTATTGAATACACGTCGCGTGACGCACATGTCGGAGTGCCTACAATGAGATCTGACTTGGAAATACTTGGTTACAATTTGATCGAGTGGCTGGGTGCCGATTTGCCGTGGGTAAAGGACAAACTACTGGCAGCTCCAGTTAAGGTACAGAAAGCAAAGGAACATTTTATGTCTGATGTTACGACAAACCTAAAAAAGCTTTTCTCCAAAGGGGTGCCTACGGTTTTAATTGATTTTTTTAAGTATGTTGCAAAAATGGAATATAATGAAATACCAGATTATGAAAAATGTCGCGATATATTTGAATTAGCTATAAAAAATTTAAAGTTACCTTTAAAAGGTTATTTAAACTTTGATTTAAAATCGGAAATTATTAACAACATTAATGCGCCTTCAACCAGTAAGGCCGCTAAACTCGCTGCCAAGAAAAAATTTAAAAAGGAAACTTCTGCTCTGAAAGTCAAATATGACAGTGAGTCCGAAAGCGAAATAAATGCTAGTAATGACGACGACGATGATGTTGTGTTTGTCAATAGTAAAAAGCCTGTTAAAAGGGAAGTTAAAAACCATGACAAACCCACAATTAAACCATCGCCCAAACAAAGAGTTTTGGCTAAAAATTCTATTAAAAGAAGCAAAAATGACTCAGCCAATTCCGATTTATCACCTTCCCCATCGAAGCGTAGTAAATTCAATGACTCACTTTCGCCTCAAAGAGCTTTAAAAAAGACAACGCCATTGAAACATAAAACCAGTCCAAATAAAACAAAATCTTTAACATCATCAGCTTCGAAACCATCACGACTTACACCCCTAAATGCTAAAGCCAATATTCGCATGTCGCCTGCCGCAAAAATGTCTTCATCACGTTCGGGAAAAACAATAATCAATGATCGTGTTACTCCCAACAGTAAACCTTCCAAAACATACGAGTTTAATTTTGAACTTGACGTAAGCATGGATGCTAATGTTATAGTCAACGTTAAACGCAAAAAGAAGCCCCTGCAACCCTCACAGGATATTCAACATACATCTACCAGAAGTACTCCTTCAGATAAACACCTATCAGTGACAAATTCAAGTTCAACGCCTGTTACTAGAGTTAAAGTACTAAAAGTAGGTAGTGGCGAGGATGGCTCAGACAGTCCACGTACACCAGCAGTGACTGTCAAGAAATCAAGGAAAATACAAAGCACACGTACTTAGGAAAAACATTCGAAAATAGTTCAATAATAACTACCTTTTTTTGCTTTATTAAATTATTTTAAAACATGCTTAATTGGTTGTTCTGACGATATATATCCTTAACTGAAAACTTAAATGAAATCAGAAAAGAGTAACAGGGATAACTTTGTATTGTTTTTAACAAAAACAAAATTTTTTTTGATTAAATTTTTACTTTACTTGTTTGTTGTTAAAACTAAGTACGGCTTACATTTAATTATTAAAATACAATATTTTTCACAACAATTTTTTACCAATGTTTGATAAAATTGTCAAAAAGACAATTTATAATGTAAGGGATTTTCTTGTATGTAATAATATTTCGAGGCACCCGGTTTGTTTTAAATCTTATGCATAAGGAAAGCAATTAATTTGTTTACTCCTAAATTAAAGTATGTATTGAACTCTTTTAAATTGAATGTATTAAAATATTTAAATTGAATCCTATAACAAAAGGTTAACATTCCTTTAAAATAAAATAAGACATTTTTGTATTACTACAGCTATTTAGTACTAACATTTGTTTCTTTTTTGTATTTACACATTTTATAAGATGTTTTTTGTAACAACATACATATAAAAATATTTTTGTGTTTTTACACATTTTTCTTTATAACTATGAAATGTATTTTGGCCGTCTAATGTTAAGTTTGGATTAATTATTTTCTTTATACAGAAACCGTAAAGGTGATTGGGCGGTTACACTGAATTAGTCATTTAAAGTTTTTTTATTATTTAATTTTTGATAAATCAATTACTTTCGATTACTTTCAACTTATTTTTTTTTTCGAAAATAACTTTTTATTTTAAAACTTACACATTGAAATTTCAAATTTGTATTTTCTCAGCACATGTTCAGTTTGATTTTTAAATAAAATTTGCAACAAAAATTATAGAATCGCATTGGAGCTACCCCTTCCCGTGTTCTTATTCTACCGTTTATTTTTCAAATGAAGACTTATTCGGATCACTATGTAGCACATTTGATAGCTCTGTTAGTCTCCGAGACCTAGTGGTTTAAAACTTCAAAATTCGTTCGTTTAAAGGCTATCACTCTTTTTGCTACTATTAAAAAAATTAGCTTGCCTACTTCAAAATCTCCCCATGCAAAGTATTATAATAGTAGTGATCTTTATGGCCCTCGATTCCTTCTAATTAAGGGTTAAAAAAATTGAATTGCTAACTCGATTCGGAATTGAATGACAGTTTCGTTTTGAAATGCTCCACATCATTGTGTGGTTTCTTATTTGCATTTTTTTTCTGTTTATGTGACAAACAAGTACTCACCCGACGACATGTCAAATTTAAGCTTTAAAAAAGTTGCTATGTGGATATGGCCGTATTGATGGTTGAACAAACTTCCTTAAAAGATATGTATGTATACTCGATTCAACAGCTGACTATTTTTTGCTCGAGTTTTCTAACACATTGAAACTGTCAAAGGTGTATGTATGATTTCTTACATTCTCGATAGAATTTTTACAACTTATTTAGTTTAATATCGTGATGTTGTAGTTTTTGCCGTAGTGACTATACCTTGTAAAATTTTTTTTCCATGGGCCATGGTACAATTACCATGTACCATGCCATGGACCGTTCCTTATAAGGTTATTTTACCAAGGCTGTTACAATCAAACAGTATATTTTTACTTATCAGTCTGGTAATATTAAAGACCAAAAGCAGCTGCTTTGTAATTGCTACGTTTGCTTATTTTTTTATTATGGAAGATAAACAGTAGATTTCTTGAAAAACATTAAAAAAATCAAAAAAAAAAAAAAAAAAGGAAACAATATGTCTACCACTAATGAAATTGAAATATTACTTAAAAAGGCCATAACACTTCTTCATTCATCGCACACAAACTCAGCCACCGAACTACGTCTATTGCTAGACGAGGAGATTAAAAAACGATATGGTTCTGAGAAAACTATTACAAGTAGCTTAAGCAAAAAACAGCTAGAGGATGAGCTTAATTTTCCAGGAAGAGCAGCTACGCCACCACCACAGCCTGTGGAGACAGAAGAGGTTATAAACCTAGTACATTCACCGGCAAAAACTTTATCTGATTCGCCAGATACTATTGCTGATTCAGATGACGCTGTAAGCGGTGGTGGTGTTGGTGGCGGTCTATTATCAACGACGGCTGAAGAAGAAACAAATCTTAAAGATTTTGGCGACTTGAATTGTTGTGTATGTGGGGAAATAAGATTTACGGCTACGAATCGATTAATCGAGTGTTCAAAATGTGGTGCTCTCTACCATCAGGAGTGCCACAAGCCACCAATTGCCGATGAGGAAGCCTCTGAAGAACAGGGCCATAATTGGCATTGTTATAGTTGTGTAAGCAAGTATTCAACCGTGACAGCGAAACTTGGTAGCACTTCAGCACTGGTCGTTATACCAGACGAACCAATGCCCTTAATTACGACTTCTTCAGTTGCTTCGATTAAATCAAAATCCTCTGCTACATCTTCTAGATCATCCTCGTCATCAAATTCATCCTCGCCTTATCATAAAATGGAGCAAATGCAAGTAGCAAATACAACTGTTACAGCGAAAGCCACATCATCAAAGTCACATCGTGAAGAGCATGCATCTACTAGCAATAATAAAGTTGCAGCTATTAGCTCAACAGTATCATCGACCAAGAAACATTCTTCCTCATCAACATCGTCTGGCAAATCAAAATCCTCAAAACATCATGATGGAAAAAGAAAAACAAATAAATAAGTTAGAAGCTTATATTCATTCATCTTATATTGCAATGATTTATATTAAAAATGGGCAGGGATTTAAGCCCAGCAAATATTCCTTAGAAATACAGTACATTTGTAATACAAATAAAACATATCGTATGTAGTAATATGTATGTATGTATGTAAAATTGTTTTGGTATATGGTTTTATATTCAACCAAAAGAGGTTCTGGAGCAGTACTCCGTATTTAGGGTCATTATTGCCGTGCATCAATTTTAGGAATGTCCTGCATTCCACTTTATGTTTGAAATCACATCAAATTGAATTGGTTGTGTACTGAAATTTACTTTTTTATGAAAAAAAATCAAGTTCAAAATGAACTAAAGCGAAAATAATAAAAAGCAAAACTTGTCTAAAGACAATAAGTGCAAAGCATGTTGCATAAATTTTCAAAAAAAAAAGATGTGTAGGTTTTTTGTGATAAAAAACAAACTAAATTTTATTGTTACGTTTTTTTTGGTTTATTTACATTTTTTTTTTATTTTTTGTACAGTTTTGAAATTTTTTTTGTACTACCTATATTGTGCAATTATATTTTCAAAATCCAGGTGGATTTTTTCAATTATCCAGGTTTTTGATTTTGGTTCTTGGCAGCCCTAGCCTTAACTTAAATCTGCTTCTTTGAATAGAGCCTGTTTTTTTCCTCTAAAAAAATCTGATGAAATAAATCCTAAATAAATAATTAACGTCTAAATAAATTGTTAGCTGGCATTTGGCTGGCATCACTGTTGTTAACTGACATTTTACTTTTCATAATTTGTTGCACCTGCGCCAGTTTTATCGTTATTATTCTAATTGTGCAGACTATTTTCGGAAAGTTCCTGTTAGATTGTTGAATTAATTTTTCCTTTAAAAGAGTTACAGTAAAAAAACTATTTTTAAGATTAACAGTTAGAAAGTTGTAAAAAGGTTTCGTGTAATAGTATGTCGCCGGGCCAAATGCTTGTTCGTTTGCGATAATGCAAAATAAATTTTTTTTTTATTATCATTGTTAAAAGCATAATAAATAAAAAATCAGTTATGGATTGATAAGATAGATGTTTTAGTAAAAATAAAACGCATTAAAAAGTTCTTTATTGTTTTTGAAGTGGACATTTTAACAAAGAAATTAAAATACCTACTACCTTAACTACTGCAACAAAACAAACAAGTTAATAAACTTATTTTGCCACAACTCTCTTAATTATGTTTTTAAAGTGTTAACAACTGCAGAAGAAGCAGCAAAAACACCTGACCTATTACTCTGATATTTTATAGATTTTGATTCATCATGCTAAAATACATTTTGCCCACTTGGTGTCTTTTACTTATTAAATGCTTCCAAATCAACCTTATGCATGCGGCCACTGTTGGCAATGAAAGTTCTTTGGTAAGTGCTCCATAAGAGTAGCAATGGAAATAAACAACGTAGTTAGGTATTTTTGAACCTCTTAATTTGTTGATAATCACATCTATTTAGAATCTAAAAATATCCATTTATATCTAAATAAATATTTACTTAGTAGTTCTTAAGAAAAAAAACCATTGCTGGAAGGGGTATTTTCTTTTAAAGGTTTCTTTTTAAGGCACATCATAAACACAACAAAAACAATCATATGGTATATTAATATGGTACAAAATTTAAGGTACCTTTACACGGTAATACAAAGTAATTAGATTTTGTAGAATCAAAATATTATGAAATTCTCTCCGTGTTTAAAAAAAGAGAATAAAAATCTGTTCTAACTATTTTTCATGTTTACACGGATGAGGTTGATAAAATCAAAATCAGTTGTTTTTTGCCACTTTTCTTTTGGGGTAACGCCATATGGTTAAGGTTCAACAATATTAACAAAAACAACATGAAAAAATCTGCTTTTATTTTGATTGTTTGTGTATTGTTTCCTTAAGTGTAGCCACCTTCATTAGATGCTGTAAGTGCTGCCAATCTTTCACACCTCTGATGTGATGAGAATACACAAGTTTCTAAAATGGTTTAGAAAATAAACATTTACCGAACACTTGTCAAATTTTGCATCCGTATTCTCTCCTACCCAATACATTATGCTTTTACATGATGAGATTTTGTATTATCCCACAACATTTTTTGACATATCGTAATATATGTATTACCGTGTAAAGGTACCTTTATATCTATACGAGATGGTAGCGTAGCTACTACAAACTCATCACCAACATTAATAAAACAATATTGCATTGTAAAGGTTCATTCATGGCGGAATAAAAAGGTGGCCTAGGCCACAAGACAATATAAGGTATACAGCAAGGCTGGCAACCGGAACGAATAACGGTATCGAAACTGGTATTAAAAAAATGTCATTTCAGTATCGGTTTAGGTATTTTGATTATATCGGAATCGTTAACGGTATCGATATGAAAGTTTTTATTTAGGTACCGGTATTTTTTTATTACCGTAACGGTATAGGCGTACCGATTTATAAAGTTGTTGTAAAAAACTCCGTCGTAGATGTAAGGAAACATACTGTTTTTACAGTTTTAACGCCTAAGAAAACTCCATGGTACAAGTTTCTTCTACCATGGAAAATTCGAGCAAAAAACAGTCAGCTGTGAATCGCCTATACCTTGTAAGATAAATGTACCAGAGAATGACATTGAGTACTCTAAAATAAGATAACTCGAATATTTACTTATTTTTTTCGGTTATTAAGTATAACTATAGGTCTGTCTGCGTACACATATTTTGCATCATTTTGTACAAAATGTTACAAAATCTTGCAAAATGTTGTCTGCGTACTCCAAATCTCTTGCAGCGAGAGAGCCAAAAAGAAAATTTTTTGACAGTTGGAAGTAAGAGAACTTGCAAAATGTTACTGGAGAAATTTCTTCTTGTAAGATTTTGCAACTAGTTTGAACAGCTGTTTTTATTTACTAATTGAATGAAATAATTTTTGTGAAACGAAAATAAACATTGAAATTTAACAATACATAGTTAGAATTGGGTTGATTTTTAACGTTTATGACAAATTATAACAAACATAACATTTTACTAATGCCAGAAATGTCCAAATATACAAATAATTTACCGCGTACACATATGCTAAAATTTTTTTGCTTTGTTATTTGAATTGTTTACACACCGTTCAGCTGTTTTCTTGTAAGATTTTACTGGATACTGTCTGCGTACTTTTTGATATATTTTTAGCCGACAGAGTAAAATTGGTCTTACTCTCCCAAAAAATATTACTGAGTATTTGCTACTGGAAAAGTACGCAGACAGACCTTATACATGCACCGCACACAATATCTACTTATACATGCATAAGCTGGTACGGTTACATGTATACGCAATACTTTTTTTTTAACATACCTTAAACACATACCTTACAATCGAATATACATGTGCTAACACGCAATATCTATAAGTATTGAAAAGTAGCTACTGTATAAACCGTATACAGTAGCTAGTTATAAAAAGACATTAAGTATAATGTAATGTAATGGTATACAGAAAAATATCAAAAACATGTAAAGTGATTTACTCTGCTCTTTCATGTTTTGTAGAAAAACTAGCACTGATCAGGAATGGGAATATTTTCTTTTTCGTTTTTATATTAATATTTTTTTATTCTGTAAAGGTGCTTTCGCACGATATGTATTTTACACATGACTTTTCACCTTTGCAATCCACATGTAATTGCGTATGTCTGTCAAAATTGTCATTTTGATGGTCTATAATTTTTGCTTTCACACGTACATGTGTAATTACATCTGACATAACCTCAAAACCAAAATAAACAACTTACTTTTCCTTGTTGTTGTTTTAAAAACAACTGATGACACATGCTTTGTCAGATGAAAATAGAGCACGCTCTAATTACAAATTTGTCATATGACATTTACATATGTTTTTCACACATGCAGTGTTTAAACGCGTTCAGACGGCAGATATCAATTTCGCACTGCAAAATTTGACAAGTCATGTGTAAAATACATATCGTGCGAAAGCACCTTAAGCAAGCATATGTAATAAATACGTATAAATTTAAATAAAAATAGTTGGAATTTGAATGGCTTATCAAATATAAAAACTAACGTACTCTTTATAGAGCACGAAAGGCGAGACGTCTTGGACATTTTGTATATATTTGTATGTTATTGTAAAAAAAAATTAATACAAAACGTTCAAGATGTTCGACTTTCGTGTTCAATAAATAGCACATATGTTGAGTACAAGAAAATTAGGACAAAAAACTTTTAGCTTAGTTGGGAAAAGCAATAGAAATATATTATTATATAGTATGTTATATAGTATGTAAAGCTGGGATCCCATGATCGGTGCAAATGACCTGATATACATAAACGATTTTTATTTTGCGGCATTGGCATACATTTAAAAAATTGGAGCATTTTTTGGAGAGGTCACATTATTAGCGCATGTTGTGACAAAATTTTCAGCGCACATCGATCGGTAGCAGGTAAATTCGTAAATAATAATTTTTTGTAAAAAATGTTTGATGGATTTTGATGATTGGGGTTTCCAGCAATTGAAATGTCTACCTGCTTGCTATCTGTTTAGGTTCTGTGTACACATACATATGTACGTACTTATTCATAAATTACTGCATGAGTTTTCGGTGTTATTTCATATGCATATTTTTATATTTATTATTGTTCTTTATTACAAAAAGTAATTATGAGACATATTGACAACTTTATATATGCATGTTTCAAAAAGAAAACGGAAGAAAATAAATAAATACAAAGGGACAGCTATACGCTTAATACAATATTTATAAAAGTAAGACACGAAACATTCTATGCAAAATAAAGAAACCCCTTGTAGTTTGTATGCCTTTAACTATCAAATAATTTAAAATAATTATGTGCGCTTTACACAACGCTCTTAAAGCCAAAATTTAATTAAACTTGAATTTGTAAGACCATACCCACCACAGTCTATATTAACCTATCCAGCCCTGCCTTTTATTAATAAAAATCTACTTCTCATCTTGAAGTGAGAGAATTGTAAATACATGTAGATGATCATGATACAAAGAACCAGATAGTTCCGTCGGCCTAGCTGATTAGTGCCGAAATGTCAAAATTAATGCTCTCCCTGTAAAAATAAAACAACAAAAATTATTACTAATCGTTTTTTTTTCTATGAGCTTTTGTTTGTTAACTTGGTACTAATTTGTAGTTGTTGCAGGAACGAGATTACCTGATTAGTTGTATCATGTAGATGATATACAGGAACAGCGTTGTCAACCTTAGGTTTCAAAAATCGCCAAAATTGAGAAAATTACGTAGTTTTTAAATTTTGTCATTAAAATTATAACCTTTTATTAAATTTTATAAAAAATTATTTATTTGAGCCTTTGTTTTGCTTCCTTTTTCGATAATTAAATTAAATTATCAATTAAGCAAAAAAAACAAAATATTATTAAAAATTTTTTCAATAACCATTATATAAAAAATTATATTTTTTCAAATATACTAGTAAATTTTACTTCACAGTTGCCAATGTTATCCCAACTTTCTAAAAATGCACATCTTTAAATGTCCAGTTGATCTTTAGAATATTCTATTGTATTTTAAAGCTGACAGCGAAACTCATGTTCGGTTGGTAAATATGTCAAATCACACAACAGCACCAGTAAAAATTATAAATTTACCTCATTTACCATAAATACCAATCTTACTAGGCACTTTATCAACAAGAATGAAAACCGCTTATAACTGTTGAATTTTATATTATGATGCTATTAATATGAAAATTAGTATCTATGAATACGTTTTCTTTATCAGGAGCCAATTGTAAACCGAAAAGGTTTTGCATATGAAAAATTACGTTAAATACTTTAGTGTATTTTTTACTAATTTCAAAGCGCCTGATCAATTTGGAGCCTTGTTTACCTTTCAAAATCCCGTAACATTACAATTTTATAATAATTAGAAGTACTATAACATATAAAATCCAATAATAACTGTTTTTTAACGGTTGTTGGAATTCACAAGTTTTCTATATGTATGTTTTAACTTATATACATTTTTTAGTTTAAAAATAAAAACAGTTTTTTATTAGTACAACCTGTAAACTTTATTTAAATAGCGGGAATCCCGGGAAATTAATTTTTGATTTCCCGTTTCCCGAAAAGCAAAAAAGTCCGGGGAAAAAACCCTAGAAATAAGTAAATACTTTTCAACGGTTTGAACTAAAACCTTTTATATTTACGTTATTTTTTTTACAAAAGTTAAAATACAGATAATTTAACAAAATTTTTTACAAAAATCAAATAAAGGATTTAAAACAACAAATATTTCGGTCAAAACAAGTTAAGTTTTGCTTTTAACAAATATAGTTTTTATATAAAAATTTTTAAAAGTTTTGTACAGAATTTATAAAATTAAAAGAAATTTTTTCTAGTACTAATTAATACAAAGAAGTTTATTTTTTTATTTTCTGTTAATTTTTTTCCAAAATGCCTGAACTGTAAAGAACGGATTTACTGTTTAATTTTTAATACAAAAATGTTATACTTTCTGTGTGAAATTCAGCCAATAGACATTTTTAATAAAAAAAAGTAAATTCTAAATTTTCTGCGTTTTTATATGCCGCGTTTTTTTCTACATTTTGGTGTGTTTTGAAATTTCAAAGTTGACAACGCTGGAAATATTATAAGAATATTTTCTCTCTGCACAATTATATAGTAACCAGGGATGCCACTATCATCAATTTAAAACAAGTTTTGTAAATTTTTTACATCTTTAAGACTTCTGCTTTTAAAGCCTGGGACTTGCTTTCTTAAACCTAAGTACCGGCCTTAAACTTGAAACACGAAATTGTAATTTATAAATTTTGATGCGAATTAATAATATTTATATGACATAGTAAATAATAAAATAAATTAATAAATTAGCAGCATAATGGCATACGCTTCGACTAAGTGACACGTTTCTTTAAGTACTTATGCCATCAAAAATGTATTTAAGAAACATATAAAAACTATTAAAAATTCAATACAAATTAATACATAAAAACATTTATTTAAATTAATAAATTACAAAACTTTATTAATATATTAGAAAAATTGTTGTAAAAAGTGGTTTTGTAAATTTTTGTCCGTTTTTGAGACAATTTGCCAGAAATATCATTTTTGTTGTGGCATCCCTGCTGGTAAATATAATTTTGCCTGCTGATGACTCAACCAAACATATATACATACACAAATAAATACATGCGGCCTAAACACAAGAAATAAATATGTATCTTACAAACAATTTGTATGTGTATGTATGTTTCGTTATACATTGGCTGTTTTTGTAACACAAGCATTATAATTGAGTTAAAATTGTGCATTGCTAATATATCAAAACAAATGAAAAATTGAAGCTCTCGATTGAATTATAAAACGGCTACTTTTTTTTATCTGTTTTCTAAGGGGTGTACATGATTATACATACGTACTTAATTCCAATTAGATATACACTGTACAGTATTGGGTATTTTCACGAAAATACTTTGATTTCGGTTACTTGTGTATACTTAAGCTGAAAGTGAAACGAATGTATTATGGAGAGTGTATTTTTATACCCTTCACATAGTGATAGGGTATATATCACTTTGTCATTCCGTTTGTAATTTCTTTATTATTCATTTGCGACCCCATAAAGTATATATATTCTGGATCCTTATAGATAGGGAAGTTGAAATAGCCATGTCCGTCTGTCCGTCTGTCCGTCTGTCCGTCTGTCCGTCTGTCTGTCTGTCTGTCTGTCCGTCTGTCCGTCTGTTGAAATCAAGTTTCCGGAGTCAGATAAAAAGATACAGATCAGTAAATGGTGTCAAACGATTACAAATATCCCGCTAACAATCGCTATTTAAAATCAGCAAAATCGGTTCACTATTGACCGAGATATAAGCGAAAACCCAGAGTGACCCATTTTTTTTAGGACAAAATCCGTGCATATATCCCTATATATCTCAGTAAGTATAATCACTTTTGCCACAAAACTTGGCACGGATACTCCTAAAGAAAGGACCTAAATAATGGAAAAAGTTTTTTTCCGATAGGACCAGGGGAAGGGATATTTTTCCTACAATTGCACAAATTCGGTGAAATATTTTATGCGCTATATCTCGTAAACTATAACAGCTATCGACTTAAAATGTTTTACAAAAATTAATTGTACCCTAAGGGCTACACTTAAAAAACAAATTTTTTTGAGTGGGGGCAAAAAAAGGGGTAGCTCCCATACAAATTAATGATTTGTATGAAATTTCCGATACGCTATATCTCGGAAACTATAAATGACATCGAAATGAAATGTTCTACATAAAGTAATTGGGCAATAAGGGCTACGCCTTAAAGAAAAAATTTTTTGGGTGGGGGCAAAAAAAGGGGTAGCTCCCATACAAATTAACGATTTTTATGAAATACCGATACGCTATATCTCGGAAAGTATAAAAGATATCGAAATGAAATGTTCTACAAAAAGTAATTGGGCAGGAATGCCTACGCTCTAAAAAAAAATTTTTTTGAGTGGGGGCAAAAAAAGGGGTAGCTCCCATACATATTAACAATTTTTGTTAAATTTTCGATATGCTATATCTTGGAAACTATAACAGATATCGAAATCAAATGTTCTACAAAAAGTGATTGGACATCAAGGGCTACGCTCTGAAGAAAAACATTTTCGGATGGGGGGTGAAGAAGGGGTAGCTCCCATACAAATTAACAATTTTTATAAAATTTTCGATACGCTACTTCTGGAAAACTATTACAGCTATCGACTTCGAATATTCTACAAAAAGTAATAATCAAATAATTCATACATTTTGGAGAAGAGCAGGGCGACTAGAACATTTAATAAGCTTTATTAACCTTTAAATATGAATAATGTCGAAAACTTTTAAAACTCTTGACCTCAAACTTTCCTCATCTATTTATATTATTCATACGAACGTTAAAATTTTGTATATTTTTCTATGGACTTTAAAACTTGCACAAGGTTTTTTATTATATTATTTGCAGTACAAAATTACTCGGCTGTGTATATTTAAAGACCAATGTGAAGGGTATGTAAGATTCGGCACAGCCGAATATAGCGCTCTTACTTGTTTTAGCTGTAACCGTACGCACTTATGCATGTTTTTTCAATAATACTCTATGAGCATCCGAAGTAACATCCGTTGTCAGTCTCTGAAATGTACCATGCTATGTAGAAAACATATGGCGGAAAAAAAAGCCAGCTGATTAGTTGCTCCTACCTTTTTTAAAATACCTTGCATTTATCGACCCTTGTAAAATTTTGTATCCGTATTCTCTCCTACTCAATACATTATGCTTTTACGTGACTATATTTCGTATTAAACGTTTTTACTAAATCGTTTTATGGTAGATACAAGCTTTTCAACATATTAACGCAACCAAGCGTGTTTCATGGTTTTATGTTTACATCGACGGTGGTTGAATAGTGTGAATCGTTGTTTATGGTTGGCATGAAATATTAATAGGTCTGTCCATGATACAACTAATCAGGTAATCTCGTCCCTGCAACAACTACAAATTCGTACCAGCCTGTCAAACAAAACTTCATAGGAAAAAAACGATGAGTAATTATTTTTGTTGTTTTATTTCCACAGGGAGAGCATAATTTTGACATTTTGGCTCTAATCAGCTGGGCGGACGAGACTACCTTATTCTTTGTATCATGGGTCTGTCTCCGTACTTTTCCAGTAGCAAATACTCAGTAAATTTTTTTTGGGAGAGTAAGACCAATTTTACTCTGTCGGCTAAAAATATATCAAAAAGTACGCAGACAGTATCCAGTAAAATCTTGCAAGAAAACAGCTGAACGGTGTGTAAGCAATTCAAATAACAAAGCAAAAGAATTTTAGCATATGTGTACGCGGTAAATTATTTGTATATTTGGACGTTTCTAGCATCAAGTAAAATGTTATGTTTATTATAATTTTTTATAAACGTTAAAAATCAACACAATTCTAGCTATTGTTAAATTTCAATTTTTATTTTCGTTTCACAAAAATTGTTTCATTCAATTAGTAAATAAAAACAGCTGTTCAAACTAGTTGCAAAATCTTGCAAGAAGAAATTTATCCAGTAACATTTTGCAAGTTCTCTTACTTCCAACTGTCAAAAAATTTTCTTTTTGGCTCACTCGCTGCAAGAGATTTGGAGTACGCAGACAACATTTTGCAAGATTTTGTAACATTTTGCACAAAATGATGCAAAATATGTGTACGCAGACAGACCTAATGATAAACGTATTGCATAAACACGGTGCAAAGCATGGTGGAATAAGAAGATGGGTTCGTCCCTACAACAACAACTTCTTGTAAAATTTACCACATATTTTGTGTTTGCTAAAATCCAACTTGGTTGTCAAAAATATTGCTGTCAGCATTTTGCCAAGTTGGAAAACATATGGCGGAAATAAAAATCAGCTGATAAGTTGCTCAATATACCTTGGTGCAAAGTTTGTATCACGGCATTTAGACTATCAGAGACGTTACAAAAGTAACACGATTTCTGTTTTTCATGTTACTTTTTGACGTTTCTCTTTTGAGTTTTTCGTTTTTTCTACTATTTTTCTTTATTCTCTTTCGTATATGCCATTATAATGACAGTCAAAACCATGGAACAATTACCTTACAATGTACCTTGTAAGGTAAGAGAAACGTTAAAAAGTAACATGAAAAACAGAAATCGTGTTACTTTTGTAACGTCTATGCCTTCTCTACTTCCTTTGCCCTCAAAAATTTGTAACAAGTAACGTGTTACAAGTAATATAGTATAAATGCCGTGTAACATGTCTGAATACCGTGTAGCTATGAATAGAAACACAAGAACTAATTTAGAAGTGTGAAACATTGGCGGCACTAACAACGTGTAATGTAGGTGGCCACCAGGGCGCACGTATACAGGTGACCTTAGTTTACCAGCTAAGTAACGTATTTCGAATGTGTAATTGTCAAAATTTGTTTATGTTTATGTTTTTTTTTCCTTTTTGACTAACAACAATTTTGTTTATAAGACCGATTTTAGACAAACAAATTATTGACTCAAGTAAGAAAATTGTAAAATCAGATACACGGCATTTAGACTATGCTACTTGTTACATGACTCTTTTCTTATTTCGTTTTAAAGTAACTTCCAAAAACTTTAAGAATTTACATTATGTTACTACAAACTTGTCTCTTTTTTATATTTTGTTTTGGTTTCGTTGTTTATTCTTCTTCTTGAACGTTTTGACCATGGTACAATTACTTTACAATTACCTCAATTCTAATATACAATTACCTCAAAGGTAATTGTACCGTATACGAAAGAGAATAAAGAAAAATAGAAGAAAAAACGAAAACGTCAAAAGAGAAACGTCAAAAAGTAACATTAAATACAGAAATCGTGTTACTTTTGTAACGTCTCTGCCTTCTCCACCTAATTCGCCCCCAAAAAAATGTAGCATGTTACAGCAACGTGTTACAAGTAACATAGTCTAAATGCCGTGATAGGTACACAATTTTAATAGATTTCTGAAAAAAATTTTTTGCAAAAAATGCCTACTATTTAAAAAAAAAAAAAAAATATTGGTATTGAGCAAAATAATTTTTTAATTTTTCGTTTAGTTTGTTTGACATAAAAATCAGATAACAATTTCATTAAAATTAAAATTTTAAAAAAATGTTTGTTTGAAAAAAAATATGTGAAGTTTTTTCTGTGTGGTTGTTACACCAATTATCAGTAGACTTAAACTAAGCTCTTAATGTCATTTCTGAATTTTATATGATTAGTTTTATGATATCAGTGAACTAAGTAGGACTTCCTTATTTATCTTCTGTTCGGAGTTTTCCTGTTCAACCATTAGTTTATGTCAATTGTAAATCCTACCGAATATTTGAAACCCTTATAAAATGTTTACCCTTTTTTTATTAGGAATTTGGCCTTATATATAGATATTATTAGTTAAATTTGGATATAAGTATGCATACGGCTACTTCATTAAACCTTCAGTATACTTCATCCAAATTCTGGAATTATTTCCAAAAGTAAATAATAAACGGAGCGGAGGGAGGGTGGTGCCGTTGGAGTTATCGATTGTGCCGATTTATTAATAACGATTTCGCAGTGGTCGAGTGAGCATCACGTATTCGCTGTGAATACATTTTTAAAGAGTAATAATTCTTACGTAATTATTCTGCGACAATTTTGTTCAAAATTCAATATTCGGCTAATAAGTAATAATAATTTAGTTGGGTCGTGGGTGCAGAAATTTCGCTCAACTGCTTCAGCTATTAATGTTCCACGGCCAGCAGGGCCCAGTCGATCTTTAAGGACTCCCCAAAATATTAAACTGGTTGAAAGCAGTTTACATGAAAATCTGCGACTTTCAATACGGAAAAGAGTAGCCTCACTAGGACTTCCAACAGCGATTACTCTTGAAATTCTAAAAAAGGATCTGTAGCTCCATCCTTTTAAAATTTAAATTGTTCTAGAACTAAAAAAAGTGGCTTTAATTTAAGCAAACATTTTTGTAAAACAATGTTGAAGCGTTTTTGCACTCTAAATCCCATTTTTTTTTAGCAACGAGCCTCATTTTTACTTAAACGGCCACGTCAACAAGCAACGCTTCCTTTACTGGTCTCCAAAAGCCCGCAACCCTTGCTTGAAACATCAAAAACCATTTAATTGCTCCAGAGTAACTGTTTCGGGTGCCTTATGCACGCATGAGATAGTTGGACCATTTTTTTTTTCGAAATTTATCGAGGCCAGGCGACGAATGTCAATGGTGAAAATCATCGACGCATGATTACGAAACTCTTTTTGCCAAACCTGCGAACTAATGCATCGTACTCTTTACACACGTGGTTTAAACTGGATGGGGCGACTGCACACACAGCCAGAGCTTCGATCAATTTGTTCGGTAAAATTTCTGCCACCAAAAACTGATCATTCGCTTAAGGGACATCCCA
Organism: Melanophora roralis; assembly: GCA_963583895.1. NCBI lineage: Eukaryota > Metazoa > Arthropoda > Insecta > Diptera > Rhinophoridae > Melanophora > Melanophora roralis. The sequence goes on along the minus strand of OY757187.1, from coordinate 27,817,639 downwards.
TGGCCACCGAGGTCACCCGATCTAACATCCATGGATTTTTTTATGGGGATATCTTAAAGAGAGGGTTTATAAAGACAATCCCCAATCTCTTGTGGCTTTAAAGGCAAATATCCGTCGAGAAATCAGCTCAATTGAACTAAGTTTACTACAGCGTGTGGGGCAGAACACAAGGCTCCGTTTTGAACAGTGTGTTCAAGTCGACAGAAGACATCTGGATGATATACTCTTTAAAAAATAAAATACGCATTTCCATTCTATCGTGTGTCAGTTATTACGTTTTTATTTTAGTTTTAAAATATAAATAATAATTAAAATGGTTTTCCGGGAAAAAGAAAATCAAAACAGCTTATAGCGAAAAATTATTTGTTGGGCTATTGAAGGAACTCTTGAATGTTTTGGTTGTACTAATTCTCAACAAGTTTATTGAAGTTTTATAAAGGCAAAAAATATTTATAAAGTTTTTCAAGAAATTGGTAGAAGTTTACTGACAACTTTTAGATAACAATCTCACTTAAGGCTAAGTTCCAGTTCGGTTGCGTTTTTCTTTATTATTCGTGACTACATTTTAGGTTATAAAAAAAAAAACCCTTTTGAAAGCAGTGCACATTAATTGTTTTTAATTTAAACGCCTTATATTAGAAACAGACGAGGTTGTAGCAATGTTTGCTGTTTAGTTTTTTTTTCAATGGTTAAAATCAACAAAAATTGTTGCATTTTATATACCATTAACTAACAAAGTTTGACCTTAGTTTTGAAGGTGTTCTTTTGTCGATGATGATTGTAAAACAGATAAGGAATTTGTTTGGCAAATGATTCTTTGAATTGTTTTTTAGTTAAATAAAAATTTGTGTGTTCAAGCTACAAAATATTAAACAAACAAGGAAATTTCAATATCTACCCAGTACTGTTTTATAAGATACATTTTCTTGTAGTACTGAATTTATACGTAAATAAGTTAAATAAATAAATTTTTTAAAAAGTTTGTCCAACTGCTTTGTAACTGAAAAAAATAAGACCTTGAAAGCTACTCTTAAATAAATAGGGAAACGAGTAAAACATTCATAAATAAAATAAATAAGATGACCTAACTATTGCTTTTTTTTTTGGAAATTATGCTTCCTGTGCTCCTCGAGGGGAGGGGGGGTTGGTGTGTCCACATCTAAATCTGTTAAAAGTGATCTAAAAGAAACAAAAGGCAAAAAGATAAAGTACGAGGATGTTGATGATAGTAGAGCTAACGATGGTATTTAGCTATATAGAAACTCAGCCCTCCCTCCATGCTGACATAGTGTGTCCCAGGGTACACGAATATCAGGTAGCCTCAGATAAACAGCTGAATAACGGTATTTCGTTATATTTATGTCAAATTTTGTTTATGTTTATGTATTTTCTTCCTTTTTTACAACCACAACAATTGTAGTATTGTAAGAAAAGCTCAAAAAGAAGAAGAAAGATTTTGTGAGTTTTTGTTATTTGTCTTTGACATTCTTATGACGGTTTCACCTACCTGATAAGTGTAACAGGCGGCTGCGGAAGTGTTGAAGTAATAGTTGTGCAGCCCACTTCGGTCCGTTTCCTTGGTCCCTTTGTAATACCTGGGGAAGAGAAGAGAAGAAAAGAAGAAAAAGATAAATTAGATTAGATCAATAGAGATAGAGAGTTAGAAGGAAAGTTATCATGTGTGGTCAGTGGTAGTCGTCCCATACTGGCCGCTGCCCCCAAACCAACCGCTATCCCTAATAAAGTACGCCAGGTTGTTTATGCCAATGTTGGCCACGTCCGACAGGTCATTCAGTCTACCAATACCGAAGTGCATGATCCGAATGTCCTCCAGTGCCGGACAAAAGCATAAAAGGTGCTTTACGCTCTCGGTCTCCTCTTCGTCTTGACAGCTTCTACAGAAGTTATTCCAAGGCAATCCCAATCTTTCGGCAATGGTGCCGAATCGGCAGTGGCCGGTGATTGCGGTCACGGTGTCCCTTATCCTTCTCCTATCCAAATCAAGGAGGGACCTCGAACGGCCCGGGTCCATCCTCGGCCAGGTTATCCGAGTAGTTCCACACCTGGGTACGTCAGACCATCTAGCCCCTGCGATTCCCCTAATATATTAATCCACGCGGAATTTGCAAGAGGAGAGGGGGATGCCATAAAAGTGGTCAATTGCCCGATCATCCAATCTGGCACCATTTCTGGCAAGTGCATCAGCAGCACAGTTACCCGTATTGGTCCCGTGTCCCCTCACCCACCCCAAGGTGATTTCATAATGCATCGCCATCTAAAAGTCAGCCCTAGCTTTAAATAAAAATTAAATCGTCAGATAATTATGTAGTTATATTAAACCGCGTGATGAGATTTATAAACTACTAGCTGAACCCTGGTGTGCTTCGCTACCTGAACTGTAATGATGTTATTTAAACATTATTGTTAAACATTTTTCTTAGTTTGTATCCAAATTTGCCCACTAATTTCCTATTAAGTGCATTTTTAATATTTATTTGTTTTTTTTTTCAGCGCTATCCCTGTGTAGTAATATTAGCTCTTTAAATTAAATTTGTATATAGAAGTAGAACCTACACAGAAAAAACTTCACAAGTTTTAATTCAAGCAAACAATTTTTTTAAATTACAGTTTTTTTAAGACAATATTTTATTGAATCCTAAATTGTTATCTGATTTTTATGTCAAACAAAATAAACGAAAAATTAAAAAATTGATTTATCCTATTGAAATTAGCAGGCATTTTTTCCAAATCAATTTTTAAAAATTCTAATAAAATTGTGTAACTGATTGTACAACTTTTTTTATAGGACCGAAATCAGTAAAACATTTAACTGAATCAGTAGTTTTTTTTTTGGTCTAAAATCGGTCCTTTAAACAATATTGTATTCCTCAAATGTTACCGAACATCCTTCTGCCTTTTAATTTATTAGAGTACGATGCTTTTTACAATTTATTTGATTTTCCTTAGTTAAGCAATTCTTTTTGTTTACAATCCTTAATCTAACTACAAACAGCTATTTGGAAACAAAATAACTTATCAAAACCTTACGATTTTTTGCCAGGAAGAAGTTGAAATTTCGAACTGAAAATTAAACTACGTTCAGAAAAGCAGCCTCATTGGTTTTAATAGAAATACAAAAAAGTAATACTTATTGTCTTTTTTAACCTTAAAATTTAAAACAGTATCAGACATAATTAAAAGAGCCCTTTTTGTCACTACAAGCCAAATCAGTATTATATTTTGTAATTCAATGTCATTGTCTCGTCATATGAAGAAAAATTACCAAATATATGTACCAAGAACTTTCTGTCCACTTAGTTGATTTCCGAAACATATGTCATTAACAAAATTTAGAAAAGCACCAAAACGTAAAAAATACTTTTTGCCTACTTCGTTCATTTTAGCGCAATCTGGTCAATGACCCAAAATTTCGTATGTAAAAATCATAACCTCGGAATATGCAAAAAATTAATATCTTAATATGTAAAATCTAAGTTGACTTTCGATCCCAACCCAAAATGTAAAAGAATGCAAAAAAGTTCCAAAAATTAAAAAAAATATTTCGTTTAAAATGCCCAAAATTTAAGAAAGTACTTTTTGCCAACCTGGCGACAGGTTACTTTCATATAAAGTGCAAGAACTAGAACTAGAACTAGTCTTAGACCAGCCCTCTTCCCCATAGGTACCACCTATAGTTTTACATTATCTTTTGTTTTATTTAAATAGGTTTTCTTTGTATAGTCTTTAAAAAATTCTGTTTTATAACAAGTAAGCTTTCTTGTTATACAGGGGCCAAATCGTCACATTCGATTCGAATCGAAAATTCACTCGATTGATCGAGCTGTCAATGCTTTTAGTATAGGAATTCTAATAAGAATTTTTTAATTTCGTTTCGAATCGAATGTGACGATTTAGCCCCTGGTTTTTAATTTAAAAATTGGGTGTAGCGAATGATCCAAAAAATTTACAATTTTTAAATTTACTTTTTCTAGTAATAAAAAGCTTAAAATTGAATTCTTAAAAAAAATTTTTTTTGTGTTCTTAAAAAATAAGAACAATATGTTCAACATTATTTTATACATAAATATTTCGTATTTTTTTTTCATATTTATATGAAATTTTTTGCACGAAACGCAAAACAAAATACCCAGGTTAAGGTGAGTGCCGACCTTTTCCTCGAGGTTTGCCTTGGGTTGGCCACATTGATGAACCCCGTCAACAAATAAAGGACTACAATTTAAGAAAATTCACCCGAAATGCTCTAAGCCTTTACAGGCACGGTGCAACTATCTAACTGGCAAATATCTTGATATTTACGAAATGCGATAGACAGGACAAGAATGCTAAAAAAGCGCAAACTGTCATATTTACTAGCTGCAATGCACATTGGGTTGAAATGGTTCGAAAGTGACGCTTTATTGAATTTTTAAAATTAAGTTTTTGTATTAATATTTGGTATCGGATAAAACTAGATAAAATTCTACATCACTATGTAAACTTTCAAGCATCTATCTTGTCAGCTGACTCCGTAGTGACGTGTCAAAGTACAAAGTGTTTTGCAATTTTTTTAAAAAGCGAAAAAAGTAAAATTTTGCATTAAACGAGTCCGTAATTTCCAAATTTTAAGTTAGCAAAGTGTTATTTTAAGAATGGAACCTTCAACTTCAGGTATTAAAATGTACAAAAATGTTGTATTGTTTTTGAAAATATGTGTGAAAATATTTTTTACGATTTTTTTAAAAAAGGTTCAAAATTAGCCTATTTTGATATTTCGTGAACCATAACTTCAAAGTTAGTTAAGGTTGGGTTTTGAATCTTATTTTTTCTAAAAGAATGAAATCTTAGCCTGATATTACAAAAAAGAAAATTTGCGGTTTTGTCGCTCTTTTTTTTGCTATTAACATTTTTCTGTTTGAAGTCCTGTTTTTTCAAAGTCATGTATTTTACAAAACTGAACGAACGTTAGTTGTTATTGTTGTCGGAGATAGGTGCGTGAACAAGTTTCAGTCATCTTTATTCACGAGAGTGTAAAAATGGTTTTGTATGACTCCTACAATACATAAATTTTTAATTCATTGTCCCGAAATCATAAAATATGCATTTTTTCCGATTGGAGAACTTTCAAAAGAAGCTCCAGAAGACAGAAATAAGGATTTTAAAAATTATAGGGAGCACTTTGCTCTCAAATGCAGCCGAGAAAAGTCGAATGTAACTATTTTAAATAGATTTTTTCTTAGTTCAGATCCATTCATATCTAGTATTAATAAACAAAATGAACAGAAAGAAAAGCAACAATTATCAAATTCCGAACTACAGCTTTTGCTATCGCCTATTATTTTTCAAGAAATACATGAAAGTGAGAGTAATGATAGCGAAGATTATGATGATGAAGGTGAGAATGAACATTATATGGTTTCTTTTTAAGTGTATGACAATTATTGATAAACAAAAAAAATTATAAAAATTTATTTCGTTACTTTTTTAAAAAGTTGTTAAATTTTTGAAATCCTTCAAAACCCAAATTCAGATTTTAAACGAAACTTATATTTATTTAAAATATATATATATTTTTTTTATTTTTTAGAAAGCAGACAATATAAGCTTTTGTTTGCTTCTCATTTTTTAAAAAAAATCACTTTCCATTTAAAAATTACGGCGAAAATTCTGAAACAAACTATAATTGTCCGAAAAATAAAAATGTCTATAAAATCGTAAAAAAAATTTTTTTCCGTGTATCTTTTTTTTTAGAATATGCCTTTTTATTAATATTAAACGATAAAAAAAAATCAAAAAATTTAAAATTACGGCTCCCATGAATTAATCGCCACTTTCGGTGTCATCGAACCCACTGTGCAATGTAAAAAACACACGATTGTTTAACAAGCGAATGCGCAACCTAGTCTTTGGCTTTTTGTATGTTCTGCAAGGCTTGAGACATCTGTTTAAGCCCTTAATAAAAATCGTGTTAAAGTACCATTTAAAAAAGGTATTCTTTTGGTTGGGGAAGTTGCCCCGAAATTTAATTTTTCAGTCCTGTATCAGTAATTAAAAAAAACTTGTGCATTTACAAAATGTTAATTTTTTGCTTTCTATTTGCTCAAGAATAGTTTTGAGACTTAAATTTTTTAACGTTTTTTCCTTATTTTTATAGAATAACTTCAAAGTCTGAATTCAAAATAAAAACTTTAATAACCTTTAAAAAACTGTCCCCTTTATTTATAAAATCAGGGTTATTAGGCGCTTATTTGACAGACGTCTAGGCATATTTGTCAAATAAGCCCTTAATAAGCCTACTTAAGTTATTATTAATACGATCGTGTACCTTCAGCTTAAGATAAAATGTTTAATTTATTATTTACTTGTCTTTCCATGAAATCAAGCCGTAGTGGTGTAAAAAGTACGGCGGGTACGGATTTTCTCAAACAAAGTACGATTTGCCTTGTATTAATTCTAAAAGGATTAATTTAAGCTTGAAAACGTACTTGATGTAAACTTAAAACGTTTGATTTAAGTATAAAAAGGATTTATTACACATTGAAATAGTTTTGACTTACGGAGCTTTATTAGAAAAGAAGAGTTTTATATTTTGTTTTTATTTAATACATATTTAATATTAAGTATTTGGAAAACTTTTTTCTGTACTTGCCGTAGCTAAGATTTGAAACTGGCACTCTTCGAACTGCAAAACCAGCGCGCCAACATCTAGGCCAACGACACACTTTGTTTTTAAATGTCAAAATATAAAGGGTGCGGCAAAAGTTATTATATGATTTGTTATTTTTAATAAATATTCAATGAAATTAAAAACAAAAACTAATTGATAAAACACATATGTTTGTTGTTTATTTTATGTTTTTTACATTAAATTTAAAAAATAATGTTGCTTGAATCGGAAATATAAAAAAAATATAAAATATTCACCTCCAAAGAAGTTAAAATTTTTTCACATCATATAGTTAGTTACTTTTGCCGCCCCCTGTATATAAACACAAAAAGTTTTTTTTTTCAAAAATTTAAAGTGCTTTTTCTTTCTGTGTATATGAGGGTTGCATTTTATATTTCGGGATTTGACAATCCGAGTGCTGCAATCTGACAACTGGCCGCTCTATCGTTAAGCTTGACATTTTCTAGGTTATACGTACTCAGAACGTTATGACATACGAGCGCTATTTGTGTTGTTTACAGTAACTTAAAAGATTCAACTCGACCCAAAATGGAATTAAATCGTGAACATTTTCATGCGATAATTTTTTACAACTTTCGACGTAGGTTAACTCAGCAACAGTGCATGGATTAACTCAATTCTATTTTTGGCGATGAAGCTCAATGGTATGGTGAGTTCAATCGTGGTCGTAGTCCACTCCAAGACGAATTTCGAGAAGGTCGTCGAAAATCAGGTGTTGTTCCGAAAACCATTAATGCTGTAAGTGAACTGATATTGCTAGATCGTCATGTGACCTATCGTGAGTTTGAGACAACCTTAGGCATTAGTGGAACCAGCATGCATTCAATATTGCATAAACATTTGACTGTCAAAAAAATTTGTTCGAGTTGGATCCCACATAATTTGTCAATTGCTTAAAAAAAGGCTCGTGTCAAAAGAAATGCTCAGAAAATATGATCGCGGTGCTTCGAAACACCTCTATGATATCGTGACAGGTGATGAATCGTGGATTTACGTGTATGAGCCAGAAAGTAAAGAGCAGTCGACTGTATGGGTGTTTCAAGATGAGTCAAATCCAACAAAACTTGTTCGCGCACGAAGCACTTCTAAGCAAATGATCGCCAGTTTTTTTTTCGGAAAAACTGGACATGTCTCAAACGTTTTACTAGACCAACGCAGAGCAGTCAATTCTAAATGGTATAAAACAATTTTTTTTCCAGTTGTCTTCCAAGAAATCAGGAAAACCAACCCCCAAAAATGGACTACTCTTCACCACGACAATGCGAGCTCTCACACATCGGTTAAAACAACTGCATTTTTAAGCACCCAAAACATCGATTTGATGAGTCATCCGCCGTATAGTCCTGACTTGGTACCGAATCACTTCTTTTTATTCCCATACGTAAAAAACAAACTTAGAGGTCAACGTTTTTCGACACCTGAAGAAACGGTTGCTGTATTCAAAATGCATGTTTTGGAGATCCCTCAATCAGAGTGGCAAAAGTGCTTCGACAATTAGTTTAAAGGCATGCAAAGGTGTATAGATCTTCATGGGGAATATTTTGTAAAACAATAAAGTGGTTTTCGATGATTAATATTTGTTTTTCTTCTCTAATCCCAAAATATTAAATGCAACCCTCGTATACATATATTCAAGAACAACTTTAAGGTCTTATGTTTTCCAATGACAAAGGCCGTTAACTAAATTTCCTTATTTGTATAAGAACAAATTTTTTCATATAAACTAGTACAACAGAACTGTTTAACTTAAATAAACATTTCAATTTAACAAAAGAAAAAAAATTTAATAAAAAATGTTTTTCAATAACTTCCGCAAGCTGTTTTACAATGATCAAAGTAAAAAACCTTTAAAGTTAAGGTCAAACTCTGTAAGTTAAGTTTAAATGAAGCCAACAAGACATCATTATTGGTACAAGATGGTATAAAAGAGGCAGAATTTTTAGAAGATTTTAACAATTCTCAAAAATACCTACGCAGCAAACATTGTCTGCAATTTCTTAAATTTTTGTTTAAAATCGATTAAAAATATAACTTTTTTAAGTGACAATGGTTTTACATTGTTTTAAAGTTTCTTATATTTCACCTAAAATTTGGTAACGCATTACTAACAGAAATGATACCCGAAGTCATCGGGTTGGCTTTATGCTGCACATTAAAATTTATTTTGTGGCGGCTCTTTATTGGAACCACAATTCGTTCTTCCTGCAGCACATTGCATTAGGAGTAATAAAATCAGAGGCATGATCATTTTGGCAAATCTATCTAAAATGTAAATGTCTCTGGATTTTTAACTCCAAACGCAATGGGCTGCAGGAAAAACCAATTATGGTTTACTAAAGAGTCACAACAGAAAAAATTTTTAAATGTGTAGCAGGTGCACTATTAAAGCAGCCTGCTGAATTTCGGTATCATTTCTGTTAATAATGCGTGTCTGAATTTTAGGCGAAACAAAAGAAACTTTCAAAAGAAATGAGAAAAACATAAAATCCCCAACACTTAAAAAGTCTTTTAAATTTTAAAGCTCGATCTAGAAACAAAATTTAAGAAATTGTGGGTATTGTTGGCTGCGTAGTTATTTTTGAGGGCCGTTGAAATTTACAAATTTTGCAAAATAATTTCATGCGATTTTTTAAAAGTAAAACTTTAGGTTTTGTAGAATATGTTGGCATTTTTTTTTTGCCTTATGTATGTATATGATGTTTTTTACACTCTTAAGCAATCCTGAATCCTTATTTTCTTTAATTAGTATTTCTTCAAGCTAGTCTAATGACCAAGACAACCAAAAACATGCAAAATGATATTTTCTTATGTGCGTCACATTAAATTATAATGTTGTTATTCATCCGTTCCAAAAATTTTAGCATCGATTTGTTACGACATATTTTGGCATATTTTGCATATAACGGTATATTTTGGCATATTTCTCCGTTGGGAGCAAAATTTTTTGGTAAAATCCGTTTTTAAAAAATTTTTTTAAATTTTAGGACTTAATTTAAATACAACCAAACAAAAAATTTTTCGAGGCTTAATTGCCACCTTTTGGAATACAATTGAAAATGGTGTAGCAAAGCTTTGCCGTGTGCAAATCAAGGGCAATCGAATAAAGCCTTCTTCATGTATTTGCTAAAGAAAACTGTAGATCAAGCGGTATGATTTTTCATTTATCTTGTAATGATGTCTAAAAAATATGGCAAGAAAATCTTTAAGAATTTATTTTTATTATTTATAATTTTTTTTTTAATAGTTTTCAAAGTTTTATGTTTATTATAAAGGGCGCCTGGTGGCAAGTTTATATTTTTTAATACGATTTTTTTTAAAAAAGTAATAAATGGTGCGAATGGAGGGTGGCGCCGTTGGAATTATTGATTGTTTAGATTTGCCAGTCACGATGTCGCGTGTTCGCTACCAAGACATTTTTTTAAGAGTAATGATCCTAACGTAATTGCTCGTCGACAATTTTGTTCAAAGTTCGGTTTTCGGCGAATACGTAATAGACCGAGTGTAAATTTTATTCGTCCGTGGGCGTAGAGATTCAGCGCAACTGCTTCAGTTATGAATGTCCCACGGCCAGGGCCTAGTCCAACTTTAAGGACCCCCGAAAACATTGAACTGGTTGAAAGCAGTTAACGTGAAAATCTTGCGACTTTTAATACGAAAAAGAGCAGCCTCACTGGGACTACTAAGAGCGATTAATTATGAAATTTTAAAAAAGTATTTGAAGTTCCATCCTTTTAAAATTCAAATCGCTTAAGAACTGAAAGAAAGTCACTTTGATTTACGCAAGAATTTTTGTGAAAAATTTTTTTGGGAGCAACGAGGCTCATTTTCACTTAAACTGCCATACCAACAAGCAAAACAACCGTTACTGGTCTCCAAGAAACCGCAACCCTCGACTAAAACATCAAAAACCCAGGGTAACTGTTTCTTCTGCCGTATCCATGCATAAGATAATTGGACCATTTTTTTTTCTCGAAAATTCTCGATGCCAGGCGACCAATCTCAACGGTGAAAATTATCGACGCGTGATTGCGGAACTTTTTTTGCCAAACCTGTGAGCTCGTCCATCGTACTGTTCACACACGTGGTTTCAACAGCATGGGGCGACGTACGATAGCCAGAGCTTCGATGAATTTGCTTCGGGAGAATTTCCTCCTAAAACTGATCAGTCGCTTTGGGGTCATCCCATGGCCACCGATGTCACCCGATCTAACTTCCATGGACAATTTCTCTTGTGTCTTTAAAGGAACATATTCGTTGAGAAATCAGCTTAATTGAATTAAGTTTACTGAGGCGTGGGGAGCAAAACACAAGGCTCCGTGTGTGTGTTCAACTCGACGGAAGATATCTGGATAACATATTCTTTAAAAAATAATATCCGCCTTTCCATTCTATCGTTCAATGCTCTTAATTAAACTTTGTATTAATTATTACGTCTTTTTTTTAAGTTTGAAAATATAAATCTACCACCAGACACCCTGTAAGAAATGCTATTACAAGTACATACATGTGTAGGCACGTTTTATAAAAAGATAATTTTTTTTGCAAGTTTTTTGGTGTTTGTTTTGTAAAAATCGGATAAGGCCTTTCTAAACTATGATACAATCGATGAAACAGCCTCTAAAATCTTAGAAAAAAAATTAAAAATAAAAACTATAAATTTGTGAATTTCGATTGTTTGTTTATTTAGGGGGCCATAACGCATCAAATGTAGTTTTTCTTCTTGTAAAGTGTAATTTCTTCTTATTTTTGTTACAGATATTATCCACAAATAAATGCTCTCTGACAGAGCCTGTCTATGGTCATAAATTTGATTTTAGTGCATTACATTCGGATTTTGCCCATCTTACACGAAGTGATTTGGGTGACATTTTTGAGTTTAACATATGTGGTAATATAACACGTAATTGTAATGGACGCTCTTCTATTGCCGCATGCCTCAAAAGACCCAATCAAAAGGAATATGTGTTGGGTTAAGTATTTCTTAATTAAAAACGATTTAATGAAAAGTTAATTAAAATATTTATTATTCTTTCTTTATTGAATTATTCCCAGGTACTCAACATCAACTGAACTATCGCAATGGCAAAATGTTTTTTAGTTTTTCCAATGGCGAGCAGTGCTTCAGTTCTAGTAATAAAGGTGAAACTTTTCAATTGCATGTATATTTGAGCTGTGATTATACGTTGGATACAAATCAAGCACGCGTTACCTCATATGTAAGTTTTAATTATATGCAGTATTTACCTCTATTGCAAATAATTTATTCCCTTTAAAAAACTCCTAATTCTAATGATTTTCCTCTGGAGGGCAAACGCAGAGGAAAGGGTAAGGAAGGCTCTCAATGCCTATTATGCCTGTAGGAACGCCATAGGTAGGAACTGGGGGTTACACCCGGCTATGGTAAATTGAATTCACACATCCGTTGTAAGACCAGTTCTTACGTACGGTTGCCTTGTATGGTGGAGAGCCCTGCAAAGGGGCGACATAGGAAAGCTCTTAACTAAGGTTCAGAGATGTGCGGTACTGGGTATTACAGGGGCCAGGAAAAGTACACCACAGGCAGCGCTGGATATCATTCTGCATCTTCTTCCCATCGGGGATTTTGTTGCTGGAATGGCGGCCAGGAGTTTGCTTAGATTTAGGGAGTCAGGTATGCGTGGGGTATGTCTGGAGGGTCATGCCGGCGTTTTGGGAAGGGTCGCGGATGGTCGACTCCTGGGGCAGTCATGTGTGGCGGACTACATGGTAGCGGAACTTGACTTTGGGATCCCGCCCAAAGTAGTGTTTTCGGATAGGGAGGCATGGAAGGGAACGGAGAGGCTGAATGAGGGGAGTGCAGTCTTTACTGACGGGTCGAAGATGGAGGTAGGCACTGGGGCTGGTGTCTATATAATGGACACTGGGGAAGGAAGGTCCTATAGACTTCCGGACGAGTGCAGCATCTTCCAGGCTGAAATTCTGGCGTTGATGAAGGCCGCGGAATTGATAGGGGAGGACGCGAGTGGGAGAGGTGACGTAACAATATACGTTGATAGTCAGGGCGCGCTTAAGGCTCTAGAGGGACATTTTGTCATGTCTAGACTCGTGGGCGACTGCAGACGTGCTCTTAGAGCGATTATGGGTACACGCAGGGTCAGGCTCTGCTGGGTTCCGGGTCATTTTGACATTTTCTGGAACGAGATTGCCGATGAGTTGGCGAGGAGGGACTCGGCCCGGAATATTGAACTTAGTTGTGAGCCGGTGAGGCCACCACTGAGTTTCTGTTATGGACTGATAGGGACTTGGATAACGGACAAGGTGGGCCAAACCTGGAGGGACAGGGCCGATTGCAGGATCTCCAGGCTGGACAGGATGGGCACTGACCTGCTGCTCAAGGAGAGCAGGGGGTTTCTGAGGCGCATTATTGGGACTCTCACAGGGCACTGCGATGTGAGATACAGGACGAACAAATGGGACAGGAAATCTCTAGATTTCTGCAGGGTATGCGGGGACGAGGAGGAGTTAGAGACTGTGGAACATCTTCTCTGCCACTGCCCTGGGCTGCAGATTCGCCGACAGAGGTGGTTTGGAGGACGCTTCTTAGATGGACTTGGGGAGGTCCCTGGCAGTGGGCTGGGGAGCATCATAGGCTTCATTAAGGAGGTTGGGTGGCTGGGCAGCTAGGTGATTCAGAGCCTAGGACTACTGACTTTCTTAGACATCTTGCGGACGGTACTCTTGCTTCTTTATCCTTTTTTTTCTCACCTATGAATCGCTTGACTTACTGTTTTTCTATTCTTCTCGACTCTTCTGAAGGGATTCACAATGGGCCTAAGGGCCTCCGAGTGGAGGTGGCGGACTCGCCACTACCCTTCGTAACCTAACCTAACCCTAAACCAATTTTAAAGTTCTTAGGGCGAAATTCAAGTTTTTTTTAGAATCTTACCCATAGCGTTTCTTACCTGGCCCCCAGGATTCTCAGCCGCCTCTGAAACGGGAAAGAGAGAACTGATCAGGTAGCTGCCCAATATGGGTCACACGCTTCTGGTTTTGTGACTGGGGCCACAGAGTCGTCACTCTCTAATTAACAGTTCTCTTAAGGGAACCTTCTGTGGTGGTTACCGTTTACCACGTCACAGCTTCTTCATTGGCCTTATGTAACCTTTTATAGGACGACTCTGGATTCCGTAGCTCTGGGTTGGGGTTATTCAAAATACTTACAAGTAACCTAAAGCGAGTCATTCAACTAGCTCACTGTTGGCCGTCCAGCTATCCGCCGCTCGCTGACTTCTTTTAGCCTGAGTCAGCCGTCAGTAAATAGCGATCCGATTAGAAATATTTCTGATGGTTTGATATGAAAACGTGGCCCGTAGGATTTGACTTGGTTTCGATAACTCCATTTAAACAGACGGACTTACTTATCTATTAGGGCTCAGAATCTATATACTTTATTGGCTCAAAAATTATTGTTGTAATAATTACAAACCGATAAGAGCAAATATAACTATGTAAAGGGTATAATCAAGGTTGAGTGTGCCCTGGGTATAATTAACTACGTATGTATCTGCTAATTTTTTGTGTACGTGAACACTTACTGGTAATAATTATCGAAAACTAGTGATAATTTTCTGTAAATGAACACACCTTATGTATGTATGTACGTAAAAAATATTATAATGATAAGTATACTGTGCCTTTTATTTAATTTCATTATTATATTTAATTTTTCCAAATTTCAGGCTCCTGATGCATGTTCCTTTTATATCACCTATGAAACGCCCTTGGCCTGTTTGCCTGAACCGGACAATGTTAAAGGCAATGTATGCAACGTGCGCGACAGTAGTACGGGACACACATTTGATCTTATGCCGCTAAGTGATAACAATTACAGGTGAACATTATTATAACATGTGTATAAACGTTAATATCAAATTGTATCTTTTTTTTTAGAACTCTTGACCATCAGGGCAATGTTTTTGTAATAAATATTTGCAAGCCAGTATTGTACGGTGAAAATGCCATGTGTCCGGCAGATAGTAGTGTGTGTTTTTTGAAACTGCAAGAAACAGACTATAAAAAGAAGTAAGTGCTTCTCTAGTTATCGTTTAAATTTTAAAATAAATTAAATCAAAATTGTTTGCAGATTTATCAACTACGGTACAACGCAATCTAAACCAGTATTAGAAAATGGTCGCTTAATATTGCGCCATGTTTCGCCCACCCCCTGTAATGCCACAACAAATTATTCTTCAAATATTATTTTTTATTGTGATAAAGATGTTAAGGTACGTTGCCACTTGTTTTATTTAAAACTAATGCAAGTATGACTTTAATAATATTTCTGTTACTTGTCGTAGTCTTTGAATTTTTTTTCCAATTTTTATTGTTATAGATGTGTAGATCTTTTCATTTCATATTTTTTCAATTTGTTTAAAAATCAAATATCATACCGAAATCAACTGAGATGGTTTTTTTTAAAACGTTATTGTTAGTCTTAACTTAAATTGAATTAAAAAAATAATTTTAAATTTACTTAAAGACACAAAACGGCTTGCTCAAAATAATATTTTTAACCTTTTGATTACAATTATCGCGGCGTATTGATAAGAAATGGTGTTTAAAGGGAAAGGAACGCGACATTAGAATATAAAGAGAAAAAAAAATTTTTTCGTAATAAAAACTTAAATTAACTTTAAACTTATCTTTATATTAAAATAAGAATACTATTTAATTATTCTGTTTGAAAAATTATTTTTATTTTAAAATTAAAATTTCGATATCGGCAGACCTCCTATTTCAGTATTGTAAAAAAAAAAATTATTTTTTTTGCTGGGAAATTACGTTTTGCTTGCAAGGCTCCGAAATTGTCGAACAGAATTTGGATTATATTTCTATCTCTATTTGCTTGAAAGCTACAAAAATTGCCTAAAAAAATACTTTGTAGACCCAAAATTAAAAAAAAAAAAAAATAAAAACGTTTTAATACTTTTTCGAGTTTTGGCGAACGAAATCTTTATTGCTGTATAAGTTACAAATTGGACCTACGCCGTACCAAACGAGTTTAACAAATAGTAACTTACAGATTTTTCCATATTTTCACGTTCGATGCCATTATGTATGGAACTCTATTTCTTTTGCATTGCCACCACAGGCACGCTTGCAGAAGTTCAGCCCCACAGAAAATAGTCTAAAGGCGTCAAATCACACGACCGAGACGGCCACTCGATTGGACCATTTCGTGAGATAACACATTCTCCAAACTTGGTTTTCAATAAATTAATTGTGACATTCGCTGTGTGGCTTGTGGCGACGTCCTGTTGGAACCACATGTCCTCCAAGTCTATATTATCAAAATGGGGCCAAACATATTCGGTTATCATTGAACGGTAGTGATTCCCATTCACAGTAATATGCCGGTCTGGATCATCACGGAAGAAGTACGACCCAATGATGCCCATAAACCGCACCAAACCGTAATTTTTTTGGGATGTGATGATGACTCATGGAGTACGTGTCGATTGCTGCCTGACAAATAACGCATATTATGTTTATTGACGAAGCCATTCAGCCAGAAATGAGCCTCATCGCTGAAGATGATTTTTCGATGAAAATCCGAATCATTTTCAAGTTGTTGCTCAGTCCAATTCACGAATATTCGACGCTTCTGGTAGTCAACCGGCTTCAGTTCTTGCGTCAATTTGATCGTGTAAGAATGTAGGCCAAGTTTTTTTTTCGCAAAATTCGCGACAACGACATCACGAAAATGCCCAACGCTTGAGAACGACGTATGAGAGACCCAATTGGGCTTCCTTCAACTAAAGCCTCAGCGGCAGCAATATTCTCGACACTACGGGCACTTCTTTGTCTCACTGGCACGGAAACATTTTGTACTGTGCCTGTGGATTAAAATTCTTCTACCAGATGCTCAATTGTTGATCTGCTAGAACAATTATGACTACAATAAATTTGACGTAGCGCTCTTAACGTTGAGGCCACTGACTTCGAATTTTGGTAGTAAATTTTAATAATTTCGACTCGTCTTTCCATCATGAAATGGCAAACCTTACTGAAGAGATATGTCAAAAGAGCAGCAAGAAATATGGCTTCGTCTGCTGTCCCTTTCGCTCTACTTTTGTAGCGTCCCTGTTGAAAAACCCGTGTAAAAATATAATACTTTTTCGATACAAAATTAAATAAATTTTGGTTACATAGTAGATATTTTAAAAACAAAAATTCAGATTTTTCCGAATTATTGCCTTAAGGAAGTAACTAAATAGTCTTATTAAGTATTATGGTAGTGAAACGTTTTTTCCCGAACGTGGAGACTTTGTAGATAAAAAAATTTATATCATATTCGATGGGTTTACACTTCCTTTTGTATCGAATAAATGTCATTTTGAATAGAAATTGCTTAAAGGGCATTAACTATTTTCTTTTATATGTGTATGTGTGTTGCGATTTCCTTAATTAATTTTTTTGTTTTTTTTTCTTTACCTCAGAATGTTCATCCAGAATTAATGGGCCTACATGGCTGTACATATGAGTTTTCATTTCCTACTCCGTTGGCCTGCAATGATTTACCACCCTGTACAGCCGTCACACATGACAACGAAATGTAAGTAAAGTCATTCTGTATATATCCTTGTAGTTAATTAAGTATTAAATCTTCATTAACTTAATACGTTTTTTTGATTTTGCTTTTTATCTTTTTCATGTCTGTTTTTAAAGCATCAATATGAGTTCGTTAATGAATAAACCATTTAAATTGCAGCAGGATAATAAAAGTTATATTCTCTCCATATGTTCACCAGCTGGTAATCCGTGCATGGAAACTGATGGTAAGTTAAATCATGGTTTTCTTAATTGTTTTGATAAGTTAAGCTTATTTTGTGTGAATTAAAAATCAAGTCTTAACCTGTAAAAACGCCAAATAAATTGTTGTGGAATACTAGCATTAATATTATATGGTCGCCCCATGATGTCGACATCGTTGGTGTTAGTGAGAAATGTTAAAAACACAAAGACCACAGCAGGCTACCGACTACGTTCTCTCAAAATTAAAATTAGTGCATATACATATATATGGACGGCATCATAGCTACAGGGTAACATGACCATGGTTGTGGCTGTGGCCAGATTAAACTTCTCTTTAAGTAGGCGGAAAATGAGAAAATTGAGAGAAACTTTATGAGTGTAAAACAGTGCTGTCAATTAAGTTTTTATTTTACTTATACCAAGCGACAAAATCATCAAAATGTTTTAAATGAACTCTAAATTAATAAAAAAAAAAAACAAAAAAAAAGTAAAAAAAAAAAATTATTTAGAATGATACATTAGTTGTGTTCATTAACTTTCCAGTATTTACTAGCAACGAGAGAGTAAAAAGAAATATTTTCAAAATTGCTCTCAAAAATATTTAAAAGTAAATGCACACTTTTACAGTCAAAACTTGCAAGCAAATGTATTTTGTTATTGTAAACTTATAAAAATTTAAAACTTAAAGGATAAGAAAGAAAGAAAGGTAGGTAAAGTAGACTTACCAGGGTATCTGGTGGGAATCTAACCCACAACCCCTAGACTGGTAGACTCCAATTTCGACTGATCTATCGGGACACCCTATTTATGTATTAAGGGATTGAATAAAATTTTTTCTTAACATAGTGCATCCACCCAATCAACAAATCAATTTAAATAAAATGTCTCTTTCCCTGTATGCTCGTATGTATGTTTATGTACAACGCATGAATATCTACATATTCATTTATACATAAGTACAGACATATACAAGGTGGGCCAAAATCAGTTATCCGATGTTGTTTGCCTTAATTTTTTTTCTAAATAAAAAACTTCGATTCAGCTTTTTGGTTATGTTTATTTGAACCTTTAGAATTTTATTGGTGAAGTCGAGAAGATAATTTCGGCTAAATGGGCGCCGTCAAAATTGATTGATATACGAGCCCGTTTTATGGCATTTTTCATCACTTCGGCGAGAACTCGGGCTTGTTCACAAAAACACTGTCCTTCAAATTACCCCACAAAAAAGTCTGAAACGGGAGAGATCAGGCGACCCGGGAACGTCGCCTTCAAAATATCAGTTATAGCTCGTAGAGTGTGGGCCGTTGCTCCGTCCTGTTGGAACCACAAGTCCTAATTCGTTCGATTGCGGAAAAAAAACTCGGCTAACATGGCCCTATGGAGTGACCTGTCAACTGTTGTCGTTTGACCAGTGGCGTCCTCGAAAAAAATGGCCCGATGACTCCTGGATTATCGGTGCCCTAGAAGAAATAGTGTTGCTTGTTCGCGTACCCGCTAAAGTGGAAATGATTTTGGTCGAAAAATCGTCCACTTCGGCTTCTAGATTTAAAATGGCTTGGGCGTAGGCTACACGCGTTTGGGGATCGACAGGCAGAAGCTAATACATGGACTGGACTTTGTATAGAACATGCGTAGGTCTTTGGTCAAAATTCGCCTTAGAGACGACGGAGTGATGGCTAATTGCGAGGCACAACGTCTGGTCGATGTTTCTGGTGACAGCTCGACATCCTCGCTAACAGCTGCGATATTCTCTGCAAAACGGGCGCTCAGGGGCCAGCAACTCTTGGCAGCGTCTCGTGTGGCCCTATACTCTTCAGAGTTGGTGGCCAAACGGCTAAGTCGATGCCGGACGACCGGGGCATTGGCGACGGATTGAGTGCTGCGCCAACACCACAGACAAATTGTTACGCAATAAAATAGGCACGATTATTCCGCGTTCTTGGGGAGTGTATCGCTATGTGGCTTGTTCACTTGTATTCTAAATCTGTCTGGTTCACAAATGTCAAAACAGATTTGACATTGTCCGCAATTTGCAAAAATAAGAGCATCTTCCAATAGGGTGATTTCTTTTGGCCCACCTTGTACATACATATGATGTTGTATTCTGTACGTTATGTATGTTTATGTAGAACGTATAAATATCTACAAATTCACTCATACATAAGTACATACATACATACACACATACACATGTTGATTGATTAAAAAACAGAAGCAAATATACCGAAAATTACATTTCTATTTATACACTTCTAGATTGCATCCATTCACCTTTATCCAGGTCAGGCAATTTTAAAATTAAAAAATAAACAAATTCTCCATAAAAATCTTATTTGTATCCATAAACAAGTGCAAAAAGGATAAAGTAATAAAATTGAAAAAAATAAATTGAAAAAAAAAAACCTAAAACTGTTAAACCCATCCACAAAACGAGAAAGACAACATTTTATTCCCTTAACTTTAACGTTTATTTTGTTAATATTTATGTAATGGTGTATGTGTAAATACAAAAAACATATACAAATATAAGCACATGTATACAAACATGTACTATGTATATGTTACAGGTATGCTTGAATGAATTTATTACACTCACTCACTTTTCAAACCACTGATAGCAGGGAAAAAGATTTTCCCTTTGATTATTTTTTTTGATTTTTTTCTTCTCTACACATATGCACATATGTATGTATTTAAGGGGTCTTTTATAAATCCCATATTTAAATAAATACATTTTGCGAAGCATTGAAAAAAATTAAAAATGTCTATCGATGGCAATATGCATAGAATTTTATAATCCCTGTGGTTCGTGGCTCTTTGTATAGACAGTTCCAGTGTGCTATTTATTACAATATTCATTTACCAGCTCTAGATCTTTACAGATAGCGAAGTCTATTTAGCAATGGCCGTCTGTCCACCTACTGAAATTAAGTTTCTGGAAAATCCCACCAATCACGTTTTAGTGAATTTTTTATCTACTTTAACCTGCAAAATATTATTTCTTAAGACAACTATTCCTTTATTCCTAATTTGTTATAGCTACTGTTACAACCAAACTTCGCACGGGCAGTTAAAGATAACCGGAGTGGGGGAGTATTTTTTTAAGGGGAGCAAGGAAAGTACCAACACCCTGCAATGACATTAATTTTATAAAATTTTACGATACGCCATGTATCGAAAACTGTTTTAGCTATTGACCTTAAATCTTTTATAAAACAATCTTAGAGTGATTACTATAGCTTTGAAAAAACCTTAGTTAGGAAAGAGAAAGGGGAATGTTAGCCCCCATAAAAACAAAAAATTACGATACGCTTTATTTGAGAGACTACTAGCTATCAACTTCAAACCTGCTACAAGATAATTCTAGTATGATGTCCACATTTCGGAATAAATTTGTTAAATAGATGAAAGGGAAATGGTAGTCCTCATACAAGTGGACCAAAGTTATTCAGTTCTTCTTGCACGCGTCATCGTCGCAATGCGTTGTTGCTTTCTGAACTTTGCGCACGTTGTTTATTAAAGTAGTATCAAGGCGAATTTAAAAAATTCGCCCTCTTCATTACCTTTTTGTGCTTGATAAAGTGAATGTCAAAAAAATTGTAAATTTTAAATAAAATTTATAAATCTGAGAATGTAAAGTCAAAACTTTAAGAAGAATTCATAATCAGCTGGCCTCTTAACACCACCTGGTTAAGTGTACCCTGTACTCAAGTGTACTCAAGTTACATGCAACGCCTTGACGCATAGAATTTTTTGTTTTTTTCAGCTGTTTCGAAAGTTTGTGAGGTAAAATAAGAAGAAATATTTTACAATAGAGAGTAAAATTAAGGGTTTTAAAGAATTTTTAGAATCTGTTGAGTTCGTGCAAATAATATTTTGTGCAACAAGTGCCTACTAAAGGCTTTAAAATAACGAAAGACGATTTAGGGTGCGTCCTTTGTCTTTGGAACAGAAGATGGCACTTCGTATGTATATTTTACCGATAAATTCAATGCAAATATTGTTCATATATACTAAGTTGCAGTAAATAAACGAAATTAATATATTTTATTCATAAAAATCTCTCAAAATGTTATCGCAAAAGTTTTTTCTTTTTCACATTTTTTCACTACAATAACAAAACCAAAAAAAATTTGCGTTTCAATAGAGGCTATCGATAGATTTTAAAATAATATAAAATCAGCTGGTCTGTTGGTTTGGCGCTTTATGAAGCACGCTCTACTTTTTGCGTGCGTCGCGCCAAATGACGTGAACGCGTCATGAATCATTTCGAATAGGGTTGATTTAAAAAACTCTTACTACGGATCTTATTTAAAAATTTTATGAACGACTTTGAATAAATTTAAGAATAAAATTCTTGATTTTATGTGTTTTTTCTTTTTGTGTAGTTGTAATGATTTTATCAAGGTACATTGAAAAATGTTGGAGCAAATGATCAGCTGACTTTTATTTCCGCCATTTGTTTTCTAGCTAGGAAGTCGTTACTGTACGGACAAAGCCATCTTATTATTCCATGTGTATATGTATGTCTGTATGTTTGTAGGCATGTATGTATGTTTTTAAACCTTTTTTGTAGCTGTAGATGTGTGTTGGTCAGCATGTGAATGGCTTTTACAAAATCAGTCATCTGTTAAGCAATAAAAGACATTTATTTTTAGCCACTTTGTAATCCGACAGAAAAAGTAAATTTTTTTTCAAACTATGCTGTTTGGCAAATATTTATGTTTAAAGCGAATACTAAAGTAAAGAAACGATTGAAGAATTTCGTTTATTTTTCGTAAATTTATGTCTAAATAGTTTATTGATAGAATATTCTTTTAACGTTTATTTAACCCCTAATTCAATGATTAAGTCTAAAAAATTTGTAACTACATTTGTTTGGAGGTACGTGTCGCTCATTGGCTCAAACAAGGTCATAACTTAAAAAAAGTTTTAACTTTTCAATTTGCTTACATTTACTTGAAAACCCTAGCGGCATTTAATCTTTAAACGCAAAAAATAGAAATAATTTAAAAACAAAATTTATATTCATATTCAAAGAGAAAATACAAAGTTCATTTCAATTAAGAAATTTGTAACCCCATTAAATTTTTATTGAATCTTAGCATGCAAACAAATTGATTGCATCAATTAATGAATTTGTTAGTTTAAAGTGTGAAATTTAATTAAAATGCAACAAAATTATTATTCAACTTATTTATTGATTAAATTTAAAGTATAAATTAAATTATAAATAAAAAAATGTATTTATTTATTTATTAAAATTTTCAATATTTTTTAGGACTTGATCCTAATTCGACTTAGTTTATTTACAGGGATTAAATTCCGTTTAACTTTTTGTGGTAACAAACTGTTATCCAGATGTATAAGGGAAATAGAAAATCAAAATAGTTGAATAACGAAGAATGTTTTGTTGGGGTTTTTAAAAGAACTCTTGAACGTTTTGTTTTGCTTATAATATTTCTCAATAAGTGAATTGAGGTAATTATATAAAGGCGGAAATTTCAAGGATTTGGTTAAAGTCTACTGATGATTTGGTGAAAGAACCAATGAAATGCATAAAGACAAACTTAACCTACAACAAATACTATTTATATTTATTTATGTTAATGTTTAGTTTATAATTCAATTATAAATAAAACTGATTTAAGTTAACATTACCAGTTTTAACAGCGACTTGGACCTGGGACCTTACGGTTGCTAGAAGTACGCCCTACCCTCTCAACCAACAAAGCAATCTGCTTTTTTAAGTGTATGAATGTTAATATTTTTTTTTGAAAAAAAAAATCGTAAAAAACGTGTACAAAGCTCAAGCCGATGCTTTCTAAACATAAAGGAATCGAATTTCTTAAAAGTGGCAAATCAATACAACTAAAGTTCCCGGGAATTTCCGAGGCAGGAAATTCCGAGTAAACCCCTATTCTGAACGGATAAAAATAGAAATATAATTTAAATTGCATTTGGCAGGTCTAAAAAAGATATGAGTACGATTGTGGCCCTTTTTTGAAGTTTAGGCCTTAGGAGATAGAAAACAGGTTCAAAAAGGGTAAAAATTCTTTATTGGTACTTTTAGTTACTTTTAATAAACCAGTATAGGCAGAATTGTAATTTTTGGCACTTTCTTCCACGTTTTGAATTTTTGAGTATAGAAATATAAAAGGTAGGGCTGTAAACGCCGATAAAAGCCTAAAGTTCACTTAGGAACTTTTTTGGTTTTCTGGGACTATGAGGCAACAAATATTAAATTAACGATTATTGGCCAAAGTTGAGGTCAAAAGTCTATTAAATGCTAAAAACGTACTTTTTTTAAATTTTTGGTACCATTTTCAAATTTTGATATTAGAGTCTTGAAAAACACTAAGGACTATTAACCCAGATTGAGGCCAAAGGTAATTTAGAAGGTTAAAAAGGGGCTTTTCACAATTTTGGTACTCTCTTTTCAGATATTGAGAACATCACCCTAGAAATATAAATTTTAAAAAGTTCTTTTTTAAAAGTTTTGTTCCTTTATGCATAGTTTTGAACTTTTGATTTCAGAAAAAAGAAATAAAGACCTGTTAATTTCGATTGAGGCCAGAAGTCCTTAAAGTGGGCAGAAGGTTATAACATTTCTCGTGGCTTTTTTTGCATTTTTTTAAACTTTGATTTTTGAAATATAAAATTAAGATGAATAAAAAGTTATTTTTTCATGATTTGGTTTCTAAATTTGAATATATTTAAAATAGAAAATTGAATGTTTTGAATTAATATTGTATAAAATATAATGCAAATTTTACCTTTTAAATGCTTATAGTACGTTTTTGCATTTGGTACATTGTTTAAGCTAAGGTCTAAAATTTTCTTACGAAGTAGCGGATTAATTGCTGGTACAGTATAAAGCATAACAAAACCAGCGATTTTTTATCGTTAGCTTCAAAAATGCATTTATTGAGTTATGGCGTTATTTGAGCAAATGAGCGATATGTGTGTGTGTGCTTTTACATACATAAGTATATGAGTTTGCTTTTTGCTGAAATGTCGTTTGCAGACACATTTTATTGTAAATGTCTGTGCTTTCTTTTTGTTTTTTTGTTTAAGATTATAAAATTACGATAAATTTAAGTGTACTGAAGTTTGTTGGCCATGTTTTATACATTTTAAACGATTTTCAAAACTATTGAGTTAATTTTTCTACTTGATTAAATTCAATGGTACGCAATGGTGTTGCTAAGAAAAGGTTACTTTATTTTTGTTTTTTGTTCCAACTGTTGAAAGAAATTTCTTAAATTTACGACAATTATGTGTGAAATACATTTCGAACTTCAATGAACTTGATATTTCTGAAAAAAAGAAATTTTAAATTGATACAAAAGATAAATTTATCCAAAAAAATTCAATGTATATTTTGGCCTTTAAATGGACATTTAAATATAAAATTTTTTATTATTGTATTTTCTTTATAGGCGCTTGTCAGTTTAACAGTCAGTCAACTGGTTTGGGTAAATTTAATAAAAATTTGCGCATCAATCAGACTGGCACAGCGTATCTCTTATACGAAGATGGCGTTATTTGCAGTGATAAAGAAAACACTAAATGGTCAACAAAAATTGAATTTGTCTGCGCTAACAATGGCAGTGGCAAAACTGTTACCAACAACAGTAATACCATTAACAGCGTGGGTCCAAAAATAATTGAAAACTCCCATTGTCAACTCTTAATACATTATCAAACAGAGCTGGCATGCCAGGAACAAATTCAATGCAAAGCCAAAGTTTTTGTAGAGCACTCTGAGGACTTTGCCGATATGGAGATAATCGATTTAACGCCACTAATAAATTCAAACAATAACTATGAAGCTAAAATAGATTCAAACTTAATTATTGCACAACAATTACCAAAATCAATAAAGGTAAGTTAAAGCATTTTTGTAGACAAATAACAATTTTTTGAATACAAAAAAAAGCATTTATTCCGGCAACTTTTAAAAACTCAAATTTTAAACTCAGACGTTAAATAATTTGAAAATAGAAAACGTTCTATTTTCAACTGAGGTTAGACAAAAATATTAACAAATGAAAAAAGACATGTTATTACACTATAAAAATAAGTCTCAGCTGTGAAACTCAGATGACAACTCAAGTAGTGTAAATATAGCTTTAACAATTGAAAATATTTCAAAACGAATTGTTACTTTTACAAAGAGATTTAATAAGCAATGCTTTTTGAAGTGTTTTTTTAGTCTTAAGATTTTATTTTCTTTATTTCTTGGATTCTTTTTTATTCCCAAAAAAGTTTATGGCTACGTTGCATTGTGATTAGGGATTTCTTTTTTTTTTGAATTTTTTTGCTTCATGGAAACGGAAAAATATAAACTATTTGCCTGGGAATCCTGGGAGTCCTGCTCTTCAATTTAGGAAAAATGTAAAGGTTGTACAAATATTCAAAACACTGCTTTTATTATCAATATACTTATAAAAAGCTAATGTATTCAGAAACCCAAAAAAAATTTGAAGGAAATAAGATCAAAGGAAACTTTATCAATTCACAAAACTTAACATTTAATAAAAACTTTGCTAGAGTCGGTAAAAATTAGCTTTTTCAATAAAAATTTTCTTTCTAAAACTAATGCATATATTGTAAAAAATAATTTTGTACTTAATCAATAAAAATTTAGTGGGGATTGAACTTGGGCCTAAACTAATAATAATAGAAATAAATAAATAAAAACTATAAAAAAGTAATTAAAAAAAAAACAAAAAAAAAAATAACTTTAG
Source organism: Melanophora roralis (assembly GCA_963583895.1). NCBI lineage: Eukaryota > Metazoa > Arthropoda > Insecta > Diptera > Rhinophoridae > Melanophora > Melanophora roralis. Next base: position 27,791,407 of record OY757187.1, on the reverse strand, counting down.
CGTTTTCATTAGCTATTTTTTAAGATTTAATTTTTTATTTTATTTTTTTTTGTTAGTTCATTGAAATAAGGGTTAATGAAGTTAATGCCAAATATGTATCAATGAATTCATGGTTGCAGTCGCTGTATAACATCCAATGCGATCATGTTTTAACCACATTTTTGTCGGATCAGCGCCACTCATTTATTTATATTAAGCGACAGTTTAACTGATTTTTTCAGGGAGTAAGACCTGATGATACTGATTGAAGCTTAATGCCCTAAACACAACTAGAACGAACGTCGAATTTTTCGTTGCGAATATTCGTATTAAAAAATATATATATGTATATATGAAAATGCACACAAACAGTGCGTCGACTAAAATTCGTCATGCGTAACAAACTCTGCGATAGGTTTATTTCTATTTCGTACGCAGACGAACGACGAATAATTTGGCACAGAGTGACCATTTTTCTTTTATTTTGTTATTAAATAATGTTATTTTATACAATTAGTGTATTTTTAGTGTTGTATTTATATATTTTTTAAATAGTTTTTTTTAAATTAATATTTTTTTAAAATAGTGCTTTTTTTAAGAAATATGGTCACTCTATCACAGCTGTTTTATTCGTTCTAAATGTGTTTCACTTAACGAATTTACGCAACGAATTTTAACAGACAAATTCGTCGTGTAGTGCGAAATTCGTCGTTCGTCCCAGTGTGTTTAGAGCATTACCCATTTAAAATCAGTTTTGTCTATTTACCTGAGAACAAGCTGGTCAGCTAGATATTCTATACGTATACGTTATAAAAAATCGATTTATGTAAATATATTACGTATACGCATATTGGTTTAGCCGATATCCTCACCGCATGTAGAGCTGTGTAGCTCATGAACGAACGGGTCAAAATGAACGGATCACCGAATTGAACGAAGTGATCCGGTTATTTTACTGAGCGCTTTTCGTTCAATTGTGTTCCGTTCAATGTTTGTTTCTTCAGGTCTTTTTTATGTCACAATTTCATTCGTTCAGATGTGTTTTTTATGTTATGTTCTTTTGTTTCAGTTGATTGTTTGTGTATTGATAAGAGTTGCTTTCAAAAGTTTGCGAATGTGCGTACATATTTCTTTTGAGCATCGCTGTGGCACTGCCATAATTTTTTTAAATTTGGTTCAACAGTCTTTTTCTAACAGTCTTTCACTAAGAACTTTCCATTTTTTTCATTTGGAAAGCCATTAAGAAATAATTTCACACAAAACTTAGCACAAAAGAATCAGTTTTCGATTTTTCCAATTTTCGGACTTTTCCGGAGGGTGTTTCCATAATTTTCTTCCTTAGACCTTCTCCTCCAAAATACGAACAACTGATAAAAACATTTTACAGAAATCGGCCCAGCCGTTCTCATTTTATGGATTACTATACACTTTTTACACAATTTTTATATATGGATTATTTAAATTTTATTTTACAAAAAGTTTTTCCTATTTTGAATGTCAAAACCACAAGCTATGTCAAAACAAATCTTTAAAAAAACATGTTGCCGTACTGTCGTTCAGAAGTGAACGATTGAACGAACGGGTTAATTTCTGTAAATTGAACGAAACTGAGCGATCACTGAAATGAACGATTTGGCACAGCTCTAACCGCATGACACACTGGTCCCAAATAATTTTATTTTTTTTTGGAAACCAAAAACTCAAATATCGAAAAACTTCATTAATAAAAAAATGTTTTTACTAATTTGAAAATCTCCTGTTAAACAAGATTTGAAAAAACGAAGATTTTATGTGGCAGCAATTTAACGGTGTTTAGCTTACAAAGTTTGCGATTGAAATATGTGTTTATAGTAATTGACTGCAGCTTGGTGATGAATTTAAAATTTCACTTTTTGAGAAAAATCTTTGCAATTTGTTTAATTTCATATAACAAATATGGTGCTCTTATGTTAGTGCTTGTTAGGGGTAATAGACGGTGGGCGTGGTCCCCAAATTAATATTTATTTGTTATACCCTTCACATAGTAATAACGGTATGTATTAGTTTGCCACTCCGTTTGTAATTTCATTAATATCCATATATATGTAGGAAAATAATAAAAGTAATTATGTTTCGTTTTAGTTGTTATTTATTTAAAGATAAATTTTAGTTTGATTAGGATACAAGTGTTTTATTAGTTGTGTTAGCTTGCGCGTGTGTGACGTCTTTAGTGTTTTATTTTCGGCACTTTCTGCTTCAGTGTTTAACTACGACTGACTGTTTTCTGTTCGTCAACCAACTTATGTCTCTCGCATGTGTGTGTATGTCTCAGTTTATTTGCAATTTGTCGTCTGTACCCATGTCCGTTATTTCTGTCAATAGTCGGTCTGTTCGGTTCAGGTTGGCACCCTACAATCGGCCCTCCTGACGGCAATTCGGCTCGGATTGCCATCTCTTCATAAATTCTGCTACCGTGATAGTTCTATTCGGACCCTCATGTTGACCAACCTTTTCGACTTCGTATCTACCACGTGGGAGTTTGCCTATTACCTTATAAGGTCCATGGAATTTTCCCTTGAGTTTCATTCCACTGCCAAATTGAGTGCGCTTGATGGCGACTAACTCTCCTACCTCATATTCAACTTCTGGCTTCCGATTTCTATTATACGTCTTGCGATTTTCCTCTTGTATTCGAGCTATGTTCTCTCTAGCTTCAGCTCGCAGGTCGTCTCTTTCTCCGTCGAAACTATTGATAGCTTCATTGCGTAACATTTCCTTAAGCTCAGGAAAATCTGGCAACCTCATCTCTACACCGGTTAGTAGTTTGAACGGTGAAAACTGCGTACTTCTTGGTGCCGTCGAATTTATCAGCATCTGGACTCGTCGCACGTGCCGATACCAATTAAGGGGGTTTTCCCCACACAATTTAGCCAACATAGGAACCACTATTTTGTGAATTCGCTCCACCTGTCCGTTTCCACGGGGGACACCTGTGGCTATCAATAAATGTTCAACCATTTCCTCGGTACAATAATCCTTGAAAGCCTGCGACGTAAATGCTGCTCCACGGTCAGTAATGACTCTCCTGGGGTTACCGAAAATTGAGGACTGTTTCTCCAAGCACTCAATGACTGTCTTCGAATCCGTTGACTTCGTTGGGTAGAGCCAAACAAACTTAGTAAAACCGTCGACTACCACGAGTAAATGGTTATACGCCTTCTTTGTCACCTCCATTGGTCCAACATGATCGATGTGATAAGTCGCGAACGGTCTATCACTTTTGTCTATCGGATTGAGATATCCTTCCTTCTTGCCAGTTTTTGCCTCGGTAATGAGACACTCAACACAGCTCTTCACTACTTTCGGTACCTTGGACGCCAACCTTGGTATGTAATACTGCCTTTCGACCAATTCTTGAGTTTTAACGCTACCATAGTGGCCCTGGTTGTGCGCTACCCTAATAATCTCGTCCTCCATCTGAACCGGTATTACTATAAGGTCCTTCGCTGGATCCTTATGTAAAACTCCATTCTGCATAAAGTAGTCTTTGTACTCGCCATGTTCTAAAACTGCTCTAATGGCTCTAATACCATCGTCGTCTTCCTGTGCGTATCTAATCCTGTGAGACAAACCTCCTTCTACCACCAAGCAAGCCATTCTGCTCAACGCATCTACATGCTTCATTCGAGTACCAGGCCTATGTTCTATCTCGTACGTAAACTCTTGCAAAAACATAGCCCACCTAGCTATTCTTGTCGGCACATCGTTCTTGTTCATGGTCATCTTAAACGCGTTACAATCGGTCACGATCTTGAAGGGAATACCCAGTAAATAAACTCTCCATTTCTTCAAGGACTCTACAATCGCGAGGACTTCAAGTTCATAAGAGTGATATTTTTCCTCATACGGCTTTGTTCGACGACTCATAAATTGAACCGGATGCAGCTCCCAATCCTCTAAACTCTTTTGCATAAGCACGGCCCCATATCCGAACTTGCTCGCGTCCGCGTGTACTTCTGTGATGGCGTCGGGGTCATACAACTTTAAAACTGGTGAATTAACGAGAGCATCTTTCAACTGCTGGAACGCTAGCAGAACCTCGTCGGTAATCAGAAACTTAGCATTCTTCCGAAGTAGATCAGTCAATGGCTTTGCAATTACCGCGTAACTTTCTATAAACTTTCTGAAGTACGAGGTTAGTCCCAAAAACCTCTGCATGGTCTTCCTATCTAAGGGAATTGGGAAATCCTTAACTGCCCTGACCTTCTCTTCCGATGGCTTTATCGAACCCTTCTGAATAACGTACCCAAGAAAATTAACGGTCTCCCGCAAAATCTGACACTTCTCCCATTTGATTCGCAACCCATTAGAAGCGGCCACATCTAAAACCATTCTAAGCTTCTCAACACCTTCAACCACATCCTTGGAGGGAATGATGATATCATCCATATACACGATCGCTGTACCACTTCGTATCAAATCCTTCATAACTGCTGAAATAAATCTAGTGAACACCGCCGGTGAGTTACTTATCCCAAAAGGAACGAACAAAAACTCATACTGTCCATTGTGAGTCACAAATGCAGTATATTTTCTAGATGCTTCCTCTAACGGCACATGAAAAAATCCATTTCGAAGATCCAATGTTGTATAGAAATTCGCACTTTGCAACTTATCCAGCACCTCGTCCATTAATGGCATGGGAAAATTGTCCCGAACAATTTTCTGATTCAAATTCCTATAGTCACAGCACAGCCTTTTCGAACCATCCTTCTTTGATGCTAGGACAATTGGTGATGCGTACTCTGATATACTAGGTTGTATTATTTGCTCCTCTAACCACTCCGAAACCTGCTTGTCCACTACTCTCTGGTCACAGATTGGTAACCGCCTTGGTCGCTGGTAAACTGGTGTGTCATCCTTTAAAATAATCTTCATCTTCACCGGACTTTCCACATTCCTTTTTGGTCGGTACTTAGTTATCGCCTTTACCACCTGACTCTTAACGGAGCCATTTAGGTGCTCAAGCTTCACCTGACAATCTGGTCGGTACTCCTCCGCATTCAAACATATACTAGAAAACTCCTCTAACAAAAAATTCTTCCGAACTGGCTTTCTAAAAGTAACTTCTCCATCCAGGATAGTTATTTCCGCTTTCCGTATCAAGCTGTTACCCAACATAACCGAATGAATGATGTCACGTTCACCAACTACATAAAATGTCACTTCAAAATCCACATCATCAATTCGAACTATCTCGTCAAAACGACCCATTGTGACTATTTCGCTGTCTCCTATTCCATACAGTTTGGTCTTCTCTGGTGTAAAGTTGACCTCGCCTAACACGAATAACATATCGAAACGCAACAGGCATATGTCGCACCCTGTATCTACTAATGCAGATAACGTTTTGCCTCGTACGGTGACATCTTTGAAAATTAATCCGGGACCCTTGCGAACCATATTCGCTTGATCAACCTCGGCCTTGATGATTTTCTTGTCTGACTTTTCAACTCTACACTCAAAAGAGCGATGACCAAAACGTTGGCATTTAAAACACTTATGCTGCTTCTCCGGGCAGTCTTTTGCGATATGCGATTTCTCTCCACACTTATAGCATCTTCTCTCATTATTAGACTTTTTCGGCTTGGACGAATCTACTCTGTTTTCGACGCCTATCGTGTCCTTACCTTTGTATGACGACCGCGGGTAAGACCGTGTTTTTTCGTACACCTTTATTTGTCTTTTAAGCTCGACGATATTGTCCGCTTGATATAGCACGGTTTTGTTCAATCGTGAATCAGGGATGCCCTCGATGAAATATTCAATGATGCTATTCTCATCTAGATCTATTTGTGCTGCTGTTTCCATAATACTATACAAATACTCTATTAGTGACTCATTCCGGTTCAACCGTCGGCTACGAATCTGCCGAATAACTTCTGCTGCCGAGAACTGCATCCCAAATTCTTTCTTAAGAGCATCTTTCAACGAACGCCAATCACGTATACCTCTTTGACTCTTAATAAACATCTTTGCGGCACCTATCAGCAACTGCTTTCCGTAAACATACATCTGAAGCGCCGACCACTTTAAGATGGTACCCATCTCCTCGATTTCGGTTAGCCACTGAATAACGTCAGGTGTACTAGTGCCCGAAAACCGCGACAAACTATCTTCAACATCCCTGAGGGTGTACATACTCTTCCGCGTAGCAGAATCATCAGCGTCCTCACCTTCATCCGTTTCAGAAACGCCGACTGCTCTTGCACCGTCCTCAACGTCTCCATAGTCGTCAGTAATGTTAATGTCATAGTGTACCAAAAGTCTCTTCTGTAAATCATCCTTAAGCCCCTGTGAGCTAAGTCCTAGTTCGCCCAATTTCGCCCTTAACGCGCTAACGCCCAACCCCAAAATCGCGTCACGATCCATATTTGAATAACCGCGATCAATATCAAAACAGTAACTGGCAACCCTAAAGAAATCACAAACACACAGCAAATATACCTATACAGGCTATAATCGTTACAAAAATATAAGGATATTATAAATACAAAAAATGATTATAAATATTACCAAGATATTAGTTTCTATAATGGAGATACAATTAAATTAAAAATCAAAATTATCATAACACCTTTTCATTTAAAATTAAGTTCAGTTATTTTCTTCAAACTAAATTATTATATTTTCTTCAAAACAGGGTTTCAAAATTTCTAAATTGAAATTTCCCTTTTTTTTCTTTATGATTTACTTCTCTTGAACAAAAGTTTTACTTCTTTTTAATCTTTAAAACTATATTTATTTTCAATTTCTTGATTGTTCCAAATAACCTTTTATTTTCCCAATTTTCCTCTTTAACTTTAATTCATCTTTAAAATTTTATCTTTCGTATTTAAATTTTAATCATCTCTCATCTTTTTATACGTCATTTATCTTTTTAAACATCCTTCAACTGTATTCATCTTTTCATACATTTTTCATCTTTAAATTTTAATTCATTTTTTTTTTATACATTTATCATCTTTAAATTCTATTCATCTTTTTATACATCTTTCACCTTTAAATTTAATTCATCTTTTTATAAATCTTTCATCTTTAATTTTTAATTCATTTTTAATACATCTATCATCTTTAAATTGTATTTATCTTTTTTATATATCTTTCATCTTTAAATTCTATTCATCTTTTTATGCATCTTTTATCTTTAAATATTTAATTCATCTTTTAATACATCTATCATCTTTAAATTTTATTCATCTTTTTATACATCTTTCATCTTTAAATATTTAATTCATCTTTTAATACATCTATCATCTTTAAATTTTATTCATCTTTTTATACATCTTTCATCTTTAAATATTTATTCATAATGGAAATAAAATACTTATCTTAACTAAACATTCCAACTCCACTGTAAATTTGCATCAATTTCTTCTCTACTGACCCACTGTACTAATCTGCTTCTGTTGGTAAACTTCTTTTACTCTGCGCGACTGCACTATGCTACACAACAATAGCAGAACAGCAACCTTCTTACACGCACACAGCAAAACCACAAAAAATCTCTGCAACCAATAGCTTCTCTGCCAGACTCTTATTCTAGTTGCACATATACACACTGAACAGCAGAACTCAATGTATTTCATTCCAAAACTCGTTGGAAAACAGCACTCAGTTTAATTTATAAAACTCTCTCTCACTTGTTTCTTTTTATGGTGGTGGGTTTTTACCCGAATCGTTTTGCACCGTTGTTGTTATTGTTGTTTTTCTCTTTGGCTTTGTTGTATTTAAAAGCAAAAAAAAACTACAACACTTCTAGAATTTTCTGGATTTTTTTTCTATTCTTTCGTTTCTCTTATTTTTCTTAAACAGTTTTAACGGTTTTCTATTTTTTCAGCTTAAGTTATTTACTGAGTTTTTTCTTCTTTTTATAAATTCACTTTTTTCCAAAAAAAATAACACGCCTTTTTTATTCTTCAGTTCTTGTAAAAATTACTTTAATTATCCGTTTTTTTTTTCACCAACTATTTGTTCTTTGAAAACTTCACTTCACTTTTTAATTTAAACACTTTTTATCCTTAAAATCTTGGTTGAGCCCCCATGTAGGAAAATAATAAAAGCAATTATGTTTCGTTTTAGTTGTTATTTATTTAAAGATAAATTTTAGTTTGATTAGGATACAAGTGTTTTATTAGTTGTGTTAGCTTGCGCGTGTGTGACGTCTTTAGTGTTTTATTTTCGGCACTTTCTGCTTCAGTGTTTAACTACGACTGACTGTTTTCTGTTCGTCAACCAACTTATGTCTCTCGCATGTGTGTGTATGTCTCAGTTTATTTGCAATTTGTCGTCTGTACCCATGTCCGTTATTTCTGTCAATAGTCGGTCTGTTCGGTTCAGGTTGGCACCCTACATATATAAATAAAGTTTTCGGAGCAAAATAAAAGTCTGACGGAAAGTGTCTTGGCTTAAACTGCCAAAATATTTCAAGGCAGAAAGTTACTTAAAATCGACAACATGGGTTAAGAGCGGACCTAGATATTACCAAAAACCTAAAATAACCCATTTTTTTGGACCAAAATCCATGCATATATCCTTATTTATCCCAGAAAATATAACCAATATTTTCAAGAAATTTCTACACGTAATAGGCTGCGGTCTAAATTTTGGTATTTTTGATAGGAGCAGGGGAAGTGGTTATCTCCCTACAATTGCATAAACAGCTATCGAAATCAGGTACACAGTAGTTGCAAAGTAGTTGGAAAAAAATGTTAAACACGAGCAGATGAATTTTTTTTATGAAATTTTGGATACGAAATATTTCGGAAAATATAATAGATATCGATTTCGAATGTCCTACAAAAAGTAATTTTTAAAAAGGCCAACATTTTGGAAAAATATAGTGGCAGGGTGAGGGTCAACCTCCATACAAATTAGTATTTAAAAAAAAAAAAATTTGATACGCTACATCTCGAAAACTATTAAAACTATTGACTTTAAAATTCCTACAAAAAGTAATTGTGCCGCAATGCCTACATTCAACTAGTTCCATAGTTGGATTAAGCAGGGGAAGCAGAAGATCCCATATAAATAATTGATTTTTATTAAACTTTTAATACGAAATACATATGTCGAAAACCTTTTAAACTATTGACCTAAAACCTTCCACATGGTATCTATGGCTACAGCATATACGGGGTAGGGGTATAATGCGTTTGGGCAAACGTTTGTAACGTCCAAAATCAATGGTATGAGACATACCTTAATGCGTACCGACCGCCTTTGAATCACTTCCTGACTCGATTTAAGCATGTCCGTTGGTCTGGCTAGGTACGGTACCCATATATTCATGTGATCAATTTTGAAGATATTTTGATAAAATTTGACACAAACAAGTTTTCCGGCCCTAATGAAGACTTATATTTTAAAAACTAGGATAGTTATCGACTTCAAACCTTCTGCAAGTAATTTTAATTTAATATTTGCAGTTCAAAAACAAATTGGCTAGATGAGATAGTTGGGTATATAAAAAGACCAATGTCAAGTGTATATAAATTTTGGCAAATTCGAATATAACGCTTTTAATGTTTGTTTTTTTACTTTTCCTATGCTTTATCGTTCATATGTATGTTTAAAAATTTTCAAATTTTTACAAAAACTTAGTCCTTACTAAAACCCCTTGTACGTGCTTTATAAGTTTTGCCAGAGCTAAACCTTTCATTTCTACTATTTTCTTACAAAATCAATCTGTAACGATTTTAAGGTTTTCTCTTCGACCTTTTTTATGCAAATATATGGTCACCGTTTGCAGTTTTATTTAAGTATTATTATGTCATAAAATTAAGGCTTTACATTCAATTTCATTTTAATTTACTTCTTTATTTTTTTCCTTTTTAAATCTCTAGTTTTTTCTTAATGTCTGCCGACCATTAGTGCCTAAATATGGTTTAGGCTGTCCAGGTGGTACAGCTGTTTGCATGGGCAAAATTGATAGTAGTACTGGTAAACCGGAAGAGGAACAGGTATGTATATTAATATGTGTGCTTGTTTGTATGTAAATATGTCTGTTTGTAAAAATGAAACACTTGTTAGTATAAGGTAACCTTTTTATGACTCAATTTTTTTGTTTTTATTCCTGAACAAAATTTAAAACCTTAAGCCGTTTATATTCTCTCCATACGTATGATTGTGGGTGCTTGTGTGCGTTTATATGTGTGTGAGATTTTAAATTTATACATTTTGCAATAGATTTTTCTCTTGTCTAAAATTTATTTTTGTTTAAAGACCCTTAAATTGCCCTTTTTTATTATTATGAGTACATGCTGTTTGGCATAATGGAACCAACTATTTTGTTTTAATGCAAAGGATCAACTAGTTTTTGTTTTGCAAGTTTTTAAAAAAAATAATTTTAAAAAAGGTGTCAGGCATGCGTCTTTATTTGGGGCCGAATAATTGGAATTTGCGAATTCAGGGTTTAGGGCATAAAAGGTTAGGAAGACTTAAATGCCAATGGAAAGTATGTAGTTTACGAAAATTAGTTTCTGTGAACTAGAAGCCAGAAAAGTACTACTTAGATAAGATTCTAGTACGGAAAAAGTCAGTAAGTGAACGCTATGGTTTTGAATGGATAGGTTAAGACAACCACGTGTAGCATGCTCGTATGGAGTTAAAAGAGACACTTGGCAAATAACTTTGGATTGCATTGACCTACATACTTATCATAAAAGTGCGTTCTTCACTCTTATGGCCATTTTTTAAATACCTAAATAATAACACAATTTTTAAATTATTTAGGATTTAATCCCAATTTTCTTGTTAATTTATAGGGTTTGTTGTTGGTTAAGTTTGTCTATATGCATTTCATTGGTTCTTACACCAAATCATCAGTAGACTTCAACCACCCAAATTCTTAAAAAACTCATGAATATTTTCTGACTTTATATACTAACCTCATCAAACAAAATGAGAATTACTATAAAAAACCAAAACGTTCAAGTTTTTTTAAGAATCCAACAAACCATTATTCGCTATTCGCTTGTTTTGATTTTCTTTTTCCCCTTACATTTGAATAACCATTGGTTATTACTAAATGTATTGAGGGGCAACCGAAAACAAAACCTTGTTGTTAAACAACACAATTTTTAAATTATTTAGGATTTAATCCCAATTTTCTTGTTAATTTATAGGGTTTGTTGTTGGTTAAGTTTGTCTATATGCATTTCATTGGTTCTTACACCAAATCATCAGTAGACTTCAACCACCCAAATTCTTAAAAAACTCATGAATATTTTCTGACTTTATATACTAACCTCATCAAACAAAATGAGAATTACTATAAAAAAACCAAAACGTTCAAGTTTTTTTAAGAATCCAACAAACCATTATTCGCTATTCGCTTGTTTTGATTTTCTTTTTCCCCTTACATTTGAATAACCATTGGTTATTACTAAATGTATTGAGGGGCAACCGAAAACAAAACCTTGTTGTTAAACAACACAACTTTTAAATTATTTAGGATTTAATCCCAATTTTCTTGTTAATTTATAGGGTTTGTTGTTGGTTAAGTTTGTCTATATGCATTTCATTGGTTCTTACACCAAATCATCAGTAGACTTCAACCACCCAAATTCTTAAAAAACTCATGAATATTTTCTGACTTTATATACTAACCTCATCAAACAAAATGAGAATTACTATAAAAAAACCAAAACGTTCAAGTTTTTTTAAGAATCCAACAAACCATTATTCGCTATTCGCTTGTTTTGATTTTCTTTTTCCCCTTACATTTGAATAACCATTGGTTATTACTAAATGTATTGAGGGGCAACCGAAAACAAAACCTTGTTGTTAAACAACACAACTTTTAAATTATTTAGGATTTAATCCCAATTTTCTTGTTAATTTATAGGGTTTGTTGTTGGTTAAGTTTGTCTATATGCATTTCATTGGTTCTTACACCAAATCATCAGTAGACTTCAACCACCCAAATTCTTAAAAAACTCATGAATATTTTCTGACTTTATATACTAACCTCATCAAACAAAATGAGAATTACTATAAAAAACCAAAACGTTCAAGTTTTTTTAAGAATCCAACAAACCATTATTCGCTATTCGCTTGTTTTGATTTTCTTTTTCCCCTTACATTTGAATAACCATTGGTTATTACTAAATGTATTGAGGGGCAACCGAAAACAAAACCTTGTTGTTAAACAACACAATTTTTAAATTATTTAGGATTTAATCCCAATTTTCTTGTTAATTTATAGGGTTTGTTGTTGGTTAAGTTTGTCTATATGCATTTCATTGGTTCTTACACCAAATCATCAGTAGACTTCAACCACCCAAATTCTTAAAAAACTCATGAATATTTTCTGACTTTATATACTAACCTCATCAAACAAAATGAGAATTACTATAAAAAAACCAAAACGTTCAAGTTTTTTTAAGAATCCAACAAACCATTATTCGCTATTCGCTTGTTTTGATTTTCTTTTTCCCCTTACATTTGAATAACCATTGGTTTTTACTAAATGTATTATAAATAAACAAGAAATATGGGATTAAATCCTAACTAATATTTTAAAAAGTGTTGTTAAACAACAAGGTTTTGTTTTCAGTAGCCCTTATAATACATTTAGTAAAAACTAATGGTTGTTCAAATGTAAGGGGAAAAAGAAAATCAAAACAAGCGAATAACGAATAATGGTTTGTTGGATTCTTAAAAAAACTTGAACGTTTTAGTTTGCTTATAGTAATTCTCAATTTGTTTATTGAGGTTATTATATAAAGACAGAAAATATTCATGGGGTTTTTTAAGAATTTGGGTTGAAGTCTACTAATGATTTGGTGTAAGAACCAATGAAATGCATATAGACAAACTTAACCAACAACAAACCCTATAAATTACCTAAATAATAGTTATTTTTATATAATTCAAAGGATCTTTATAAATTTAATTGTAAGGGAAATGCTAGCTGTTATTCGATTGGTTAACTTAGTGAATATAAAATGAACAGAGTGGTATCCCCACATACGATTAAAGCGTTCATCTTAAAAGCACGTGTATAAAATTAGTATTTAGTACTTAAATTTAAATAAAATACCCTTTTAATTGGGCCATATTTGAACCTCAAGGAGCTCTACGATTAGCAAAGAGGTTGATATTTACAAGTCAGCAGGCTTATTTATATCCAGACTAGAGTAAAATCCATTCATATAAGTCTGTGGTCCGATATCACTGGGCGTAGAAGGCGACCAAAAAAAAACTTAGGGCAAGTTGGTCCACTTAGATATTCGAAGCCCTTACAAATTGTATCGGTTATTTCTTTAGCTGAGTGAGAACTATTTATGTCGTTTATTATGTTTTTCAGCTGACAATGTCAAATTCTGTTGATATTTCTGTATATTAATGTTCGAAAAGTCATCATAAGTGCTAAAACGCCAAAACAAGGCATCTTAGTTGTGAAAATTTACTTGAACAAATTTGTTTTGGTAAAGTTCATAGAGCACATCGTCCGTTTTATGTTTAATATATTCGACGTTGATGGCAAATAAACCGGTTATCAAATAAAATATCTACAGAAAACCAGTTAACAGTTTTAATAAAATAATTTCTATCAAAAAAGCTCTTCCTTAAAATTCCTTTATTATTTTATAATCTAGTTTTTTCAAAGTGGTTCTCTGTAGAAAACTGGTTTTATAAATGTGTCAATAGCTTTGGCCTTATACTTATAGTTATATTTTTGACTTGGTTCTTAAATATAATTGAGCTGTTGGTGCAGTTAATAGCGAGCAATATAAAAATCCAGTTACTATTTAACATATCTGTAGAAAAACGGTAAACAGTGTTGATAAAATAATTTTTATTACAAAAATTTTTCTTAAAAATGTTAAAGAATTTTTCTCACCGGTTTTTTCAAACAACCTCATAACTCTTATATCGTGCAAAAAATGAATGGCTCTGCCCTTATGTTCATATTAAAATTTTTAACTTTTTTTATCAAAATGGTGAATGAGCACAACCAAAAGCGGTTATTAATTAAAACATCTACAGAAACCAGTTAACAGTTTTTTTAGGAAAAACTTTAACACAAAAATTTTTCTTAAAAATTTTTATATAAATTTTTCAAACTGGTTATCTAAAAAAAAACCCGGGTTTGAAATTTGTCCACTGTTTCATAACTCTTTGTTGTTCCATAAATAAAAACTATGCCCCTATAAGTATAATGAAATTTTCGGTTTAAAAAAGTTTTATAAATCGGATTTTTATAAAAATTTGGTTTTACAAAAATTTTAAAATGTTTTTAGTTTTTGAAAAGGACGCATATTCTTTTAAGTTATCATAGAATTAAAAACAGAAAATATTGTTTTTTAAAGAATTGATTAACTTTACTACTCATGAGCGTTTGAAGATCACCAAAACATTAAAATATTAAAAACAAAAACTTTATTGAAAAAAAGATACTTACCTTTACCAGTAGCTGGTGTCGTTTATACTTTGAAAAAAAATCTTAGACCAAGTGTTATTGTCAAGATTACTTTTAATATTGTTTTCTATTAAGTTAAGTTGATGCTTTTTTATTTTGGCAAAAAAGTTTATGGTAAATAATCATAAATTTGCCGTTTAACTCTTATTCAAAAACAACAAAAATTTATTTGTTTTTCTTCTTACAATTTTAAGGTATTATCCTATAAATCAACAATAAAAATAATTTATGGGATTCCTTAAATATTACAAATAATTTTTTTGTAAAAAACTATTAAGGAAGGCTGAAATATATATGATTCATTACGACCATTTATAATAAAAATTTGGTAAAGACTTAAATTTATAAATGTTTTAATCTTTCCTTAACAAATAGACATTTGTAAAACGATATATTTTCTTTATCAATATGTCCGGTCTAGTTTTTTTATTTTCAATATTAATTGCAGTTTCTTTGTACATTTTACTCTGTCATTTTGTTACCGCTTCAATGGAAATGAATGTGTGTTTTAATTTATAACCATAAATTGTCTTTTTTTTGTGTTTTATTTCAAGATTCCAGAATAAGTTTTTCTTGTTTTGTGCAACTTTGCAAAAGTAAAACGTAAGGAAACTGTCAAAAAAGTTTCTGTTTTTTTTGGGGAAGTGCCGGGGGTTTTTTTTTTTCACAAAAACACAAGTGTTCTTTGTTGTGTGGTCATCTCGAAATATGTGTTCAGGACTTAAGTTTAAGTAGATTTCTTTGCGAAAGTTTGTCTCTGGTTCATGAGTGTTTCTTTTTTTGTGCGTGTGATATTTCCGCTTCCTTTGGCAACAGTAGCACAAACAAGTTCTAAAATTAAAGAAAAATATATTACTTGTGTGTTTACAAAAACAAATAAGCTAAGCTTAGCTAAGTTCGACTTGCTTTTATGGCCGTTGCTTTAAATCACTCCATTTGGAATAATATCTGCTTCAAATAGGGACTATTAATAATAATTATTATGTATTAATTTTTTTAAAAGAAAAATCATGTACAAGAAAACATCGAAAAGTCAACTCTCTTCAAAATTTTAAAAAAATAACTTAGTAGGAATCGAACTTGAGCCTAAAGTATTAATAACAAATTTGTCTTAAAACAAATAGTTTAACTAAAAATATATAAAAAAACGCATAAAGCACGCACGGCACGGTGATAACAATTTAAAGTTATTCATAAAATATGTTTGCCTTATAATACCAATCTGATAGATGGCTTAAGCGCTACATCACTAGATGGCGTTAGTATAAGAATGTAAAAATAGTAATATGGGCAAAATGGAAAAACTTAGTGTTGACAACGGTACATAGGCCAATGGGCTGGTGTTTACAACCAAATAACAACCAATCAAATCTACTCGGTTGGTATCGGTAAAAACTTTCTTTTTGTGTAAAGAGTGAAAAAAAATAAAAAAATTATTTATTTCTTCACTTGATAAAAATAAGAATTTAGTAGGGATCGAACTTGAGCATAAAGAAATAATAACAAAATTGCCTTAAAAGTATACAAATTTAAAAAATATTTTTTTTTGAGGTTTATTTTTTTAATTCTCATAAAATTTCAATTTCTTAAACAAGAAGTAAAGAGTCATTTTATCTCTCTTTCTTCTAAATAATAACACAATTTAACTAAATTAAACATGGTTATAAAAAAAGAGTTTAAATTTTTGAATTTATCCCATTCACGCTTAAATCAATCGTTTTAAGCGTACATCATCAAGTATGGGCTCAAATTTAAATAAAATCTTTTTTGGCTAAAATGTAGATGGAAGAGGAAAATTCGTACTAAATAAATAAAACTTGGTGTAAAAAAATCCGTACTGACCGTAATTTTGACACCGCTAGGGGCTTGATTTAAGCCAAGATAAATTGGTTAAAAAAAGTCATTCAAATATTGATATTTTAGGGTTGAAAAAAAACGCTTTTAGCGGCAATGCTCAATAATTATTATTAAGTTTATTTGTTTTGCAAATCACCTTTTTCGCTCTTGCTAATGCGGCTTTATATTTTGGTACTGTTTT
Organism: Melanophora roralis; assembly: GCA_963583895.1. NCBI lineage: Eukaryota > Metazoa > Arthropoda > Insecta > Diptera > Rhinophoridae > Melanophora > Melanophora roralis. The sequence continues at coordinate 27,774,923 of OY757187.1, read as the reverse complement.
GGTCCGTTTTGTTAATTCTAAAGCATTAAACATAGAAACAAAATTTAAAATAATAACAAATAATAATATTTAAAAAAGGCGAAAAGTTTTTTTTGTATATTTTAAAAATTTTAAACCATGGAGTGTAAAAAGAGGTCTATATTTTTGTACTTTTAGCTCGTGTAAAGCTCGGAGGTTAACTAAGTAGATAAAAAAATTCTTTGATAACAGTTTTTGTGTTCTTTCATCTTTTACAAAATATGAGTCTAGATATATGAAATTGGGTACTACTGACCCATATAAAAGTCAACCAAAAAACAAAAATAAATTTTAAAATTTTTCGTTGATTTTTCACCTTTTTCGAGGAGTCTAGAAATGGGACAAATGACCGTTTGTTAAGTTTTTAGTCCTTTTTTATTTTTTAAGATTATGAGTTGTCTAGTAATATAGAAAATTGAAGACTAAATAGTGATCGCTAGTCAGCTACTCGAAATAATGTACTTTTTTTACATTTTTGCGTGTTTTGAAATTAAGAGCGTGAAAATATGAGATTAAAGGCGGTGGCACATAGAATCCGTCATTCGTTATACTTCGCCTTTTTTAACTGACAGCTAAGTTGAAAAACATGTTTTATTGTGAACAATGTCACATTCAGTACGTCTCCTTCAACGCAACGTACTAAAGTTGGGCAACTTTTAACTTTCAACGTACGTCAAGTACTTTGAGAACTACCAGCTAGTTCATAACCTCAATTTTGATTAGTTGCATGGTGAAATTATGTGTACCAGGTGGTGTTTCGAAGACAACTGATCTACTTTTTTCATGCATAAATCGAGGCTGGCTAGTCAAAGTTGTTTACTTTTACATATCTTTTTTTGACAACTGAGCCAACAAAAACTACAACAAAAACAATAATTATATTCACCAAATTTTGTTGTTGTAGAATCACTACCACCTGCTGATTTAACATCCGTTTATAAAGGATTCTATGTGCTAACCTCTTGCGTTGTTACGTTAATGTCAGTTAAAAAAGGCCAAGTATAACGTACGACGGATTGTATGTGCCACCGCCTTAAGAATTATTAAGAGGACGGAAGACAACCAAAGGTACAAAAAGCCCTTTTTTATATTTTTAGTACTTTTTCGACTTTTTTAACTTTCGAGAGTCTTAACCTAGATTTAGTAAACCAATTCAGAAGGAGGACAATATGGATTTTTTTCATTATGTGACTTTTAAAATTTTACAATTCATATTCGTATAGAAGGACAACAGAAACTTTAAAAATAAATTTACATATTTGTGTAAAAAAGTATGCAGACTGCCCTTGTTTTAATATTCATGTTGTTCTATTGATTTTAGTGTTTTACTTAAAAAATAATAAAAACTACGTTTATGAGATAATTGGGTTAATTTTTACAATTTCTTTTTTATTATCTTTACATGGAATACTGTGCCACACCTTTCATCTTATATTTTTAATGGATATGGCGAATAAATTTTTTTAGTATATAAGAACTAGTAACTAAAGAGATAATTTATTGATTTATGAAATTTTTTTCGTTAGACTAGCACAAAGTACATTGAACAAGGTAGAAGCAACTGATCAGCTGACTTTTATTTTGGCCATATGTTTTCTAGCTTAGCGTTGTAAATTTTTGCAATATAATGATTGTGTATACTGTGTATATGTATGATAGCAACATTTTTGGACAACTAAGCTAGAATTTAGGAACAAAAAAATTCATGCTAAATTTTTACAGGAAGTTGTTATTATAGGGATGAGGCAACCTTATTATTCTACCATGGACTAGCACACCTTGTCCCACAGTGCGCTTTTTTGTCCAATGCTTAACTATACATTTAATTTTCAAAATTTTTAAGTTTATTGTTCAGTCTTTTTGTTTCCAAAAAAAGTTTGTTTTTATTTTGTTTAACTCTTTTTAAGGAACATTTAAACCAAATTGAATTTGCAGCAGCAGCTACTTGTGCATAATAATTTTTTTTGTAACTTTTTATTATATTTTCTTAATTGTATATGCAGATATTATTAATGAACCTGATATCATTTAAAAAAGAATAAAGATATTACATTTTCAACAGGAATAATTTTTTGTTTTTCAGTTCAAATTGTTTTTTTATTAATTAAAATAACGAGCGAAATAGAAAAATAATTGAAATACGATTGTTGAGAATTATTTAAAACTCAAATATTTTGCAGAATATTATTAATGCATATCTTAAAAAAATTACAAAAAAAAAAACTAAGGATGCCCCGGTAGGTCAGTGATAAGTGCACGAGTCTACCAGTCAGGGGGTTGTGGGTTCGATTCCCACCAGAGACCCTGGTATGCCTGCTTCATTATTTTGTTCTTTCTTTCTTATCTATCCTTCTCTAAATTTCTTATTTCCTTCCGTCTCAACCTTTCCTTCAACGGCTGCCTGTTCTACCCAACCTAACCTAACCTAAAAAAATTTTGTGAGTTTTTGTAAATTCTCGATAAGGTCATTGCACTAAAAATTTGTTTTTAAATACATAGAAAATATTTCACAAATTTTTATGCAAACAACAGTTTTTTTAAATTATTTTCTTTTTTAGACAATATTTTGTTGAATCCTGATAATATTGTTAACTAAACTGTATAGCAATCAAAAAAATACCAAAAATCAAAACAAATATTTATTCACTTAAATAAGTTTGTAATTGGGCATAATTTTTGGCATTTGCTTTTTACAAAACAATTACATTTTTAATTGAAATAATTAAGTTTTTAGTTGAAGTCATAACTTCTTTTGTTAATGCGTTTATTAAAAAAATGTGAAAGCTTCTAAGTTGTAGTGTTTTGTATAAAATAAAATCAGGAAATATATTTATGACAAGAAAAAAAAAAAGAAATTTAGTTTACGGACTTGACTGTTTCTTAGTACACCTTCTTTAAATGCTAAAACACTTCTAACTATATTGGTTTTTTTTTTTTTTTTAATTTACTTGTCTTACACACAGTTAGTTTCTTTTATAAGTTTTTTTTTATTAAAATAAATGTTGAAACATTTGTCACTTTTTTGTAACCATTTTATGGCAACGTGCGAACGTTGCTCTGCCAATATAACCGCAAGAGTCACTATTGCGACCTTAATAAATTGGGTTCGTAAGTAAGGAGTCAAATACGTGTCTGATGGCTTTTTATGCGTTTTTGTTTTCTTTCTTCTATTCAATAGTGCAATTTGTATTTTCCTTTGTTAGATAAAAAGTAGTTGCAACACAATATATTCACTGATAGTAACTTGAGCTAAAGTAAAAAAAAAATAAATAAATAAGAATAAAAATGAAGCTCAAATGGGTTAAATGTAGTTTTTTAGAACTTTTAATAATAGAAGATAGTGGGGTGTATTCACAAGCAAATGCTTTGAGTGAAGTTTAACAAAAATGTCCTTTGCAATCGCTAACATACAAATTTGTTTTAAGACATTTTTACAATAATTTTTTACAATTGAAATAAACATTTTAAAACATAAGATCAATTAATGCAAATTTAAAAAAAAAAAATTTAAACCTCTTATGTACATAACTAATATATTAATGTGTTACCAAAAGCTTTTTGAAACTAATATACCAGTTCTATGGGTAAAGTAATTGACGAGGAAGAAAGAAGAAAACGACAGACAAAAGACTAAATAGATTGAAATAGAAAGCACGTTTTGTTAAAAAGACATTTCATATTGCTCTCAGAAATCCCTCTTGATTAAAGTAGTAGAAGAAGCAGAAGAAGAGATAAAAGTGATGGTGTGTCAGTTCGAGAAAGTTAAGTGGTAAAGATATATGTGTTGCAAAGTATGCGTGGATACATCCAAAAAACTACGTTGTAGTGGGACTTAAAGAAAAAAAAATTATTAAAAGCCGAGAAATTTATAAATTTTTTTGTAATAAAAAAATTATATGTAACCTCTTCTGATTTTAAATGTAAATAGTTTTAAATTTGTTTTTGAATAATTGTGAATAAAACCAAGAAACACTGCTACATTTGGCTTTTCTGAATCTTATTTACCCTTTACATTAGTATTTTTGTTTACCCAGTTATCTGATGTAGCTGAGTTGTTTTTAAGCCGAAAATATCCTTTATGTAGTTATCCTAGTTCTTGAAATAGAAACCATCAAATCATATATATGGCTGGCAATGGTCGCACTGTAGTCGTTTTATTCCTCGAACCAACCCCCATTTCTGATAAAGAATGATAAACTGGTTAGGCCAATGTTTACTACATCCAAAAGGCTATCCAGTCCGTCAGTTCCAAAGAGTATTATCCGAATGTCATCCAGTGACGGACAGAAGCACAAGAGGTTCTGTGTACTTTCAGCCTTCTTTGCTTTCTGACAGCTTCTACAAAAGTCTCTCTGAAAGGCAATACTAATCTGCTGGCATGGGTACTAAATCGACAGTAGCCCGTAATTGAGGCCACGGGGTCCCTTATCCTTCGCCTATCCAGATCAGGGAGAGACTCGAAACATTTCGGATCCAGCTTATTCGAGAAGTTCCACATCTAGGGCTCATTGGACCATTCGAAAACTAACCGTTATCCATAGTAAAAATGATAGAATAGAGTTGTGTCCAATGCCAAACAGTAGCAGAGGAGGTAAATGATGGTCTTCTCTGCATTTTGACCCCTTCCACAAAAGTAATTAGAAAGCAGTCACATTGCCCTAGCCTGGTTGCCAAATCGACTGTGACCGAAAATTTTGTCTTTCAGTCTTCGTCTGTCCGAATCGGGTGTCTTGGACCCAGCCTCGGCTTTGCTATTCTTCATAGCTTTGTTAGACTGTATGCGATTCCAGTATGTCCGGCATTCGCAAAGAAACCGTGATATACCTATATAATACACACCAGTAAGGGATGTGATGGCGGATTCACTGTAAACAAAGATTCCCATAGGCCTGTCAAACACCTAACACTGGTTGAATTCCTAGACGCGTGCGTATACACCTCCAAGTCTTAAAGGTTCATGAAGGGCATTAATTTTGTTTTTTTTTCTGATTTATACAAAGAAAATTCCATGCAGCATATAACATGTTTCGTTGCGCATTAGCAAATCATATTTGACACAAGATCCATAGTCCTAATAATGCTTCCTGAATTCAAGGTCTTTTTTGTCTCCATTCGCCCATCGCTGTATACAGGAGCAGTTTTCTCGCTAAAAAGTCTGTTGAGAGCCAGTTGATCGCTATTATATCAATTGTCTTTTAAATACGTGAGCAGTTCACAGCGGAGTCTATATCCTTCTGGTTTTATAAACATTTTTTATAGTCAGCTGACGCTTTTGGGTGTATTGCTTCAGGTTTTACCATTGCACACACATTACCACCCGTGCTTTCGTCGCTCTCGTCCCTGGTACCAAACACTTTGCTAATTTTTAACACAAACATTTTAAATTTTGTTTTGCTCACGTTTAGTGTTGCAGGCATAAGGATACCATATCGGGTTTTCTATAACAATCGAATGTATTCATTTCAAAAAAGGCCGAACTAGCGTTTTTATAGTCCAGCTGGGGCACATAACAAGTTTCTTATTTTATCAGTAACGCTACTATTTAATGTACTTTTTCTATAAAAAAAAAACTTTTATTTGTAATGTTAAGAACTTCAACAAAATAACTATGATTTGAGTTTGAGTGTCACGTACTTACGTCTAAATAAATATGAACCAAAATATTGATTTAAAGATTCTGGCTTTTAAGTTGATTTTTTCATTTTTATTTTCTTCTGATATTTTTGCTTACTCAGTCGTGTTGTAGAGTATGGTTTATTTACAATTTATATTGAATCTTTAATAGAAGTGTGACACATTTCGATGAATTTTTATTATTAGAGGCACAATCAGCATTTCAATATTTGCATCTGTGCATTCGCATGAAGTCATGTATCTTAATCTTGCACTGTCATGTTCAAGTTTGAAGTGTGCTGTAGACGGGTGTGGGCGAATCAGGCGTTAGTGGTGGATGTGTGTCGATTTACAAAAGGAATAAAAAAAGCAGGGAACTTAAAAGTGCAATTGCGGTTAAAAATTTGTTTATTTGTATTTCTATGGGCAGAAATAAAAAAATATATTTTATTAAATCACAAAAGCAGTTTGTATTCGATGAAAATTTTTGAATCTGCATTCATATACAAACACCAACATATGTATGTTTATGCACTTAACAAAACCTGTTTGTTACGCTTGTTTTTTTTTGTAAAATTTTTGTTTTAATATTTTCCTAAGTTTTTGTCAGTAAATAATTTTACAAGAAATTTTGTGGTTTTGTGATAAAGGCATCTTGTTAGGAGTTTTACAATAATTAACTTTATTTTTTATTTATTAAAAAAATCCCCAAAATTTTCTTTAAAATTTTAATTAACTAACCGATTTAAAATATTTAAATAAACTTATGGTTTACATTTTTTTTTTTGAATTTTCAAAGTGTATGAGTTTTGGTATGCATTTACGCTCACTCACACCTATAGATTTATTTTCGCACACTTGCCGTGGATTTTTGTACATTTAAGCTTTCAAGAGTTTTACGTTTAAAAGACATTGAACGTAAGTGCTTCAGTGGTTAACGGCATTTGGGATTATTCCTATTCAAACCTTGCAGGTCATAAAAAAATTTAACCTTTAGTCTTCTTAAGACAGATAAAGATTTATAACTATTACATTTAAGATAAATTTGCGATATTATACTGGTTAAGAGGGGGTTTAGGTGAGGGAAGTAAGATCAGTCCGATATTTACAAAATCATGGCAGGCGATTTCTATTAAAACAACTACAGGCATTCCGATTGCTTAATAATTTAGCTCTAAGTATCTTTAGCAAATTTGCTTTAATGTCTACAAGTTGTGACCTGTGTTTTGCTAACATAAATAAATGTTCAAATATGTTTAAATGGATTTGAAAGTTTATTCTTATTCAATCTTTAACCAAAGGTTAAAGCTAGGGTTTTACCTCTGGGCACAGAACAAATTCAAAATATATTTTCCAACAAGGGTCCAAACTTTCTCGGCCAATGCAGCAGCCTTGTATTAGCAACCCTCGATACTTTTTTCCCAAAAAAAATAAATTTAATTTAAATTTTACAATGTTCAGAAAAACTGCACGTTTGTTTTGTTTTTTTATTAATTACGTTTGTTCAAGTCTTGAAATTAATAAGACCCTAGGAAATCTGCTTTGGAGTGCACGAGTGTTGGACAATACGGTACGGAAGCTTCAATAATCTCTGGCCAGTCACTTCACTTTTTTTTTATCAAGAACCGTTCTCAATGATCTGTTATCATCCCTACTAAAGGTCTTGAATTGCAGATCAAAGAAACCAATAAGAAACAATAAGACCCTAACATTATCCTAGAGACTACACAAAGAGTTATTTACCCAGACTTTCGTGGCTTCAGGCCTTGTTCGGGTCAGACCTTATTGTAGAACCGAATTAGAGAGCAGGAACGTTCACTGGTGTTTTCAAAGGCAAATGGTTCCTTTGCTTTGCCATCTCATTTCAATTAATACGCCTGTGTCTCAAACCCGATAGATGTGCACTTGTCTTACGGCACATAGTCTACCAATAGATTCCTTGCGCACCTTAATAATTTCGGAGCAAGTGAGGCTCGCGGAAAAAGCTTTGATTGCTGTCTGACTGTCAATAAATATTTTTGGTTGAAAATTCTCAGTTTGAGAGGACAAGGTCAGGCCGGCTGCCAATTTGGTTGTCAGAATATCTGCCTCGAATACACTGTAGTCATTAGGAAGTTTATAGAACTCTCTGATACCCAATGTTTGGCAAAAGAACAAAACTATCACGCCCTCCATCTTTGGCCCATCTTTAAAGATGTTGCAGTTTCTGTGTTCTGCTACATTCTACGCTTCCAATAATTCTGTCATGGCAACATGACATCAGAGTAAATTGTCTTTTCAACATCCTTCTGCCACCAGATTAATTGGTTTTATATTCAAAATAACGCTCAGCGCCTCCGTAGATTAGTTAGTGCTCACGCCGTTTAACGTTCTATTAAAATAATAGCAATTGGTTATATAAAATCTGCAGGGTGTTATTTGTACACAAACATTTTTCTTAGAGTCTAAGTGTGTTTATGTTTTAAAATTCAAGCACCATTTGCTCAGTACAATGGTAATGGAAATGTTTAGTGCACACATAGTATTTAAACATACACACTTACCCAAGTACTTCTTGTAGAAATGGACCAGTAAAAATCTGCATTAGGCACAAACCACTTAAACCAAAATACGAAATGCATTAAATTGACACACAAACTACATATTTACATTATGAATTCGTAGATTTATTTATGTACATTAATGCAAATGTGGGTATATTTGTATAAAGAAAGGGTCTATCAATAGGGACTTAAATTTAAATCGTTGATATTGATCCCTGAAAATCCTGAAACTGTATACATCTGTCGATTTGGCTTATTTTATTTGTTTACTAAGTTGTTTGTGCCTTATCAGCATAGACAGATTTGTTAAAGATTTTCCTTCAAATTGATTGTTCTGTTAAAGCAACGCTCCGTTATCATATCCAGAGATGAATAAAAATACGTCAACAAACAAAATTGTTAAATATTAATCTAAATTCGATCTGAGAGCGTCAAATGCATCCACAAAACACCAGTCCATATTAATATTTCTTTGTTTATGAAGTTGTTACGGCAGTTGCCGTCAACGGCAATTGAAATATGTCAATGATTACTAACAACGACGGCAGTAAAATTTAACCTGCTTAATGACCCTGTCCGTACTGGAAGAATCGGGATTCAACAGAACGGGTATATTCTATTCTTGACAACAGGATTATCAACTCTATTTCTCGAAACGAACAACTGAGTAGGTTCAGAGGAATAAAACAGCGAGCGGTATTACTGCCACTTCTATAGATTTTGGTGCTCAACAAGGTATTAAGATGTTTTGACACAGTAGTGGCTTATGTAGACGACATCTTGGTACTATTGACGGGCGAATTTTTATTCACGATTGGCAATGTGATTTAAACTGAACTAATTCATCTGTCTGATTGGGCCAACAATATGGGAGAGCAAATGCAGGGGAGACGGAGCTAATACTTTTCACTAGAAAGTTCTAGGGAGCGAACTTCAAGACACCTATAATGGACAGAATTTAGCTTTGACTGGCAAAAAATGCCATAACAACAGCATTTTCTATTACAAGGTAGGCCAAAAGAAGTCATCCGATGTTGTTTCCCTCTCATTTTTTTTGACTGAAATTTTAGAATTTTATTGGTCAAGTCGAGAAGATGATATCGGCAAAATGGGCGCCATCATAATTGATTGCTGTACGGGCTCGTTATATGGCATGTATCCTCACTTCGGCGAGAATGTTGTCCTTGAGGGCCTTCAGAGTCTCGGGCTTGTTCGCGTAAACACGGGACTTAAAAAAACCCTAAAAAAATTCTGCAACGGTTGAATCGAGCGATCTTACTGGCCAATGTAAATTGCCGAAACGAGGGATGAGGCGACCCGGGAACGCCACTTTTAGAATATCGGTTGTAGCTCGCGCAGTGTGTGCCGTTGTTCCGCGCTGTTGGAACCACATGCCCTCAAGTCCTAATTCGTTCAATTGCGGCAGAAAAACTCGGCTATCATGGCCCTATAGCGCGCACCATCCGGTGATGTCGTTTGACCAGCGGCGTCCTCGAAAAAAATGGTCCGATGACTCCTCTAGAGTAAACAGCGCTCCATGCAGTTACTCTGATCGGGCGTAATAGCTCCTCGTGCATCGTTCGCGGATTTTTGGTGCCCAAGAAGAGATCGTTTTTCTTATCGCTCATTATGATTTTCGCCGAAAAATCGTCCACTTCGACCTCGAAATGGAGAACGGCTTGGGCGTAGGTTGCACGCTTTTGGCGGACAAGCAGCAGCTGATGCACGGACTGGACTTTGTAGGGGAACATGCGCAGGTCTTTAACCAAAATTCGGCGGCAGTTTGACATCCTCGCCAACAGGGGCTATATTGTCAGCAGAGCGCGCGCTCCGGGGCCGGCCACTCTTTGCAGCGTCTCGTGTGGTCCCATGATTTTCAAGGTTGGTGGTTAAACGGCGCAGTCGGTGCCGCACGACCGGGGAGTTTGTGACAGAACTTGCGCTTCGCCAACACTACAGACGAATTGTTACACACAAAAAAAAAGACACGACTACTCCGCGTTCTTGGGGAGTGTGTTGCTCCGTGGCTTGTTCAATTGTGTTCTACATCTGTCTAGCTAACAAATGTCAAAACAGATTTAATATTGGCCGCCACTTGCAAAATTAAACGCATTTTCCAATAGGGTGATTTCTTTTGGCCCACCTTGCACATTCTACTCTTTTTCGATTTCTAAGGCAGTTGGCTTGACTTACTGTGGGTTTTTGAAACGGGTCCTAAAAGCTGTTTGAGAGGTGTGCAGTTTTTACTGATGGTCTAGAGAAATAACAATTAATTTAAAGGATGAAAACAAAAACTAAGTTATTTAGAAAAATATCCTTTTCCACTAAGAACAGGAGTGCTACTGTCATTCTTCGTCTGTTTCTTCAAAGACCTCTTTTAAAGAAACTGCTTCTTTCGTAAAGGGCAATGACTTTTTTTGGAGTTTGTCTTATGCTAGTCATCAGTGGGTCAGAACTGGGCAAAAGACTATTAATAATATCTACGTTACACTGAACTCTTGAAAACTTTGTTGCGAAATTCTGCCTGTAAATCCGAAAATGTTTGTTTCGTGCCTCAGCTGCTTCTTCTGATAACAGCCCAATAGTCAATTGATCCATGCATTAAAATGGCGATAGACATTAAGTTTTTCAATAGCTCCCACATAAACGTTCTCCCGGAATGTGCTTTATTAGTTATAAGTCCTTTAAATTTTACTTTATCCCTACAGAGAAAACAGTTTAAGTGATAATAAAAATGTTTTGATTTCACTTGAAAAAATTAAAATTTAGATAATAATCAATAATTATGATTAAGTTAATATTTCAACACAATAATAGAAGGTAGTTTCGACTTTTGTTAAAAAATATTGCTTTTCTTTAGTTGTTAACTTTAAAGCATAAATTTCTCTTTTAACTTAATGAACCCTTCTCAAACTATAAATCATCACGGTATTTGGTGAATTTTATTTTTTTCAATTAATTTTTGCCGTATTTCCGCTTAATCCGCTTCTCCGCATCCCTAATGTGTTTGTTTGTATGTACATATATGTGTTCGTACTTATTTCCCATACGATTCATTGAGGTTGTGTAAATCTTGCGAAAATCACTTCAATATGTGCCCTGCCGTTATAATTCTACTTTATTTTATGATTTTCTTAAGATGACACTTGCAATGCATTCAACTGAAATCGAGTGCTGAAAGTATTTTGTTTTTCTTTTTTCGTTGCTCATGCCCATCTGTTAAGATTTACAGCAAACTAACCTTACGAGTGGCTGGGTGTATATGTGTGTGTAAGACTTTATATAACAGCGGATTTCCGGGTATGGAGAAAAACAGGAAACGGGTTTTTATCATGTTCTTATAAAGCAGTTTAATAAAAACGTTTAATACTTGAATGTTTAATATTTAGCTAATGCAGAAGAATGTTTTTGTAACTGAATTTTGGTTACGGTTTTTGTTTAAACAGCAGAGGTTTTTAATAAAAAAAAAGAGCTGTGTTAATAAAACATTTAAAAGGTTTAAAATTTTGCTTCAGATTTGACATCTGTTTAAAGGTGTGTGTTCCCGGTCTTTTGCGCTTCTTCTGCATTTTGTGACACCAAGTTTCGAGATGTTTTTTTTCACTTAATCTTTCTAGCGGAGTTTCGGAATTCCTTTTCTGCGTTATTAATAACCAGGGTCGCATTCAAATAACTTTCTAGCTAAAGCATCTTCATCCAGTCTCACAACATGGCATAGCTGGCTCAACTAGGTCAATGTCAGCAAAATGCTTGTACATCTCGTAGTTCATACCACACCGGTATTCTACTTCAACGCAGATTGATCCAAAAACTTTAAGAGTAACTTCCTCTCAAATACTTCAAGAACTGCCTCATCTGCTTTTGCAAGTTCCTTTACTTCAGAACCGTATTAAAGCAAGGGCAGTATCAGCTTTAGTCTGTCAGGACGGGGCTTTGTTCCTTAACTGCCCACTAAATCCAAAAAGTTCCTGTATTTCAAAACTCATGTTTGTTGTGGTACCGAAGTGGATAAGAATGCTGACTATATCAAAGTTGTAGTTGCGCTTCCACTACTTGCCCTAGTTTACTGGACGTCTCGTGCGTGATACAATCAACTTGGTTTGGTGTATGGTGTGTCAGTTATCTTCACATTTGTGTCTCGTTTAACTTTTTTCAATAGAATATGAAAAGATAACGTTAAAGGCTTTCTTCCTTGTCTGAAACCTGATTTTGTACTGAAGAATCTAAGAGCTTCTTTCCTATTAGCTCTAAAGATGGTATGTCAGTTAAGGTCATTCGGCAAAGTCGTTTTTCAGGGATGCCAAACTCAGACATAGCTTAGTGCACCTTTGAACGTATTGAACTGTCAAAAGCAGCCTTGTAGTCGATGAACTGATGTTATTTGTTGATGTGATTTTCTTAAGCCCTTTTCAAGCTTTGGCGTATTGTGTATATCTGGTTGATGGTAGATTAACCATTTCTAAAGTTGCATTGATACGACCCAATTCTCTTTCTAACTTTTAATTTTAATCTTGCCAACGGTGCGCTGGGTAGTACCGATGGAAAGGAGACTTATTCCTGTTTTAGTTGGCACATAATTTCTTGTCTTTTTTTGTGCACAGGATATAATAAACTTATGTTCCAATCCTCGGGTGTACGTTCTTCTAGCCAGATAGTACAAACAAGCTAATTAATATGGCTTATCACTTGTCTCCGGCTTAAAACAGCTCAGCTGTCAACTCAGTGGCTCCTGCGGTTTTGTTACTTTTTAGGCGCGTTGTTGCTAATTCGGCTTCATTCTGGCTAGGCTATATACCCATTACATTGTCTTTAGGGATTCACTTGGGGATATTTTTATTACCGCTCACGTAATAGAATCGCTGTATCAGACACCTTCTTTACCTTTGAGGAGAATGTGCCTACACTGAAACTTTCAGTTTCTTCGGTAGAGTTTTCAGACCTTCTTCTTATTCCTAACCATATCGATACGCTCACACTCACGCCTATCCATCTTTTTTCTTTCTGCAGGATAGGCTTATCTCCTCTTTTCCTTCTTCCGATTTTTTTTCCTCCGTAAAACGTATTACTACTGACTGCTGTAGCTTACTGTATTCTCTTCAGTAGCATTATGACAATTCTGGTCGTTCCATGGTTTTCTTAAGTTAGGCGTTTGGTGTCCAAGTATATATATTGCGTCTTTCTCCTTGTAGTGGGCATTGCGTGAACATTATCGGGACAAGGAGTACTTTCTCTAATTTATTGAGGCAGTCGAGCAAAGAAAGCCTCTGCTTTCAGCTGTCCGTGCAATATCAGATCGATTCTTTCAAAGCAAAAGGTAATGACTGGAATCGATGTTTGTTCCTCGGACCGATCGTACGTATCGTACTATCTTTGGGCACTCGTTGAATATATCTTGTCATCCTTGCTTCAGACGGGGCATGACAGATACGACTTATTTTGAAGATTTTGGATTTTATACGGATTTTGGCTATCCCTTATCTAGCACTCTACTAGAGTGAGCCTGGAATCAAGATGTTCGAGTCTCCGGCTAATTAGTACTCCACAGCCAAGCTTTATGTCTTAAACAAGCTTTTTCTATGCTGTACCATGTTAAAACCATTTTTTCATGAGTGTACTAGAGGTGTCTCAAACTTACAAGTACATCTTTAATGACTAAGGGTTCTGGAGAATAGTTGATTGCAGGGTATGCATGGGGGACTTCAAAACAATGGAGCATTTCCTGTGTAGCTGTCTAGCTTTTGCACAGACCAGATCCCAATATTTTATGTCTGATGTGGTGCACTTGGGAGGTGTGGAATGGGGAACGTTGAGCGAATTTGTCCACTTAACGGATTTCTATTAACTTCTCTCCTAAGATTATTTTTCCCTGCTAGGAGGGTACAACAAGCCGATCACTGGTCACGGTGCATGCTTCAAATAAGCTGTTGACTTTAAATTTCTTAAATAAAAAAATTCCTTTAATAAAAATAAAAAAAAATAATTTTCAATTTCATAAATCACTAATGCAATTAACGCTTTAGCTTCAACAAATTCTCCAATGATTAGTGGTTCAAATTCGTTTTGTTTAATGAATTTCTCTGAGCTATAATTAAAAGGTTTTCAATCAAAAAACGACAGTTGCAATTTCAAATAAATCTTTTGCTCTTAGCTATTGCTTAAATACTAAGAAAAACTCATGTTAGAAAAACATTTATTGAAAAGAAATATAAAATAATTTAAAACCATCTTTTGACCACCAATAAACACAAGGATTGAATTCAACCGACACCCAAAGTCAGTTTGAGATACTAAAAGTAACGCCATCCATGCTGCTGGAGGAGAAGAAAATAAAAGCTGAAGAAGAAACAGTAATTTATAGTCAACAAACATCAAACAAAATCAAATGGAATCGATCGACCATCAACAAATACATTTGTTTATACACTTGTACAATGTTAAAGGAATTGCATCTTACATTAGTCCTTTGGCAAGTGTAAATTCATGCAAGGAGCATATGAGTGTTAAAAAGGTTGTGTGTATGTGTATGTGCATGTGTATAAGATTGTGTTAAATTTGTTACAAACGAGTATTTAATGTTAGAAACGTGTTGCAGCATTTCAAACTGCTGGAGCATTCAATCAATGTTTATGTGCGGTTGTTGTATTTACTGTGGTCGACTAATACATACATACATTTATTCACACACACACACACACACACATAAATATATCTACCTCTATGTATGAAATCTTACTTTTACAAATTTTTACTCTTTAAGTACAAAATATCTTCTATCCGTTTGTAATCGAAAAATACAAGCAAAAACTCAATGATGTCGAAGAAAAAGTAAAAAATGTAAATGATGATAACAAGTGTATTTGCCAGCCATGACCACGAGGTAAAATTATTTAATCCTTAAAAGTAAAAAAAGAAGAAAGTAAAAACACTTTGGTAGAGAAGTTTATCTCAGCAAAATGCAAATAAAACAAAAACGAAAATATAAAACATGGTCAACAACTTTATCGATAAAAAGTTGGAAACCTCAAAAGAAGATAAAAAAGAAAAAAGCTGATCATGATGATGTTGTCGAAATATATTTGTACATACTTTCTTAGAAACAAGTTACATACTTACATACTTTTAAAACACATAAAACACAACTGTTGTTGGAATTTTATTGTTGTTGCTTTTGTTAAACATTATATTTAATTTATAATTATACTGCAACAGTCCTTTGAACCCTAAGAAGAATTTAATTATTTAAAAAATTTTCTAACCACGCCCACCGCCTATTGCTCCTTTAATATCACTAAAGCACCATATTTTTTTTTTTACAAAAATAATGAAGATTTTTTCTGGCGAATATTATTTTTAAAAAAAGTATTTAAAAGTTGTCAATAGGAGAGATATTGATGACAAACTCCTTTATTATAATTAGTTCCATGTTAAGACGACTCTCCAGGGGTTTTGCGTTTTATATGAAGAAAAATATCATACCAAGTCAAAATAACTTTTTTGATTAATATTAGTAAAGTGTCCCTATTGAACTTAGATAAATCTGTTTAAATTAATTTACTTTATTATGAGAACTTAAATTTTGGTCTGGTACTGACTGGACTAATATAAATTACTTAGTTTTAAGATTTGAATACTTATTGTTAGTTCGCATTAGCGAAGATTCAGTAATAAAAATATGAGGGAAAAAAATATTAGGAAAACACAGCGGCAATGCTTCATAGCTTAACAACTGTTTCATAGGCATATGGAATTGTGTTTTTCGAACATGTGTAGAAAGTTTCTAAATCAAATTTTACGGATTATACAACACTGTGCATGGCTAACCACTTATTCATTTAAACCCCACTTTAGTTTTCATATTAATTTTAATACAGTTCTCTAAATACTGGTTGTCGTTAACGTTAAATAAAATGGATTATCGTAGTGACAAATTGCCACGGAAACCCTGGATTTAAAAATAAAATTTGTAGCATCTTTGTACAATGATTTATTGTTTATAACAAAAAATAGAAATAAAAAATCAATTTAATGTATATCAATAATAGACTTAAATACTTTAAAGCTTAAATTATAGGTGTGATAACATAATGCCATAACCATAACTCTTACCATAAAAATCAAAATTCAATTGGTTTCTATGGTTATGGTTATGGCGTAATGGTAAGTAACCTTTAATCAAATACAAAGTTGCTCATAAGTTTGGTTCGAACAGCTGTTTTCTGTGGCTATGGTTATGTCACGTATAATTGAACCTTAAATCAGTGATCGGCACACGCATACATTCTTATGTTTTTATTGTATTCAGCGTTGCCGTTTGGTTACTTTTAACCAAAATTGGTTCCTTTTTTCCCCAATCTGTACTGGGTTACTTTTCATTTTGGTTACTTTTTTCAACCAAAAATTTAGAAATATATGTTTATAACTACGTTCTGTTAAATTTTCCAATCATACTTTTAAACGTGATGTAAGTAAACAAGGTGGAAGCAGTAGAAGGAGAGAAAAAATTTTATCCCAATGGAAATTACTACGATTTTTAAATATCGAATATAGTTTAACTTTGGGAAAAAAGTGTCAAAACATAAAAATGGCATTAATAAAGGAAAACTGGTCAGAAAATTGAATAATTTTGTTGAAAAAGCAAAAGTTTTACACATGTGCAAAATAATTTTGCCATACTACTTAGTTTTGCATAATCTCATATAAATTTATTGTATACCAGCAAGCCCGGTGCGCTCCGCTACACCCCATTAGAAAAAATTAATGGTAGGAAAGGATAGGGATATAAAAAAATAAGAAATTTCTTTTAACATTTTTGTACATATGCTTAACACAAAACTACATTTTTTGTTTTTTTTAACTGAGATCCTTTTTTATTGTATATAAGCAAAAGCATTTACATACAGCGTGTGTGTGTATATTTGCTAATTGCCCTTTGCTTGGTTTTTATACCATTATAAGCTCCATTTAGTAGTACTTAGGCCATTGCACAAAATTTTGAGACTAAATGTATCACCCTCTGTTTAAAAAAATAATAATTTTGTATGGGAGGTACTGCTTACCCTGCTTCGATCATATAAATATTTGACACAAACGGAAAAATGTTTAATTAAATAAATTTCACAAAATTTTAAGCAGATAGCGATCATAGTTCTTGAAATATACCATCAAGTCCATTTAATTCGTATGGGAGGTACTACGCCCACTTAAGGTAAAAAAATAAAATAAAGCCTATGTCCGTTCGGGAAGCAAAAAAATAACATTGGTGAAAGAATCATCCAAATCGGTTAGGTAGTTCCGGAGAAAAATCACGACATACAAAAAACTTTTCCTCTTTATTATTAGTATAGATTGACAGTGGTTGGTATGTGTTTGAACACAAGTGCCTAAGGGTCTTATTCATAAACGTACAATAATGTTTATTAAAGGCTTATTTGACAAGTATATATGGAATAATTGTCAAATAAGCCTTTAATAAACACTATTGTACGTTTATGAGTAAGGCCATAAGTCTACCTCCTAGTGGTATCCACCGGGCAACTTTCGGAATAGTTACCGAAAGGCTAACAGACATGGCTAAGAGAAAACAATCTGTCTTGGGCTAAATGTGATCAGTGATTCACTGGTCTGGCTTGAGACAGGTTGTCCTTGTTGCGCTGTGCCATGTACATCGCCGTCTAGTGGCACAGCAATATAGGGTTTAAAGGGTACCAATACCTTATCTGTGTAAAATAGAAATTGGTAGGAATGAAGTGCAAGTAGATTTCCGAGGCTGACCAGAGTCATATCTTGTACCACGGGAATCAGTTGGCCCCATGTGCTTACCAAGTGCATGAACTGATTGATGGTGAGGTCTCCTTCGGGAGTTCACGTGGTGGCTGTAGTTATCCCCAAGTGGGGCAACTGTAGATCGAAAGTTGGTATACTGGGGTCCGTCCTGTACGGGCCCCAGAGTGAGTGTAAGCGGTCTTATATGAACTTAAGGTTCAGCAAGAAAAAGTTTCTGGTTTTGGCGGATCTACCCTGGCAC
This sequence comes from Melanophora roralis, assembly GCA_963583895.1. NCBI lineage: Eukaryota > Metazoa > Arthropoda > Insecta > Diptera > Rhinophoridae > Melanophora > Melanophora roralis. The sequence continues at coordinate 27,756,725 of OY757187.1, read as the reverse complement.
ATGAGCAACTGTTGAAGTAGGCTATTAGCTGAAAGGGTGTAAGTGTGTTTGGAAGTAGGTGAATAGGGAAACCGGCCACTGACGGGGATCCTAGGGTCTAAAATAAGATCCAGTCAAAGTAGTAGCAAATAAATGAGAAGGCCGGCATGTAACTTCGAGGCATGTGCGTGATTCGGTCCTGACTGGCGGGGAGAAGATTATGAAGCATCGATGATGTCGGATATATTTGATCCTAATTGGAATGAGTGAAATAATGAATCCTTTTAACAGAGCTGGGGGTCGCATACGTGTTGGGTGCGGTTGAAAATCATAATCTTTCTTGCTTCAGGTTGGGTGCTGTTTCACAAGTGTGTGGAGAGCTGTTTTGCCGGCGCGGATCTGTTTTGATAATGAAGAAGCGAGATCAAAACTAGAAACGCAATTCGGGTTTAGATAGCCCAACTCCTCACCAAGGGGTATGTTGTGGCTACACAGAGTCATAACGGAGAATTGATACCTGGGTGGTTTAGCCGAGCCATTCTGGGGGCTTTGTATTCACCAGTTTTGAGAGCACCGTGGGTATGCCTAACTGGCTGGTACCACATAAAACCCTTAACGTCTGTATATTGACAGTACTTTATGCTGATAGGACCTTTGACATGGTAATTACTTAGTTTATTTTTTGATTTTACTTTTAATTATTATTTTGAAACGAATATGAAGAACCGCATATATTATTTACCCCAAGCATTGAATGTAATTTTAATATTTATCTATTAAACATTTTAAAAATCCTAACTGTTCCCACTGGTCGTTTGGCACAAGAGACTACAAACCCAATTTTTTTATTCTTACTCTCTTCAATGCTCAGAGAGCACCCACACGCGTGTGGGGGTTTGCCGATCGCCGCTTTAAATTATTAAACAAACAAAAATACATATACATATTTACCTAAATTTGAAAAATAATCATATTTATTTCTCCGGTTTCACCAAGAAAGCTTTTCGTTCAAAAAATAAGGAAACAAAATGCTTTAAAATTTTCTTACTTGTTGCTATTGGGGCAATAAAGCTGACAATACATACGTATATTAAATGTTTTAAAAAAACCATAAATAAATTGAATTTTGTAAAAAGATGATAAATGAAGTAGAAATAATATCCGTAAAAAATAAAACAAAGAAAAGGAATAAATAAAGAAACTTACGATAGGACAAACAAATCAGAAAAACTCCTTATACGATTTAAATTTTAATTTTGTTTCTTTTAGTCTTTCTGCTGGCATTTTAAATGTATATCTTTTATTCCTTGTTTATTTGTTTTTTATTGTTTCACTTTAATGGGAGATTAAGAAAGACGAGCAGAAGCAATACAAAATCACATGAAGAAAATATTGTATTAAAAAAGTATTTTGTTGTTATAAATAACAAAAATGAATGTCTTTTTTTATATTTTGGCAATTCATCTTTGTTGTCATTACAATCTGCAGAATATGATAAAAATTCGTTTGTGTGTGTGTGAAATAGAATTTTTGGGATTTGCTTGTACTCTTTTTTTCTTTATATATTGCAAAACCATAAAGCATAACAAATCCTAAAAACTGAAATGTATAAATTGATAAGGATTTTAAAAAAAATATTTCACAAACAAATGCATACATACACAGCATATACACCCAGAAAATTATAACAGTAACTGACTGTAAGTTATTTATGAAGTATTCCGTAAAGTTTTAAATGAAGAAACAGTTAAACGATAGTACAATTAACTAATATTTTACTAGTTTGAAAATACTGATTTTTAGTTGGAGTTTATTTTAAATAAAAAGTCAAACGACTATCATGGGTAGACAACAACAAATTTACACATAACTTTGTTGAAGTTTTTTTCTGAAAATTTTTGTTTAACAGTAAAGTTGTAAAAATAACAACAACATTTTTATATGATTTTTAATTTCCGTCATTTTGTTACAAGATATTAAAATCAATAAGCTTTCGATTGCATTCTGTTTGCATTTCTATTTC